>CM077214.1:22788153-23135653 GCA_039654625.1 Rhinogobio ventralis | reverse complement strand
ACACCAGGAGCTGTTCGGGTCCTTCAGCCCATCCGCCCACTTGAACCTGCGGCGGTCTGACGCCACACTGGCTGTGGAAGCGGATGTCACCAGGGTGCCCATAGGCAAATCCCTCACAGATGAACAGTTTGCCGGCCTCATAGTATTTGGGGTGGCCTCTCTCTCTGTCTTAATGGCCTTCCTGCTTCAGCTTCTGATTTAGAGGCAGGAAACAACGTTCTTCTGTCACTTGAGTTTTTAAACTAAAGCTTGCAAAATCATTAATGCAAGTATTGTTTTTTTGGTCACTGAGCAAAATACACTTTTTACAGTTTTAAGAACAACCACCTGAGCAGATTTCATGTTATTATTTTTTATTACATGTTTTTTACAGTTTTTCCTATAAGGTGAGTTACAGCTTTAAGAAATCAGTAATGATGAAACGTACTGTTCGGCTTCTGTGCCTGTTTATTGTTTAAGTTTAAGATGCTGTAGCATATTTTTATATGTAATATTTAGGAGATTTTTAACACTAAAGTAATAAGTGGCCTTTTGGATCACAAGTTATGCAAGAATGGAGTCTGAGGATGTTTTTTTTTAATGGTCAGTTTTGATTATCTTTAATTCAGTGTCTAGACAGACAAACCGCACCAATGTCCTCTTTCGCTTATCTGTGCCCCTGTAAAGCATTTCTAAAAGCTTCTTAAAAGCTTTATTTTTTCGTTTGTCTTAAAAAGGTGTCCTTGGGCCTTCTGTACAACAACAACAAAAAAAGGAAAAAAGTCAAAAAACAACTGTCAGTCCAAAGAGAGTCAAATGACAGTCTTTGCAATCAATCATCAATGTACAGTGTTGTAAAGTCTGGAGTGTTTGTACCTCAGGGACTTGGGAGGGCCAAAGGTAATGTGAACCTGTGCCTTTAAATCCACAATTCCAAATCATTTCAGATCTGCTGCTTACAGTATTCCATTAACCCTTTCCCCTGGTCACATACAGTACATGATCATGTTTACTAGCTCAATCAGCCCTTTACCAAAGTTAGTGAGCAAAAAAGGTATACAATAACAGTTTTGTTGGATTTATTTATGCTATATACTTTTACTTTATAATGCAAATCACAGTGCAATCTTCATTTATTTATTACAAGAATCAGAACTGTCATATTCAATATTTTCCTCATGTAGCATGTCTTTTTATAGGGGGGGGTTATGACAAATCGTTATTATTTTTCCAAATATACAATAGCATTTTAACATCATTAACCTTATTTCAGATATATTTGTATTGTTTGTTATTCTGTTTTTGCTTTGGTTCTGGAAATGTTGATATGTGATCAACCTAGTGAATTCATCTGCACAAACAAAACAAAAATTCTTACTACTTTTAACTACTTTTCATCGTATATTTGTATTGCTCAACTTTTTAGACAAACATTCCATTGTTTTCTGATTAAAAGAAGTTGAAATGACTTGACACTAGAAAACTTGAAGTGGAAACACTTGAAGAACACTTTTTTAACCTCTTAAGAACTATAGACCCAGAATCTTTTTAAGTGGAAAACAGAAATACTTTTTTCTTTTACATTTTTTTTAGCTGGATATCAGGTAATAAGTGGCCTAGATATAGTTTTCCATGCTTGTGTATTGTTTCATGAAAATCATTCCATATTACCATTTTTTTTAAAGCATAACTGTCACATTTATTGATGTAAATTATAATCGTAGACATTATATTTAAAAAAAAAAAAAAACTACCATATCAATTTAAATGTATAGATATTGAAAATACTACCCTTTGTATTTAAGATGATTATGTATCTGTAGCATATATGTAATATATTTATACACAATAAATTTTTTTAAATTTCTGAAACAATTTGCGGTGTTTGCATTTCATTTATGACCATCAATTATATTAGGTTTTATATTTTAATTTTTTTTATTTTATTATTATTATTTACATTTTATCTTTACAGGCGGACACAAAACAAACATTTCCATTGGATTTTCTGTGCTGGGAAGTCATACATATTTTTTATGTATTTCCAAGAACAAATACAGGACAAGCTGTATAGTGAATAACACAATCCATTTTAATTTTAAAATCAAGTAATACTGCATGACATCAAAACCTTTATAATACACAATAACATGTTCCAGAAAATATATCACAGTGTGAATTAAAGGCGTATAGACACAATATATCAAATATATTTCATAAATATTTTCATTAACAAAAACATGTCCCCACTCGAAGATTCTCAGTGTTTTACAAGCATCTCAAGAAAAAGATTTACATTTTAATTAGAATGTAATTCCCAACAAGTAACACATGCTGAATTCAAACACACAGCTTACAAACAGCATTGTTCACAAACCTGCAATAAGTGCACTTTTTATGGCAGCAATGCATTTATGTAACATGATAAATAACACAAGCTTGGTGATGGGCTTTTAATGGCATGGGATGGTATCATTCAGCACCATTGTATCTCTCCCACATAGGGTACAATGTTAGAGTGCTTACATCTACAGTGCTCTGTCATCCAGTACTTCACACAGTTTAAGGCATTTTGGGTAGTGTGCATATGTACAGTTTGCATGAATACCAGGGTAAAGGGAATCGTCACACTGCTGGTGTCTGCTGATGATAGTAATACCTGTGCATAAACATTATCATAAAATACATTAATATTTGGTGGTGTATGCACTAGGTATTTTGTACCTAAAGGTTAAAAAAAAAAAAAAAAACTGTGATCAGGGCTCAGCAGTTTGATAATTTTTACTGCAATATACAGGACAAATTGAAAATATGCAATGATTTTTTTGATGACAGTGGATGGTTGAAATTAAATGCATAATCTCAATATCACCAAAATGACGAGGTTAATGTTGACTGTCCTTTTCATTCTCATTCATTTTTTTTTTCAGTCGTTTTAGTCTGTGTTGAAAAGTGCTCGTTTCAAAACGACTTTTCCTGTGTCACGTGCTCCAGCTGTATTCATTGCACACCGAAAAACTCTCCGCGTTCACGATGCTTTGCACTGATCGTCCGGGAGCGCGCCTCACTCCGAATAGCTTGCACGCCGCGCACCTGTACTTCTTCGACATGATGTTGTAGAGGATGGGGTTGATCGCAGCGCTGAGGTAAAACAGCACAAATGACACCAGGTTGCAGTATTCGCTGATTTGGGAAATTAAAGGAGAATTGGCCTCGGATGACTTGGAGAAGAGGTAACGACCCACGTGGAACGGCAGCCAGCAGAGAACAAACGCAAGAACCACCACAGCTGATAAAGGGAGAGAGAAAGAAAGTTATTGTTTTTAATGTTTAAAAACGTTTTTAAACTGTATTATATAACTAATAGATAAGTTTAATATGATATTCTTGCGAAAAGTGTGTTTAAACATGCTTAACAATTATTTCGAGTCGAAAAGGATGACTTACGGTTGAGTCAGAATCGTTAACCGATCTGACTGAAGTGTTTCTGTTTCGCTAAAAAGAACCGACTCAAGAACTCGAGTCATTTATTCGGGTTTCGGACTACACTGGTATGGCAAGCCGTATTGACTTTTATTCATTCACAGGGTTTGAGTTCAACAATTGAATTTTCACTAGTTAAAATGCTAATTCTTGATATCAGTAATTGTATTTTCAGTAGTGAAATGTCACCATAGGCTGCCATTCAAATTCAATTCTTGATATCAACAATTGAATTGCTACTAGTAAAAATGTTCATTTTTTATATAAATTCAATTGCCACTAGTGACGATGTTAAATTCTGATATCATGAATGTGATTGTTAGTAAGAAAGCCATTTTAGATATCTGAAATATCTTGATATCAAGAATTGAATTTGAATGGCAGCCTATGGTGACATTTCACTACTGAAAATACAATTGTTGATATCAAGAATTCGCATTTTAACTAGTCAAAATTTAATTGTTTAAATCAAGAATTCATATCCTGTGAATGAATAAAAGTCAAAACGGCTTGCCATACACTGGTCGCTGTGTTTTTTTTTATTCACTCAAAGAGAAGTGAATCTGATTCCCGAAGAGTGACTCGCGGTTAAAGAGTCATTTGTTCTGACTGGAATCATGCTAGCTACTTCTAGTCGTCGTGTGTCCATTAAAATCATTTGATTCCTGATTATAAATAATAATGATAATAAACAAGTTAAACGTTTTTACAAAAATTTGTAATATAGAATATCCAATAGTTTAATGAATTAATTCATTGTGTATGACAAAAAAATAACGAATTTCAGGACAGATAGTCCCCATGTCTGATTGGAGGAGCCGCGTTTGCAATCGTACACAAAATGAATACGTTTATTTATTTATTTATGTATTATTAATAATTAATGTAAATTGTAATGTCAAAAATATAAAACAATGTACATTTATTACAATAATTTTATGATAAAATATACTAAATATTTTTAAATAAAATAGTTTTATATTAGAACACTATATTTGGTATTTTAAAAAAAATCACTAAAATCACCTCTCGTGGCATATTGCTTTATGCACATGACATTGAATTAGATGTAAATAAATATGTATTAAATAAAATAATTGTTTTAAAGAGAAAATAAATGTTTTGTCAGATGAAATGAATGAAACCCACACAACATATAATATGATGATATATATGATATATAGGCCTATATATGATTTTTAAACATATAATATAATAGACAAAGTACTTGTCAGACTTTGCAGGGCATCGTTGAGCTCACCTAGCATTTTGACCGTTTGTTTATTGTTCTTATCCCGACTAGAAATGGGTGCGACTGGATTCTCCTTTCTCCTCCACAGCCTTCTGCCTATGAGGCTATATAACACTGTCAAACAGAGGACCGGGAGGAAGAAAAACACACTGGAGACCCAAACCATCATAGTAAGCAGTCCGGACCGGATGGCATATTCGGTCGCTTTACACTCATTGGTTTCCCAGGGGTTGGTGCCGTTCTCGTGCTCAACCCCAACCAGAATGAATATGGGTCCCGCGCTGCACAGAGCCACAGTCCAGAGTAGTAAAATCACCCCTTTAACCCGACCCCGCGTGACGATGACTTTTGCCCTGAAGGGAAAGCAGATAGCGAAGTATCTTTCCACGCTCAGGGCGGTGATGTTGAGGATGGTGGAGTACGTGCAGCTTTCACTCACAAACTGAAAGAGTTTGCACAGCTCATCGCCAAAGTTCCAAGGTCGATACCGCCAGACCCGGTACAGGTCGAGGGGCATGCAGAGGAAAATGAGCAGGTCTGAAAGTGCCATGCTGCAGAGGTAAAGGTTAGTGGTGGTTCGCATGTCTTTGTATTTAGTGACCACCAAAATGGTCAACAGGTTCCCAGCAATTCCGACGAGGAACAGGAAAGAGCACGTCACTGTGATGCCAGTCAGTATAGGGACTGGGAAGAGATGGACCGGGTACTCAAAGTCCTCAGCAGTTGCATTACTGTCCATAATGTCCTCAGCGCATAAAGTGATGCTGAACGGGCAGCTGGACACGTTTGTCCAATTAGTCATTATGATGAGATTTCAGAGGATTTGCATGGGCTTAATGGCACCTCATGATTTCCACCCAGCTGTTGTTTCCACGCACATCTTACAGGTGTTAAGTGCACAGCATGAGAAGTGCACGCGAGTAACCTGTCAATGATGAGCCCCGAGCTGCGCGCGGGGGGTAGGCTACACGGCCCACTCCACGCATGCGCAGAAGATGCCTCGACTAATTGTACTGTGAAATGCAGATTTGTACACTTTTTCGTTTGTGATGTATTTTGTACGTTAGCAACTTTTCTTAGCGTTTTTAGCATTTCTAACAAATATGATACAGATTACATTAATAGAGCGATTGAAAGCTGGATTGCACGGCGATGGGTAATATGTGTTCATTTTATGCCACCTGGTGGTCTGAATAGACCATCTTATACAAAAGAATATGTAACAGAAAAATAAATAGTCGTGCTTTGCTTAAATAAATACTAAGTGAAGCGGCGACTGCTGCTGTCCAGGGTGCTGAAAGCTTTTTTGCAAGATGTTTGTGTCTTTCTTTCTTCAGTCGAAAAGAAATTAAGTTTTTGAGGAAAACATCCCAGGATTTTTCTTCACATAATGGACTTCAATGGCAACCAACGGGTTGAAGGTTCAAATCAATGCAGTTTCAGGGCTTCAGAGGCTCTGCGCGATCCCAGCCGAGGAATAGGGTCTTATGTAGCGAAACCATCGGTCATTTTCAAGAAAAAATAAACATTTATATACTTTTTAACCTAAATTGCTCATCTTGCGCTGTTCTGCGACATGCCACGTCGGAAAGGTCACGCTAGACTTAGGCAGAAGTACTGCCCCAAGCGAACGTGTGAAGACTAATACAAACGCCCTCCAACTTCAAAATCGTCCAACATCGTGGATGTTGTATTAGTCTTCGCACGAGCGCTTTGTAAACACGGGAGTGGTACTTCTGCCTACGTCTAGCGTGACCTTTCCGATGTGATTCTGTAATCCATGGTGGGTCACAGAGCAGCGCAAGAAATGTAAAACTATAAAAGTTCCCCCCAATGTTTCTCACTTTCAAGAAGATGTTAAGATCTATATTAAATCCTTATCTACCTCCTCTAACAAAAAGACTACTAAAACTTTGAATGTATGCTCACTTTTTGGCATAATTTTCTTCATTATTATTTTATGTTTTGTGGAGAGGATTGTTTTTAATTGATACTTATTTATTTAGTTTTATTTTTGTTTGTATTTATTTATTTTTCTTTTTTTCTTTCTCTGAATTCAAATGTGATGTAATGTTTGGCTCTCTTTTCTGGCTTATGGCTCTTCACTTTTGTATTTTGTATTTTGTTGTATTTTGTAAATGTTTAATTATTTTTTTTAAAAAGAGCAGCGCAAGACAAGCAATTTAGTTTAAAAAGTATATACATTTTTATTTTATTTTTTAAAATGACTGATGGTTTCACTAGATAAGACCCTATTCCTCGTCTGGGATAGCGCGCAGAGCCTCTGAAGCCCTTCAAAGCCCTTTGAAACTTCAACATTTTGGTTGCCATTGAAGTCCATTATATGGAGAACAATCCTGAAACTTAATTTCTTTTCCACTGAAGAAAGAAAGACATGAACATCTTGGATGAGATGGGGGTGAGTAAATTATCAGGAAATTTTCATTTTGAAGTGAACTAATCCTTTAATGAAACAGTTATAATAATGAGAAACTTTCTTATAATAAAAATCTTATTATAATAATTTTTTTATTAACTACTTATTATTACAAGAAACTAAGAAATGTTCTCGTAATAATGAGAAACTTTCTTGTTGACTTAGTTTCTCAAAATAATGAAACTTTCTTGTAATAATGAAAAAATTTTCTTGTAATGATGACTTAGTTTCTCAATGACTTAAAGGGTTACTTCACCAATTAGCATTAAGCTTTGTATCAGTAGAAACCTTGTAGTATATTCGAATGACTGTACTTCCCTCCCTCATGTCCCTCTGAGATGAGAGATTTCTGTATTTTTTTGTCTGGAAAAAAAAACTCAGATGACGCAAAAATCGTCATTTAGCGTCAACAGAGGCTAGAGACTACAGCCAGTAGTAGGAGCTAGTTCTGCATGTTTTCAACCCGCGCATAGGTGGTGGGATCTCACTCACAGAATATAAAATGAGCACGGCCACCGAGCATTCATAACGGAGCGGTGCGGAGCAAAGCGAGTGTTTTAAATGAATTCCTATGAAAGTTAAGCTTCCGTAGGCATGAATTAAAAACGCACCAGACTGGACACTCACCGTGAATGACTGTGTGGCCGTGAATGAATGCCCGTGCGGCCGTGAATGAATGCCTGTGCGGCCGTGCTCATTTTAGTTTTGGTTTAGAATTAGCGCCAATTCGGGGGCGGGTTGCTTGAATTGTGGGTTCATTCGCCTAATATTCCTAATGAAAAACACAACAAAACGGTACAATGACTAACTCACTTAAATAGGCGCTTTTACATTTCGCTTTGAGACCAAATCTTCCACGATCATCTTTTCTGTCAGCTCTTCGCTCTCGAGATCTGACTCCTGCTGCGTTCGTGCTGCGACTCTCGTTCAGCTCACACCGTATTAGTCAGACACGTTCAGTTTTTAATTGTAGTGTCTGTTCTCTAACTGAACTAAATTATTTTATTACTATAAAAATCAAATTTAAATTTAAATACACATTCATCTTTCCAGCGGTGAAGTATCCCTTTAATTTCTCATAATACTGACGAAGACTGTCCAAAATCGCCCCCTATACACTTAAATAGGGCACTATTTGAGGGGACAGCCATTTGTAGTGGACGTTAATACACCACAACGAGTGTACAATCCATTAGTGGACTAATGTATGCAATAGTGAATGAAGGTAGGCTATAGGGGGCGATTTCAGACACAGCCTTAGTTTCTCATAATGATTGTGGTGCGTGTCAATCAGCTCCCTAGTTCAGTAGTCAGGGCACTGCAGCTGCCAGTTTGCTACATTTCAAATAATCATTAAACAGCGAACAGAAAAGCGGCAGCCCTTCCTGTGCACTCAGTGTCCGAATTCACTTACTTGTTTTCATTCACTCACCCAAGTGGACTATATTAGTGGAGTAATGTAGGGAATAGTGAATGAGGGTATAGGGGGCGATTTCGGACACAGATAAAGTTCCTCTTTAATACGAGAAAAGTAAGTCATTACAAGAAAGTTTCTCATTATTAGGTTTCTCAATTTAATGAAATACTAAGTCATAATTATGAGAAAGTTTCTCATTATTATGACTTACAAATTACACTTCTCAAGTGTGGCAGAAACGGTCTTTCATACGTCACAGATTTCACAAGGGCTTTATTTTGCTTTTCAAGTGGTTTGCTTTTCAGAAATATCTGTTTAGAATATCAGCATTTTTGAAAAATAAATCTGAGACTACTTAAAATTTTTTTTACGTGTTATTATTTATATTAAAGAAAATGTATGACATGTCTTCTAGTGAAGTTAGACTAAGGAACACTAATCTTCCTTTCACCACACGATGGCAGCATTGCCACTTAAAAGACATTTGTCTTGTGTGGCCACTTCTCATATTCATCTCATATTATATTCATATATCTCAAAATATTTAAAGAAAAGTTGAAAACGTAAAGAATTTGACTGAACAGAGCTGCTCACATTTACATGTTCTGTTAAAGAGAAAAAGACATGATTGGTAGGAAACCAGTTACAATTTTTAAAGTTTATAGACATTTTAAGAAAGAAATCATTTACCTGTTGAGAGTGTGTTGACAGTCTGTGTAGTTGTATAGCTGAGCTCCAGAAAATCAGTAATGAGGTGGCTTTGACAGTTACAGATTTGAAAAACAAAAAGGCAGGAATAAAGAACCCTAAACTCTAACACAAAGAACCATTTCAGCATATAAATGGTTCTTCAGGATGATACGGTTCTAAATAGAGCTCTTACTACGTTTAAAGAATCTTTAAAGAACCATCTTTGTTTAGAGTGTACACATTTAGAAAATAAAGTTGTTTCTTTTGTCTATTCCATGTTTTAAACCCATTCCTGCTTTTCCAGTATTTTGGGTTTCAAGGTGCAGATTGTAACAGCAGCCCTGACAAACAGTTGCATCTGGTTTGGTATATTGATAGGATCCATTTGCACACACAATATTTTAAAACATTTGAGACATGATCTGAACATTATCATCCTTGGAGCCACACATTTACATAACCATTTCTGCAGTCGGTCTGTTATTAAGAGCTGTGGTTATGTCTGCCTCAAACTCATTTTGTAGCCTTAAAAGCATTTTTTTCAGCTGTCTAGCCCTTAACTATCTAACCCTAACTTTGTTACCCTTTTATATATTAAGCCGTTTTACTCATGGGGACTGTTGGGTGGCCCCATCGATGTTCGTACTTTCCAGGTTTCATATGAAATGTAGGCTGCAGGTAATCACAACCATGCTGATTTATATAACAGTTCTGTAAATATGAAAAAATATTAATTATTCAACAAAACTATTCAGACAATATACAACAAAATTGTCCAGCTCTTTGCCAACTGGCCTGTCTCCACAGAAGAGACTGAAACCTGGCCAGGAACTGAGTGGCCCGGAGTGGACCTCTTCTTCCAGGTATTCCTCGAATCGTTCCATCATCGATTGGTTTCATATCTATTACGGGTTTTAGTAATTTCAATCATTTAATGAATCGACAGCCCATTGGCTAATCTTCAACATGTTTGCTCTTAAACATTCGTATTGGAGTGATCTATTTTTAGAGTTTACATGAAAATTGCTGGACAGGCATGATTCAGTTTACACTTATCATTAATTTCTATATCCGCAAACAGATTGGCTGCATTTGAAATTGCATACTTCCCTACTATATATAGTAGGCGAAAAACCGTAACAGTAAGAGAGTATGCAATTTCGGATGCAGCCATTGACTTTTTTTAGTCTATGGCAAGTCTATGAAAAGTGAAGCCAAAGTGTCTTGATTGTCCCCAGGTGGCTGGATGCAGTATAGGTCATGCACCCCGCCCTCTCCATGTAATGTCATGGGACTTAGACAAACTAAACAATCAAATTACACTTCAAATACATTTTTTCCAAAGATGGTTTCTGTCATTTGATGTAAGTTCAAGTGTTCGTTCTTTAAATAAGTTTGGTTTTAGTTAGTTATGCAATGGGGGTTATAAAAACGGGGGTGTTACGTTATGATTGACAGCTTCTCTGAGCGAAGTAGTCACTGAGGCAGACTTTTTGGGGGAATTTAGGGAGGAGATTGGAGCTTTAAATTTAATTTCTACATTTCCATAACTGTTATTTCACAAAAAGTTAAGGGGCGTGTGATTGATAAGGTGGGAGTGTGGACGGGACATTGATATCGCGGCTCCACTCCCAAGTTGTTATTGCGCAGACTCGAGACTTAAGATCTCAGCGCCATATTTGGACATTGGCGGCTTCATTTTTCTACAATGGAAGATAGTGAAGGGAAGTTGTCCATCTTTTTTAACAGTCTATGGTCACACAACTCCGAAATTCGATGACATCAAGGCTGTAATGTGATTGGTTATCAAGGCACATGTGATCCAAGTTAGCCGTTACACTTTTTCCATTTGTAGAGCCATGGGCCCTATCTCCCAAAAGAGTGGTGCAGGTATGACATAACTTAGGCCAAAACGCGGGGAGTTAGCATTTTAGCACTTCCGGTTCCATCGTCCCTAAATCAATGATTTTGGTTAAATGGCTAAAATAAGGTTTGTGGTGAACACAAGCTCAAGACACTTTTTATTCTACAACATTTTTGAAGTTTACTAACAAGTGGCTAAATGGGACTACAGAGGCTGTCGAGGAGATTAAACGTCATCACGCCGAACAGGTCAACTCAGTCTGCATTTACAGCCTCATTATGTGCTATTATAAACTAGTCTAACTCAAAAGTTCTAGGAAAATGTTTTGAGTTGTCGGAAGCTTAGTGATGGTGACGTTGAAATCGCGGGACCTTGGTGTAGTCAGTTTATAGCCTACCTTTAGCTTTTTACTTCTGGTGACTGCATTTAGGCTTTAAAATTAATAAAAGTTGTGTTCATCTGTGAAAATTATTTTGATGGACAAAACATGTAAGTATCATAAACACAGAGCTTGCTTTTTTGCGATAATCCAAAAGCCTATGGGAAAATCCTATTGGGTTTTTCTCAAGGGAACCAGTGTGATGTAAACCGGTTGGCTTACAAAGTGACGTCATACCTGCACCATCTCTGACGCTGCATTCTGACTTTTTTAAACAGCAATCTCAGAAAAGACATAAGCTTTGATAATATCTTCAAAATTAGGCTACACACCCCAGACAACTTCTGCTCACATAAACAGCCACAAACAAAGACAAAGTGAGTGATAAAAACATTTATCAACACTCTTGGAAAGCTTTTTGGTTGATTCAATTTTCTAAACAGGTGACAACTCGAGACAATGAACTAACTAAGCTAAACTAAAAATTATTATAAACTATACTGAATAAACAAGTAGCCTAGTGTACGTTTTACTTCCTTGATCATTTTCAAAACCAGATGATGAACAAATAGATAGCATATGAACATGATAATTGTTATTTTAACACTATCAATAACATCTCAGCTGGTGTGGACGTACATGCATAATTTAAATGGGCGGGTCCAACTGTGTAGATGAGGAAGCGCGAGCCAGATGATCCGCGTTCCTCCTCTCTTGCTGACTTTATATTTGAGAAGCGGATTCAGAGCAGCGCGGACGTGCGTCTACTTTTTTTTATCAGGTATGTTTACATGGCTTTTATGACTAACTAACGCTAGTCATAGCGTTCACTGGGTAGAAATTAAGTTTTAACACGCCGAAAAGTAATGACATGTTAACAGAGTACTGTACAAAGCTAGACTTCTGTCCTAATGCAGTAACGAGTGAGTGACATGAATGGCAACAGAAGGTGGCAGCCATATATTACATCTGGACTGCATCACATCAGTCCATTGGTGTTTTATTTGATTTGTTTAGATTAACTACAGTAAGAGTATGAGTATGAAACCTTTCAAATAATGCAGTTATGTTATCATTGCCCACACCCACTAATTTTGCAAGGCAAACAACCAGTTGTACCTGCAGGGCAACTTCGACGACTTGAACTGATTCTTAGTTACAAAGGCAAAATACTAACAAACAGGAGTTCAGCTGTCTGTGCTTCATTTTATGTTAATATTGTGCTTGAAACTTAATTTCTAAGAAGTCTTGACTGTTTACTCCACGTAGCATCCTTTTCTGTCAAAAAGGTGATGCCTAGGTCACGTTTAGCCTATGTATATACCTTTATATTACCATATGTCTTTGAGTATTGAAATATCGTTCAGTATCGTGATATGTAGGCCTATCGAATCATGACATAAGGGTATCATTACACCCCTACATATCACGATACTGAACGATAATTCAATACTCAAAGACATATGGTAAAAGGTTAACAAAAAAATGTACTGTTGATTTAAAATACTAAATTTGGTATTACATTGGGGGTGGAAATGAATAGGCTTGGGCTTGGACAATGTTGACACCAGAATAAAAATATTCATGATTTTGAAGCTGAAAATATAGAATTATTTTAGATGAATATGCTTGCGCTCTGTCACTGACTTGATGTATTTAAAATAATTTTACTGGAAACATAAGACATTTGGCATTATCAGGACCCACAAATATTCCCCCATTGCATTATACATTATATTCAACATTATAGTAGTTGTGTAGTACTGACACAAAACTCTGTAAACTTGCATTATTTTCCCTCAGTAATTTTCATTTATACACAATATATATTGTCACTGTCCACAATACATATTGTTGCATTTTTTTTATTTTTTATTGTGATATATTGTGACGCAATATATTGTTACACCCCTAATATATATATATATATATATGTATATGTTTTATTTTATCATTTTTAATTTGTATAAATCAATGCATATGTAATTTTGTATAAAATATAAGAAAAATATTTTTTTCCCCCTGGAGAGATCTTGACAGGTTTTGTGAGATTCATCCAAAAATACATGATTAGAGTTGTTATAGTCTGACCACACTGTATTGCATAGTTCTGTAAAGTTTGTGTGGCCATTTATTTTTTGTCATCAGTAAGATCCCCTCAAGGATCTTGGGACGGAATGGGAGTGTCTGGTTGACTTAGTGGGAAGGTGTGTGTTTGGCATTGTTAAGAGTTGCTAATGCTATTTTACCCTTTGTACCCTAATGAGGCTAATTTTCACATCTGACAACAACTCTTATTTAGATAATGTGTATGTCTTGGATAGAGACCGTGACTGATAATTACTACACTTTCCAAGACCTATGGGTGTGGTTTCTGAGCACTACATCCGTGGTTCATGAGATATGACAGGTCTATTGATTACAGCGGTGATAATGTTGATGTTATACAGGAGGAGATGGCTAATCTACAATCATATGTAATATATGTTACATTGATAAAAGTGTTGCCGGGTTACAAGAGTTGCTAAACCACCTTTTTCCCTGTAGCGATATCACCCTTCCTCCTCTTTTATTAAACACAGGGGGCTGTACAAAATGTGTTATCACTTTTGCATGTTTTGCAAGTTCAAATAAACATGGCATTGGTGGTGTTGTGTGCTCTCATTGTGGTTAATGTGCATCATCATCACACTTTGGATCCTCTTCACAATGCACATGAAACCATGATAAACAGTAGCACCTTTTTATGGTCAATCCCTAGAGAAGTGGTTCTGTTTTTAATATTTTACAAAGGCAAGTAAAATAGTGACATGACCAAGCATGTGTGTTGGCCTTGAGGAAAGAGGAAACAGAGCTTGTGGTCTATGTGTAATTGTATTTTTTTTTCTCGAGAGACAGGAAGTTAAGCTCACCAAGTGAGGATGAGCAATAGCGATCCTATATAGGCTGTGATTATGCTTCATGTATCTGAGAATCTTGTTCTAGAACCTCCACGCATGTGATCCTCTTTTATTACGAAATGACATACAACAGCATTTATGTGGATGTAGTGTTGCAATGAAACATCCAGAGCTGTAGATCTCCTGTTGATGTTAGTGGTTTTAGATTTGTGGTTACACCCTGATGCCCGTCGAGATGCATTTGTGAGCCACTTTCAATTAGAGTGGAATGACTGCCGGCTTAATGAAAATCTTGTGACCAGACACACTCATTCGCTCTGTCTTCAGTTTAGCACAATAAACAGATGCTGTCACATGTCAACCAGGGTAGCCGATGAATTTCTGATTTGATTTTTGTGTTAAAGGTTTAGTTCACTTTAAAATGAAAATTACCCCATGATTTACTCACACTCAAGCCATCCTAGGTGTATATGACTTTCTTCTTTCTGATGAACACAGAGTTATATTAATAAATATCCTGACGCTTCCAAGCTTTATAATGGCAGTAAAGGTGGTCTGGGGGAAACTAGATATTTTACTTTATAAAGTTTTAAATATGGATATTTTTCTTGCAAAACTGCATCGATTCGCTTCAGAAGGCCTTTATTAACCCCCCGGAGCCGTGTGGAGTACGTTTATTATGAATGGATGCACTTTTTTGAGCTTCAAACTCAATGGACCCGTCACTGCCATTATGAAGCTTGCAAGCGTCAGGATATTTATTAATATAACTCAGATTGTGTTCATCAGAACAAAGAAAGTAATATACATGGGGTAGTTTTCATTTTAAAGTGAACTAATCCTTTAAATCTTAGACATTTTCAGCTATTTCAAAAATGTCTTCTTTCAAAAAGAGTCTTGAAACACTGAGCGTAGTGTTTATTAGGGATGACAGAATTGCAATTAGCAGAACTGGTGATAAATTAAATCACAATCTGTGTTAATCAAATCCCAGTGAGTTTTAACAACATTAAGTCACTTGCTTGCAGGATCAGGAGGGAAATAAAAATGTAATATGTGTTGGTCACAACTAGAGGGCACTTACTCCAAAGATTTATCCTTGATCATGTCTGCAGTGTTTTGTATCAAATACACATGGATTTTCATAGCCAATATCCTTTTTCCCGCTTTAAGAACATGATGTTTGTTCCACCTTCTGAGATCAGCAAGCGACCATTAAGGGACCAAAGGGATGTAATGCAGTTTTTGCAGATGGTCCAAACAATATGGAAATGCTTGTTTTGAATAATTTAGCTGCAATAATAAACAAAGTAGTGATGGTACAATGTGGATTCAGAGCTGCTCAGATTGCTTTCAGATGTGTTCAGCAGTGCAATATTTATCAGCTTTTTGAGCATTAGCTGGGTAGCATGCCTTCATTGTGCATTGATGTTCAATAAAAAAAATAAAAAAAAGCAACAAAATTCCTGGCAGTGGTGTGTTAGCCCTCCTCTGTAATTCTTTATATAAGACCATTAGAAAAGTAGTAGGCAGGATCCATTCTATTGGAAATGCAGTTAATATACACTCACCTAAAGGATTATTAGGAACACCTGTTCAATTTCTCATTAATGCAATTATCTAATCAACCAATCACATGGCAGTTGCTTCAATGCATTTAGGGGTGTGGTCCTGGTCAAGACAATCTCCTGAACTCCAAACTGAATGTCAGAATGGGAAAGAAAGGTGATTTAAGCAATTTTGAGCGTGGCATGGTTGTTGGTGCCAGACGGGCTGGTCTGAGTATTTCACAATCTGCTCAGTTACTGGGATTTTCACGCACAACCATTTCTAGAGTTTACAAAGAATGGTGTGAAAAGGGAAAAACATCCAGTATGCGGCAGTCCTGTGGGCGAAAATGCCTTGTTGATGCTAGAGGTCAGAGGAGAATGGGCCGACTGATTCAAGCTGATAGAAGAGCAACTTTGACTGAAATAACCACTCGTTACAACCGAGGTATGCAGCAAAGAATTTGTGAAGCCACAACACGCACAACCTTGAGGCGGATGGGCTACAACAGCAGAAGTACCACTCATCTCCACTACAAATAGGAAAAAGAGGCTACAATTTGCACGAGCTCACCAAAATTGGACAGTTGAAGACTGGAAAAATGTTGCCTGGTCTGATGAGTCTCGATTTCTGTTGAGACATTCAGATGGTAGAGTCAGAATTTGGCGTAAACAGAATGAGAACATGGATCCATCATGCCTTGTTACCACTGTGCAGGCTGGTGGTGGTGGTGTAATGGTGTGGGGGATGTTTTCTTGGCACACTTTAGGCCCCTTAGTGCCAATTGGGCATCGTTTAAATGCCACAGCCTACCTGAGCATTGTTTCTGACCATGTCCATCCCTTTATGACCACCATGTACCCATCCTCTGTTGGCTACTTCCAGCAGGATAATGCACCATGTCACAAAGCTTGAATCATTTCAAATTGGTTTCTTGAACATGACAATGAGTTCACTGTACTAAAATGGCCCCCACAGTCACCAGATCTCAACCCAATAGAGCATCTTTGGGATGTGGTGGAACGGGAGCTTCGTGCCCTGGATGTGCATCCCACAAATCTCCATCAACTGCAAGATGCTATCCTATCAATATGGGCCAACATTTCTAAAGAATGCTTTCAGCACCTTGTTGAATCAATGCCACGTAGAATTAAGGCAGTTCTGAAGGCGAAAGGGGGTCAAACACAGTATTAGTATGGTGTTCCTAATAATCCTTTAGGTGAGTGTATCACCCGCACACAGTGCCTAGATAAAACCTATCAACACGGTCTCCAACTAATGTTGTTCAAGGGTGGGAACGAGTACAGAACACAGCGTAGGCTTGTTTTAATTTCTAAATCGAAGATTCATGTATAATGTGTGCTTGATGCAGGCAATAAAGTCCACAGCTGTACTTTAGTTATTTGATTATTACTTAATTGCATACATTTTATATATTATTTTACCAAATGAAAATTGTTTTATTAAAAAAAGTGAATCATTAAAATAATATATATAATTGACATATATTTCACCAAATTAACACATTAAACTAAGTTTTGTACAACACTACTAGGGCTGGGGGGAAATCGATTCACCTAACTATCACGTTTAAAAAAAAAAAAAAATTTAAGATTTTAAATGTATTTATTTTTTATTCCAGAATTTTCGAGAAGGACCTGGCTGCAGCCTGCACATCGGGGAGGGGCTGCACCATACCTACTCTGATTGGTTCCATCGTCTGTCATAGGCATACATGATAGAAAAGGTGTTCTTATTTGTAGTTGGTGTATGAAGGAGTGTCATTTAAAAAACTGGAAAAGCTGTGCAGTTTTACAAAAGGGGAAAAAATATTAGCCTGTAACTTGCAGTCTCCCTGAAATTATTGTTTTGCTAAATCAAGCTGGTCTTTAGGCTAACACACGGACGACCCCACAACATAAAAAAAAGCTTGATTATCCACAGCAGGAGGGTCAGGTCTTCAGGTAGAGGAATGAATTATGAATTAAATGATTTATGACATTTTGATTATTTCATATCACCAGTATGAGAAAGGAATTGAAAAGGATGTATCAGTATCATTATCAGTAACAAGACACACACATATTTACAGATGGTGTTATGGTGTTATTGTATGATAACTAAATTACACTATAATAGGATGTGTCTGCCTTGTTATTTTTATGTAGCTACTATTTATGTGTATGAAGCTTTCATTTTCTTCACTACGTTGCAAGGCATAATATCAGACTTTTTGCTACACTTTATTTCAGAAAAACAATCTGTTCCTCATCATTTTAAACTGACGAAATTAAGAACTTTATATTTGTACCTGCCATGATTCTGTAACAACACGACTGGAGTCTGTTGCTATAGTAGGTTAATGAACGCAACTCGCATCTGACTGACAGACAGACAATAAATGCACGTCCTTGAATGAGCTATGTTTTACTTCTTTTTCCGTTTCAGGTGCGGCCAAAATTAGATTGGAAAACATCACATTTTGACTAATTTTTAGTTCAAATTGTATCCGAAAATCTCACAGCCCCCATGGTCAAAGCAGGCTATAAATCGAGATCTCCAAACTCGTTTCGTGACCGACTTTTAAATCAACTGTTTCACAATAAATAACATATGATTAATTTGTGAATTCGACTGATCTGAAAGAATAAACTTGTAGTAGCAGACAACTCCATGATACAGACATAACGAGTAAGTTATAAACACCTGAATTTGTCTCAGATTAAGTGTGCTCTAGATTGAGCTCAACCTAATTTTCTATCATGTATGCCTATGAATGGCGAATGAGCCAATCAGAGTAAGTGGGGGGCGGGGTGACACGTGCAGCCCCACCCCAGGTGCAGCCCCTCCCCAATCTGCAGGCTGCAGCCAGGTGTACTTGGAATTTTCTGCACTGTGTAAATTTTAGCGGCATCTAGCGGTGAGGTTGCTAAAAGCAAACGCCCACCACTCCCTTTTGAAGCACATAGAGCAGCTACGGTGGCCAACACAGGACAAATATATCGTTTGAGACAGCAGAGTAGCTAGCGCTCTGTAGAGCAGTTTGTCCGTTTAGGGCTACTGTAGAAACATGACAGCGCAAAATGGTGACTTCGCTGTAAGGGGACCCGCAGTGTATGTAGATAAAAATGGCTCATTCTAAGGAAATAAAAACATAACGCTTCATTATGTAAGGTCTTTTTACACCACTGAAAACATAGTTATGTATATTATATTGCATTTCTGTTAATAGATCCTCCTAAATATTACACACTGCACCTTTAATTCATATTAAATTGCTATATTTTAGTCCTTGCTTATAGTCGAGGTGGAGGAAAGTTACCTCTTATTTCAGCAGCGGGAGATATGTGTTGTATCGGTGACATCTCTACAAATGGACACAAGAAAGTGAAAAATGGCATACGGAGAGACATCGTTCATCTCCTGTACGGATATACAACCGGCACCATCATGTATAAGTGTATCATTTAACTTTTGCCCATGGTCTAGAGTTAAAAAAGCAAATAAAAATTGCAATACATAGCAATATCGAATCACAATGCTTTGTAGAAATCGCAATTCTTAATCACAGTTCATATTGTATCGGCACACATGTATTGTGATCGAATAGGGAGATAGGTGTGTCATCCCACACCTGTCTCCAGACTTTTAAATGACAGTGTATTAAAATTATTTTAGGCATGTAAATGAGGATAATAATCTTTGTCAATGTAATATGAGTTGTTCTACTACTGGTTCTCTTTGTGTAAAGAAACATCACAGTTATGTCCTTTATCACATCTGTGGTGGCAGCTTTTGTTACTTTCTGCAGTATCTCAGGTTTCCATCACCACTGAAAGAGCCACAAGTGTTACATTTCAAACACGGGCGGAACGCTCTCTTTATGTGTGACTGTACGGCATGTGGGTGTGTATGGACTGTCATGTCATCTGCCATGCAGTCCTACCAGGAGATGAACGTTTAATAACAGCTTTCAAGAAGGACTGTGGGCTCAAACACCGCTTTGTTTTAAAATGCTAGGAGTCCAGAATCTGATGTGCATCCGCTAGATTGACGGGTTAAAATGCGATTTAAAAGCAAAAGAAGACTGTGATGAATTATGTTTGTGTGTAGACTCAGTCCACTCAACGATAAGAGAAGGAGATAAGTGTTATATAAGATGTTGGCACCCAATCATCTAGTAAATATTAACCTAAATAGCACTTTTCTGAGCATGAGATGTCAGTCTCCAAGAAAAGTATCCCACACAAACCCTATGGCACAAGAAGCATGTTGGTGTATCTCTTAAAGAGCTAGTAAGGCTCCTCCCCCTCTTGTCATGTGACTACTCTGTTTCAGCCCCCATTACCCCCCTCCTTGGACATATACTCCACTGCTTTTTGCCTGTGAGCGCTGTGTTTGACTTCCAGTGTGTGTGTGTTTCACTGTGTTGAACGCTTCTGGTTAGTTTGAATTTTCTGGGGGCGAAGAAGAAACCGAGGATAATGATGGGGGCATCTCTGCCTGTGTGCAGGCAGGTTAGTGAACATTCTTTAAAGTCAATCAAGTTTCCTGTTATAACAAAACTGTATATTTTTATCTAGACATTTACAAATGGCTGAAAGGGTTTATATCATATTTTTAGAATTTTGTGTTTCAAACAGGCAGAAATGAGGATGAAACTCATTCTGTCATAAGTCACTTTTTATTTTACAATGTTAGACTGCTAGTATAAAATGCATGTAATTTATACACACTGAGCATTTGCATAGAGGGTGTGATTTTCTCAGATGTTTGTGCACATGTATGTGGGAGAGCATGAGTCACTGCAGCATGTCAATGAATGTAATATAAGCAGACATTTTATTTTGCAAAAGAAATTCATATTAATTGGAGATGAATATGTGCAGAATTGGATTTGAGTGCTGTTCATGAGTAAACGAGCCTGTGTATGTATGCACCCCCTAAATGCTTCAGCACCTGGTTTGCCAGAGACTCTGGGAATGTTATATTATGTAAAGAGCAGTGTATTCCTCCTACACTGATCGCCATCCACCTACCTGATTTGTGTCTGGTAGCATATACTGACTGTACACAGAAAACATTGCCTTGTATTTGCATTTGGTTCTTTTCACTAACCAGAATGTGGTGTGATAGAGCATTTTTCTCTGTGCAGAACATGGTTAGTATTTTATCAATTATCAAAATAAGGTTACATACCAGCGATGTTTGTTTGTGGAAAATGATTTTAGGTAAGATACAGTGACAGTGAGGCTCAATTTGTTTCTCATAATCATACCTTTTGATCTAAAGACTGAAATGCCTGAAATTTGTTTGGAGACAAACTGCACCTTTTATTTATTTATTTTAGTTTAATTTAATTTAGTATAGTCTGTATATGCCAGTATATATGGGAACTTATAAGATATAAAAATATATAGTTATATAAGGTTAGCACTGTAAAAAAATATATTTTCATGATTTATCACAACTTTTTATCTTTTGTCAAATCAACATATAATTAATGTCAGAAACATAATTTTCTGAGTTTTTATTTATTGAACTAATCTCTTTTTTTGTTGTATTAACTCAAATGTTTAATTTTTACTCAATTGTAGGTAAGGTAACTTACTTAAGTTAAACCAACAATACAATTTTTTTACAGTCAGGATATAAGAACAATAAAATGTAAGAATATTTTTTTCTATATAATTGTGATTTTTGTTCTTTTACATTTTGAGTGATACTAATGTATGGAAGCCCATTTCCGCCACTAAATAAAAAAATTAAAAGTAATTGCGACTTTTTATCTCAGAATTCTGACTTTTTTCCCTCACAATTGCGAGTTATAGTGTCAGAATTCTGAGATATTAACTCGCAAATGCGTGATATAAAGTCACAATTCTGACTTTTTTTCTCAGTCAGAATTGTGACTTTATATCATGCAATTGCAACTCGCAATTTAAAATTTAAAATTTTTATCTAATTTGGTACAATCTTTTGCTTGTTCTGTAGAAACCAGGAAGATTAGAACTTTCCATAATGTGTTCAACTTATGGCTTGATCAGTTGACCTATATCTCAATGAGCTTATATCTCTCTTTCATTTTTCATGAACCTTTATGGAAGTGGGTTTTGCATCAGGGTAGGGTATTTTTGTATAGTTTCTGTTTGGATACTTGTGCAGGGAGGTGACATTGTTGTGGCAATACCGGTTTGACTGACTACATGTTCAGCAAATTTACTGTTTTAGAGGGACATGATTCACTGCTCCACACACATGGTTACAGTGGCCCCTTTTCTTGCTTCTGTGTTTGAAAAGACTTGGTCACTTGCCAGTTTAACAGATACCTTTCAATGAGCACTATTGGCTGTGCATTAATTACAGATATAGTCCCATTGGAGCAGCCTGCGGAACAATGCATGGCTCAGTAACTCGCCAGTTCCTGGATTACCTATAACTGCATGCAATAATTTTTTTTAAAAGACCAGATTGTTAATGATTAGTGCAACCTGCCATTTCATTTTCATTTATAAAAGAAGTATTAAACAGAAACGACATAATCTAGTTTGGCAAAGCATTTAATTTTTACAATTTCAAGAGAATTTTCACAATCCATCTGTAAGTGTTTGCCATGACATTGTTATATTGTTACTAAAGTGTTCTTGATTGGGATGCAGTTGCTAGGGGGTTATGAATGGTTGCTAGGAAATCTCCAAGACATTATTTGGTTGTTTAGATGTATTTAATTGGGATGCTGTTGCTAGGGAATTGTGAATACAAGGGCATATCTAAGTAATTTCCAATAATTTTTTTCTGTGGGTTCTAAGGTGTTCTTGGATGCAATTGCTAGGGGGTTCTGAATGGTTGTTAGGACATCTCTAAAGGCCAAATTATACTTAGGCTGCACACTGTCCGCTTCACGCAATTATCGTCATCTGTAGGGTCCGCGCACAGCCCAATTTTTGTGTCCGTGTGTACAACAGCACATGTGTGAGTGATTTGAGCACTTGAAAGCAAAGTCCATTTGATAGTGCGCACACGCCGAATGCGTCTTTCTGAACTTATTGCCAAAAAAGTATACTTTGAAAGGCTTTTAAAAGGAGCGGAATGCAGAAAATTAAGTATATATATATATAAGTATATACATTAAGTTTTAAAAGCCTTCTGATCTTCCTGGTTTCTACAGAACAAGCCGATTCAAAAGATTGTGCTAAATTAGGTTTTATTTAATGAGATGATTTTGATGATTTTGTCCTCCACAAAATGAGAGAACTGCTTCAATGTTCAGTGTTTTTTTAGAAAAAAAATTTAGATTTTTTTTTTTATAGAAAATGTGTCTAATTAGAGGCCATCTTGTTTTTTGCCAGAAAAAACAGCATGTCCACTATTTCTGGTGCTATTTGTTAACAATTAGTTAATGAATTAGCTAAAATGAACTAACAATGAACAATACTAATACAGCATTTATTAATGTTAGTTCATGTTAATTTTAGCATTTACTAATACATTATTAAATCAAACGTTGTCACTGTTAACATTAGTTAATGCACCATGAACTAGCATGAATAACTGTACGACATGCATTGATCATACAGTTTTATGGCACTGTTTTAAGCGTTGGAACAGGCTCGTAGTATTGCCCCGTTTCGTTGCAATAATCATTTTACAGGTCTTGCAAATTACCTTGCTCTGTGACACATCCTCTCTCTCCTGAATCCAAAATACTCCCAAACGACTGATGTTGAATTTCTCTTTGGCACCAAACCATTTTTATTCTGACCTGCATCCATATTTTATGTTCTTGCAGTTTGCCTATTCTGTTCCCCCGCTCAGCTCGCCGTAATTTGCGCGGTCTCCTGAGTGAGCTCTGATTGGTTAACATCTTAAACATGTGCACAAGAACGTAAATATATATTAATTAATTAATAAAATTGCAGCTTTCTGTGATTTAGAAAACGCATGTGCTCAAATTGCGATTGTTTTGCAATTGCGATTAATTGCACAGCCCTAGTCCTGACCTCAACCTGATAGAACACCTTTTGGATGAATTAGAGCGGAGACTGTGAGCCAGGCCTTCTCGTTCAACATCAGTGTCTGACCTCACAAATACGCTTCTAGAAGAATTATCAAAAATTCCCATAAACAGAATTTCTTCCCGGAAGAGTTGAAGCTGTTATAGCTGCAAAGGGTGGGCCAACTCCATAAATAAACCCTACGGATTAAGAATGGGATTTCATTAAAGTTCATGTGCATGTAAAGGCAGGCGTCCCAAAACTTTTGGCAATATAGTGTATGTCTTGGGTCATTTATTTATTAGAACTTGCCGTCCAATTTATTGTCTGAGAAGTATAAATCAAAATCCTGATCGCTTGATAGCACACCCTTCCCAAATAAGCCACATGATTTGAGGTATCAGTCATGTTTGTAGCACACGTGCATTTTCAACAAACTGAGTGCTAGAAATTATTTTCCCCCAATACATTTTACACACCTAGGACATAGATGGGCCACTGCATGATGTACCTTCTGGACTAGATCAACTGGATAAACATACTTCTGTGTGCTTCAGTTTGACACTTGAAGCAGCATGAGGTTAGGTGTTGAGAGAGTTTGAGGGTGTTTATATTGTGGTGGTGGGAATGTGACTTTGATGCTGCTTTGCGGTCAAGCTCTTTTATTTAAGAAGTTATTCAGCCAAATATCACTGTCCACCCTCACACATGCAGGTGCGTCAGTGAAAACACAGAACTGCTGGAATGCATGCTTGCATTCCTCATCTTATCAGAAGTGAACTGTTTCCACATCCTGATGGAGGTGAAAGTTTCTCAGCGAAAGTCAGTGGCAGTATGAAAAGTAGTGCATGTGTGAATTTGAATTTTACAGACTACGCAACACTGAAATGTAAATTGTAAAAAGCTGTTTTTTGGTCTCCGCAATGTTTGAGAGATTTGTTTTATGTGTGACGCGTCCACACTGAAACTCGCGGTTATTTGACTGTCTGATTTACATAAAACGAGGAATATTTGAATAAAGTCTTTGACCTGCATATCTGTGGTTTTTACGAGGATTTTTAAGGAAAAACATAGTCTAGTGTTTGTCTTTGTTCCGCTCTAGAACTTTATTCATGACACAAATCACCATGTGATTTGTTACCTTGGCAAACATGCTGTTTTAACTTTTCAGCTCTGTTTCCAACAGCAACCTGTTTATGGCCGTTTATAGTAGGTTTCCATTCATCATTGTAATATGAGCCCTGCTTTTTCTTTTTGCATACCTGCGGAATGTGCGGATGTTAATTGGTGTAACTGGAATTGTGGTGAATATGAACCAATAACTCTGTGAAGCGGGATCTCAAAGCCACTAACTTCACAGCTTCCTTGAAACACATTTAGTACTGAAATTCTAAAAGACCATTGGCATTGAAGTACCTGCATCTAAGAGTTTTCCAGTGCATAATTTAGTATGGATGCGCAATATATCGGCCAGTATTATAGTTCATATTGGTTGATACTGTATATATATAGTAGTGGTTGATATTGGAACTACAGAAGAGTCAAGTTTTAAATAGGAAAAATATCGAATTCTTTGGTCATTTTTGAGCGAGATGCTAACGGTCTAATCAGATTTAATGATATATGCTAAGCTATGCTAAAAGTTCTACCGCCAGATCGGGAGATCGGCTGAATGGATTCGAAAACGGTAAAACTCAGTTGTTTAACTCTAGGAGAGTTGGAAAATTAGCCTATTTTCAAAAAAAGTGGCTTGTTCCTTTAAGAGAAATTCACTCTGAGTGTGTCTATTGTAACAAAACTTATTTCATTATAGACAAGAAACATTCACTGACTAGAGTGGATTAAAGTGTTACAGGTATCATAATGTCATGAATTATGAGGTCTAGATTAGATTAAGTTTTAAAATTGATAATTAATCATCCTCAATTTAGTTTTGTGTGGTCTCTGATATGAATTTGAGTGAATGATTTTAATTTAGTACTGATGTATTCATTATGAAGTGCCATTTCCTAGAAACTATGATGAATTTCTTCTAAATGAAGCCCGGAATGAGGATATGAAAAAGGAAAGTATGTTTAAATGTTGATTTGGTGCTCAAGAAATATTTCTTATTATTATCAATGTTGGAAACAGTCATGCAGCTTAACATTTTTGAGGAAACAGTGATAAATATTTTTCAGGATTCTTTGATGATTAGAAATCGAATTTGAAATAGAAATCTTTTGTATCATTGTAAATGTCTGTTCGCTGTCACTTTTGATTAATTTATTGTTTCACTGGACAGTGCAAAGGTGAGGTTTGTTGCGACATTAATGAATTGCATTGCTGGGGTACATGCAGCGTGTCTGGACAAAAGGGGGATTGTTGGTTTTGTATGTGATGTTTTAATGCTTCTCGAACCTATTTGTGAACAATTAGGAGGAAAGAGGAACAGGATGGAGGTTGCAGACTGCTGTCTGTTGTCCCCAATTTAGTTCTCAATTTTGTACAGTCAGCAGAGACTTGTCTCCGACTGTTTCAGCACTGAATGAGTTTCTCTAATCTCATTCCTCCTTCCCAAAAACAAGTCAAACCAAACACACATGCTCACACATACGTTTGTTTGACATTCCCTATTGTGGATACAATATTTGAACATGATGAACATCATATCTCATACCATTTAATGAATGTTTAAAGGATTTATGGCTTTTTTTTGTCAAGAGCAAACAGTTTTAATACTTTCTCATTTAACATGCTAAAAAAAGTGTTGTGTTTCTCAAAGGAGCGCCCTGGCCAGCAGGCCGATTGTTAGCAATGCTGCGACAGCAAGATCCCACGGTTAGCACCCTGCATCTGGTGGCCAATGATATGACCGATATCATGGAGAACTTGGACACACGAGAACTTGACATTGGCGATGGGGAAGAGGAGTTTGATGGACGGGACCCCAATAGTACAGGTGAAAGAAACAAAGAACCACATAAAATAACAAACAAAATCCAAACAGAGGAGAAAAAAAAATATGTTAAAGATAATATTCATATACCCTACCATTTGGGGGCCAGTAAGATTTTTTTTAAAGAAATGTATATATTTATTCAGCAACTATGCATTAAATTGATCAAACAGTAAATGGCAGTAAATACTTTTACAAATGTACTTGGTTTATATTTCAAATAAATGCTGTTCATTTAAACTTTCTTTCCACAAAAAAATTAAGCCGCACAACTTTTTCAGCATTTATAATACTAAGAAATGTTTCTTGAGCACCAAATATCAGAATGATTTCTGATCATGTGACACTGAAAACTGATGTAATAGTTGCTGAAAATTCAGCTTTGCCATTACAGGAATAAATTACATTTTAAAATATATTAAAATTAAAAAAATATATTTTCTATTTAACAATATTACTGTTTTACTGTATTCATGATAAAATAAATGCAGCCTTGGTGAGCATAAGATACTTTCAAAAACATAAATTCTAACTGACCCCAAACTTTTGAACAGTAATGTGTATAACTGTCATAAATTAATTTGAAAGTATTTTGTCCACAGAAAACCGCATCCCCTTCTCAGCTGTGTATAAAACAAAAAGCTTTAAAGAGACTGGGGCACGTGTGTTTCTTACTGCGCTTCCCATCACCGCCAAAATCCTGGAGGTGGAACGCTTCACTTCTGCCCAGGATCGCTTTAATGTCACGTCCCAGAGAAGCGTCTCTAAGGTGAGATCTCCCACTCCTGTTCCCTTTCATGAAGTGTTAGTATGTGGGTTGACGAGGTATATTTGTTGCCCGGGAGATTTAGAGGTTGCCAGAGCAATTTACATGTTGCCCTGGAGATTTGGACACCATATATGAAAATACTTAGCACATGCAAAATTGATTTTCAGAAGAAAAATGACAAAAGGCAATCTGATGAACACTCATCAGTCATGTTTTGGTAGTAGTTTGTTAAAGGTTTAAATGGCTGAAAGGAATAGTTAATTATGTGCTCTCAGTCATGTCGTTTTAAATCCAAATGCTCTTATTTTCTTTCTTTTTTTTTACACAAAAATTGAGAAGTTTGAAGAAATCTCCTTCAATACAATGACCATGAAGACCATATCTGTCAAAGTCCAAAAAGACACCATAAAAGGACCATCAAAGTAGTCCATACGACTTATGCACTATGTTCCAAGTCTTCTAATGCCATAGTTTTACATGGTTTTTCCTCCAATTCTACTTTTGTGGTGTTCAGTAAAAAGTATTTAGGTTTGGAATGACATGACAGTGAGTAAATGATGACAGAAGTTTCATTTTTGGGTGAACTATCCTTGATGGCTGGTCTTGTATCCAGGTTGTTCCGGCAGTGTTTAAGATAGAGATGAGGCACGGAAACTTCACCTGGTTGGTAAAGAGGAAGGAGAAACATTTTATGGAGCTTCACAGGGAACTCCGTGCCTACAAGACCTTCCTCAGAATTCCATTGCCCACCCGCAGGTGATCTGATCATAAATTGTATTATAATTATATAAATAAAATATTTAAATTATTTATAATGTGCTTATATTAATATATTAATAATTACATTTAATTTGATTTATATTTGAAAATAATATATTTATATTTTTATATACTATATAATGTAAAATATTATTACAATTTAAAACAACTGTTCTATTTTAAAATGTAATTTATTCCTGCGATGTCAAAGATGAATTTTCAGCATAATTTCTGTGATGACATCACAGAATTTACCAGTATTTTGGTGCTGATGTGTGAATGGTCTCTTAATGGTAAAAAGCCATATTATGGTAAACAGCATATTTGTGTATTTACCGGTAAAGTCATTCTGGTAATTTACTGGGATTACTGTGTGAAAGGGGCTAGTATGTCTCATCCCGCCTATACCGCAACGATTGAGTCATGAACGCCACTGGTCTACATGTTGACTTTATGCAGTGTGTTTGCCATCCTGTGGTAATCTTAAGATCTGTTCCTCTGTCTTTGCAATAGTCACACAGAGCGAAGACACACTATAAACAGGAACCTTGAACGGCACATGCCAAGTCTACCCCGGGGAGGAGGCGAAGAACTGGCCAGGGAAGAGCAAGTCTCTAGTCGAAAAGTCAGTTTCCTGTTTCAGTGGTACACTGCTGACATCAGATGATTGGTGTCTGACTAGTGTGGTTTTTTTTTTCACAGAGACAACTTGAAGACTACTTGAATAAGCTGCTTAAAATGCCAATGTATAGAAACTACCATGCAACAGTATGTATATATTTGGATTATATACATTATTTCAGTGGGTATGTTGTTTCTTATATGCATTAAAAAATCATTTTGTCCCTTTTTTTGCTATAGATGGAATTCATTGATGTGAGTCAGCTGTCCTTTATTCATGATTTGGGACCAAAAGGCTTGTAAGAGCGCTTTGTTTATTGGCTACAAATGTTTTAATAATTATTTATAGATATATTCTTGTTTTTTTTGGGTAATTGATCCTTGACATTTTGTGCTGTTTCCTTCCCAGGGAGGGTATGGTTCTCAAAAGGTCAGGGGGTCACCGTATTCCTGGACTGAACTGCTGTGGCCACAGCAAAATGTGCTACCGCTGGTCCAAACGGTCAGTGTAGTGTTATTCATTCTCAACTTGCAGAGGATCACAAAACAATCACCCTGGTTAAAAATGAAGAAAGAAGATTTTCAAGGAAATCCCATCTTGTAATATCTTGCTGTTGGTCTTTACAGGTGGATGGTGGTGAAGGACTCCTCCCTACTCCTCATGAAGCCAGACAGCGGTGCCATCTCATTCGTCCTGCTGATGGATAAGGCATTCGGCATCAAAATGGACACTAAAGACACTGAGACAAGGCACGGTGTCCGCATAGACAGTCTGTCCAGGTGTGTGAACTGATCACATGGTCATTAAGGCAAAATTCAGTTGACATGCACCATACATTTTTTTTTTTGATAAAGTGAAAGAGCATTCTGCTTCTTAAAGGACTCTGGTGCTGAAGTTCACAAGTTATCGTCACGCCCGCTGGTGGGGACAGGCAGTTGACGATTTTGTGCGCAAGTACGGCAGCAATTTCCTTAAGGATCACCGCTTTGGTTCCTTTGCCAATGAACAGAAGAACATCCCATCTAAATGGTAATTATTGCTTTTTACGTGCATCCTATGACTAAAAAGATCATATCATAGATGCTTAGTAGTGGGCTCTTTTGACTTGGGGCAATCATCAACCACCTTGCAAACACCCTGGCAACCTGCCCACAAAGCCTTGGCACTGTGGCAACAACTTTTAGGCAGACAGGAACTGCTCACATTTTCTTCAGGAAATGTAAAACTCTAGTTATAAAATGTTCAACTAGGCAAAGAAATAATTTGGGTTTACCAAGTGGGTTTACTAACTTTTAGCATTAGTTTTATAATATATTATATTGTTATATTATACTGCATTATTGATTTATATTATTTATTGAAAAAAGAATAATTCAGTCAGGTCCACTTAAGTCAAATACACTTTTTATTGGCATATTTTGCTAAATTTACATTTGGCGATATGGCTCTGTTCTAAATTCCCCATCCTTATCATGAGCTCCATGAAAAGCCAAGACAGGGAGCAGCAGCAGCTTCTGGGGACAACCTCCCATTTTTTTTAAACTGGGAGGGCAGCGTAAATCACCCATTGAGAACAGAGCATGCATCAATGACAACAGAATGACACTGATTTAATTAAACACAGTTTAAGGAGGAGCTGGGGTGGAGGTGGGTTGCAAAGCAGCGTGCAGTGGAAGCAGCCAAGCAGGCAGACTGAACTGAAGCTACGCTTAAGTAAGGCGCCCTGTTTGAGAGTTGCCAATTGAGTGCATAGGAATCGGATCAGCTGATATGGGCGGAGTTGGAATTTTTTCGAATCAGCTGATAGCGGAGCTTGACTACGTGGCCTGCCTGAACTAACACTTGATTTTGGGTTTTAATAAGCAGACTTAACTAACTTTTAGGTTTAGTTTTATATTATATTATATTTGCATTCATTCATTTAGTATTATATTAGTATTTATTTATTCAAAAATCATGACTTAAAGAATCATTTTGGTTTACTAAGCAAACTGAAGCTTAACTGTAGCTTAAATTATATTAGCTATTGTATTATTTTTTATATATTTTATTATATTAGTGATTTTTATATTATTTTATATTTATATTATTTTATTTATTTATTAAAAAAAAGGATAATTTGGATTTACTAAGCTAACTTTTAGCATTAGTTTTACATTAAATTATATTAGCTATTATATATTATATTATTGTTTACATTGTATTCATCAACGTAGATGAAATTATATTATGTATTTATTAAAAATAGCATAATATATTATTATATTAGTAATTTTATTATTATTATTTGGGTTTACTAAGCAAACTAAAGCTAATGTTCAGCTTAAATTATATTAGCTTTTGTATTGGATTGGATTATATTATATTAGTGATTATTATTTATTTCTCAGTTGTTCTCAAAATTTTCATTTGATGTATTTCAAAACTATCCAGAAAAAAAACAATAATCTAGCTAGCAGAAGCAGGTCTCGACTCTCAGGTTTTTTAGAACAGATAAACATGTGAAAGCTTTAGCCGTCTGCTGCTGTGTCTTCAGGTGAAGCCTGTTTAACTGGAGTAACTTGAGAGAATGAGAGGGAAAGTGTAACCATAGACTCCATCCTCTTTTGACCCTGTGGAGAAGCAAGATAGTATCTAGGGCAGCATCTTCACTGCCGGTCTAGGCAGATGATTTGTTGTTCATTGTTGCAGCATTAAGCCCTATTAGCTTGCTTGTTCCCTGAATAATGAAAATTATGTAATTAAGTTTGAGATAGAGCAAGAGTGTGAACTTAGGACTATCAGCATTACCCAATGATTTGACTGATTGGGTGTGTGTTTCAGGTATGTGAATGGGAAGCAGTACATGGAGGATGTGGCAAATGCACTTGAAGAGGCAGAGGAGGAGATCTTTATCACTGACTGGTGGTATGTTGAGATAAAGCCCCTACCATACATTCCTCTTTCCTCAATAAAATTCTGAAAAAATTCTGAAAATCAATAAACTTGCCCAGTTCTAGGAAGGCAGTTGGAAATGGAGTAAATTTCTTAGAGGGTTTAGACTTTAGGATATCAATGTCCTAACCAGGCGTCACACAACCAGTGCTTTTTTTCTGTCCAAATAGAAAATGCATGTGCATGCAAAAACTACAAAATTACTCACATTTGATGTTTAATATGCGTGTGGAGTACAATTTTAAACCAGTGAAATTTCATTGAAACATGCAATGGTTATTGTAATTTCCAGGCATGGAAAAGTCATTTGAAAATTAACGATATCTTAAAAAGTCATGGGAAAATATATTATTCAATTTATGCTCAACAATTTTTTGACAATTAATTAATTGTATTTATTATTAATAATTTAAATATTTATTATTGATTGTTTATTAATAAACTAATTTAAGTGATTGAATTTATAATTTGATATAGTTTATTAGGATTTTTTTAAATCCTATCCTTAATTATTATTTTTATTTTATTTTTAAAAATCGTTATCCAGTAACCACGTATGATTGCAAAAGAAGTTTATTGCTGCAAAAGTCTGAGAACCTTGAACACTGAAACAAGTGTCTATCACAATGTACTGTTGCTTATCACGTTCACAACAACTAGGATGGATGAGATGTATTGCTTTGCTTTGACCTGTCATTACAACGAGGTCATGAACTGAGAGAAAAGTCCAAAAGGGAAAGAAAGATTGTTGTATACTTTGTACACACCCTCTCAGAGGGCACCTCCAGCTGGGAGCAATGGCCAAACAGATCTGTTACCTTCATCAGACGATGCCTGGTGCTGTGTTACAGCATCACTCACTCATCGCGGCAGACATCCCGCAAGTGTGAGATTCCAGTGTGTGTGTGTGTGTGTGTGTGTACTTTTTTTCCCTCCCTAGCTTAATACATTTGAAATTATGTAAGCGACAGTGAGATGTGAGACTAGACGTTTATGCATATTTGATGTTACAAATGCTTCCCCTGCTCATGAGGTCACTGCTGTGTGTCAATGCAGGCTGAGCCCTGAGATCTTCCTCAAGAGGCCTGTCGTCGAAGGCAACCGCTGGCGACTTGATTCCATTTTGAAACGGCAAGCGGTGAGTTAATCCAACCCATAGCTGCGGGTGAAACGGCATCCATCTGTGGCTTTACTGCCCCAGTAATAAAACCTTCCCATTCACTGTTCTCATGTAATAATTTACATTCCAGGGTGTTTTCCTTTTTCTTGGTTATATATTAATATTGACTGGTGGATTTGCTGTACTGATCATCAAGAACTGTTTGTTCTTGCAGCAAAAAGGTGTGCGGATATTTGTGATGTTGTACAAGGAGGTGGAACTGGCTCTCGGTATAAACAGTGAATACAGCAAACGAACTCTACTACAACTTCACCCCAATATCAAGGTGAGATAAAAAAAAACTCAGTTCATGAATCGACTAGTGCTGTCAAATAGAATAGAATATATATATTATACATACACACACACACACACACACACACACACATACATATATATATATATATATATATTATATTTGCAAACTTTTATACTGAATGCAATTAATCGTGATTAATCGATTTGAGAGCACTAGAACCGACTCTTTTGAAATAGCAGACAACAGAGACTATGTTGGACTTTCTGACTGGACTTTCAATGTCCTTACCAGACGTTACAATACAAGTGCCTTTTCTGTCCAAATAGAAAAGGAACATGAAAAAAAAACATTATTAATGAGAATCCAAGCATTAATATGTATGTGGAGCACAATTTTGAACCGGTGAAGTTTCATTGTGAATGGGGATAATCATCGCAACGTGGATGAAAAATCTGGAATTTTAAAGTTGTGATTTTCAGGCATGGAAAAGTCATTGAAATTAATAATATCTTAAAAGGTCATGGGAAAATCATCGGAATTTGTGAATAGTTGTGTAATGTAGTTGTGGAATTTGTGTAATGAGTTGTGAATATGTATCTTAAATTACACATTGTCATATGAACAAACCTAAAGTGACATAATCAGAAAATGAGTCATGGTTCAGTGAAGGAGTCAATAGTGAAATCAGTAACAGCTCTAAATGATTCACTGATTGACTCATTAAAAAGAATCGCTTCAACCGAGTCATTTGTTTGCTAATCAGAAATCACGTTCATTATTGCACTCACACTCTTAACAATATGATATCTGACAGCTGCATATGGACACACAGAAAGTTTTTCCGACTGTCACCAGTGGCAACAATATTAGCCACAAAATTGTAGTTTTTGTTGCATTTGCATCCATTTTGCGATCTTTAACCACAGCGCCACACCAAAGAAACAAAGAGAAGGAAAGACTTGCCAATAACAAACTTCTTTTCTTCTCAGGTAATGAGGCACCCTGACCACGTATCCTCTTCCGTGTACCTGTGGGCGCATCATGAGAAGATTATAGTCATTGACCAATCGGTGGCTTTCGTGGGAGGCATTGACTTGGCGTACGGACGCTGGGATGATCAGGAGCATCGTCTGACTGACATAGGAAGTGTCACCAGGACTCTTCCTGTGTCTGCAGAGGTTGGAACTCATATTCTTATGTTTTATGACATACATTGTTGTTTTAGTATTATTTATATACTATTATAGTATTTATTCATATTTTAAATAATATTTTTTTTATTCATTTTTTGTTTTGTTTTAGTAATTTTGTTGTTTTTGTCAATTTTATTAGCTATGCTTATTAAAATATGATATAACTTTCATTTATTTTATTTTTATTTTTGGTTCTTCAACTTAAAGTCAGCATGAAACGGAAGCTGCTATAGTCTTTTCTTCCATATTGCTACATATGTACTAGTGAAATCGCTTCTAGAATGAGAAAAAATAAAGAGCGGGACTTGATTTTGTCTGCCGGGACTTGATTAGATCATAGGAAGTTGGGTGTTGCAAACTAAATGGCGGCAGATCTGATATGGAGGATATACTTACTTTGAACTTAAGGACTTATTATTTGTCACAGAACGCCTCTGAAGCCTCTCCTGCAATGGCTGCTCCATCAAACGGGCCGAGCGCAGTGCACATAAACGGCAAAAGTTTGCCTGTGGACACAGTGGACCAGCCAAAACTAAAAGGACAGGGGAAGACCAAGAAGACCCATTTCAGCATCCGTAGGCACCTACAAAAACACGGGCTGGCGTCTGCAGGTAGTGTGAGCAGCGCCGAGAGCTCCGAAGAAAGTGAGTACGCCCCCGTCTCTGGAACGCTCGCGAATGCAGACTAGTGACACGTTACTGACCTAAACTCCCACATTCAGCTGTTATCACACAGATGATTTTGTAATGCCCATTGGCAGCACTTTCATATGACTGACCTGACCATCTTATGCAATGATTTGCAGTATTTACCATAAGTGCAAAAAAACATGAATCATTAAGGTTTTAGTTGAGGCTTAAGATATGAGATAATTGCCTGGTTTCACAGACAGGACTTAGATTAAGCCAGGATTAGGCCTTAGTTCAATTAGGACATTTAAAGATGCACTGTGTAAATTTTAGCGGCATCTAGGGGTGAGGTTTGCGAATTGCAACCGTCACCGGTCACCCCTCCCTTTCAAAGCACATAGAGAAGCTACGGTGGCCGACACAGGAGAAAAATATCGTCGTCGGAGACAATAGACTAGCTAGCGCTCTATAGAGAAGTTTGTCCGTTTAGGGCTACTGTAGAAACATGGCGGCACAAAATGTCGATTTCACTGTAAATATTATATTGCATTTCTGTTAATAGATCCTCATAAATACTACACACTGCACCTTTAAGTAACATTTACATGCAGGTAAACATGCCTTAGAAAAAAAACATTACTGGTGTGCCTTCTGAGACAAAACAATGGCACTGACTTAATTTAAGATAAGTATTCAGTTAAAACAGCTCAAACATGCATTTTAGTCTGGGACTAGGCTTAAGCCTTGTCTGTGAAACCAGGGGATTGAGGATTAGATGTGATCTACTTGTGTTAATGAATATTTTTGTCTACTAGAATCTATATTCGTGTTCAAATACTCTATCATTTTCTACTTAGATGTTCCACACCACACATTTTAAGAGGGTTATCCAGGTTGTAAAGATGCCCCCTTTTCTTTAGGTTTTTCTAATAGTATTTGCAGCCACCAAAATTTGATCCCTCTTAAATGGATTGAGCTGAGGGTGTCCATGCCCTCCTGCTTGTGCCCAAGTGGTGAGTAAGAATCAGGCTTGGGTGAGACGTTTCGGGTGTGCACTCTATTTTAGAGGTTGCCCCTAATTCTGATCCTGACCATTTAGTTGTAAAGAACTATTTTATTAGAAGTCAAATATCATCCATGTCGAACAGGCAACCTCTTAAAACACTCGGGGCACTCAGAGCACTGTGTGGTTTGCTGTGTTTCAGCAGTCAGATTGTATTCTTGCAGACTCTTCCAGATGAGAATATCCAATGCTTACAGATTCCAAGCATGTGTATAATTTTGGACTGATGCCGTAGTAACTCAGCAGTTTGAAAGCATGGATTGTTTCCTTAACAAGTTCTGTAAAAAGTAGTTGTGAGTGTGGTTTTTGGTTTGATGCATGATTTTATGAAAAAACATGTTTTACTCTTGGTTGCCGTTTTCTTTGGTCTGTGTTTTTTTAGTTGTTGTTGATTTTCTTTTGTCTGTGTCACTTTTATCAGAGACTGAAGCAGCACAAGATCTGCAAGCGGACGTTATTGGCCTGATGGGGAACACCCGGTTCTGGCACGGCAAAGATTACTGCAACTTTGTGCATAAGGACTGGATCCAGTTGGATAAACCTTTTGATGGTGAATCATTGCATTTAAAATCAAACTTTCTGAGGATTACAGCATTTAATGGTTTTTATATTCATGTTTTATACATATAAATATAATACATATAAATACAATATAATACATTAATTAATATAAAATTATAAGTATTCATAAAAATGTAAAAAAAGATTATTTAAAATGGTAAAGTTTTAAATTAAATTTAAAAATGTTATAGAATTTATGTGTATAGAATTTGTTTTTTTAGATTCTAATTATTAAAATTTAAATTAAATTATTCCTGCAATATGGTCTTTTTGCAGATTTTATTGACAGGCACATAACTCCCAGAATGCCATGGCATGACATTGCCTCAGTGGTTCATGGGAAAGCAGCTAGAGATGTTGCACGCCATTTCATTCAGCGCTGGAATTTCACAAAGGTGAGGAAATCAATATTGGCATGTCTTAATGCCACATGTCTTCATGCCTTCTCCCAAAATGTTCTGTTTTTATGTGGATAGTTGATACAAAATATGTCCATGGACTTGTTTTTTTGTTTTTTGAACATTTAGATAAAATGTATATAAATGCCAAAGGAGTGTGTATATTTGCCAGCATTTTTTTGTCTCATTTAAAATAATTTAATAATAAAGTACAAATATTCCACAGTCTTTTTTATATTAGGTTAAAGCTGCATGCATAATACTTTAAAAGGAATTGGTTTCAGTTGTTTTACATGCCACACCACAAGATATTTCAACTTCCCAAAAGTATATCATGTCAACCCCTGTGCTATTGGCTAATATCATAAAATATGGCTTTGAATATGTTTGTATTTGCATTGCCATCGTGTTTCAGATCATGAAGCCCAAATACAGATCCTTGTCATACCCGTACCTCCTTCCTAAATCTCACACTACTGCAAATGAGATCAAGTATCAGGTCCCTGGCTGCTCCCAGACTAATGTCCAGGTAAACTGATATAAACATCAATATTCCCATCAGACCTCCTACAGACAAATACCACATACAGCTTTCATTTTACTAATTCTCTCGTTACTCAGGTGTTACGATCCGCCTCAGACTGGTCAGCAGGTATAAAATACCACGAGGAGTCGATTCATACGGCTTACGTCAGTGCAATTGAAAACAGCAAACACTACATCTACATAGAGGTGTGACACAAAGGACTATTTTCAGTTTGTTTATATTATCCCCATCTATAATAGTCTCAATGTATTGGTTGCTAACCACAGAGACTGTGGCTTTTCTAGCTATACAGAATAAACCAGGATGTCCTAAAGCAGCCTTTCATTGGGCTAATGGTGTGTGTTTCCTCTTTTAGAACCAGTTTTTCATAAGCTGTGCCGACAACAAAATCGTTCACAATAAAATTGGAGATGCCATCGCCAAGAGGATCATAAAAGCGTATCGGTGAGCTGCGGTCAATAACTTGTGTCTTTTACCCAGTCCACCACCTATTATCTTTTGTATGTCCACACACCTATAACACATAATGATACACTATTTTTTTAATGAAACACTTGTAAATCAATAGGACATAGAGACAAGTGTTTGTCTAAGGACAAAAATGTATTCTTTATTTGTAAAAGAATAGCCAGCAATGATAGACTGTATAAGGCCATACTTGGGCAAAGCATTTCTGTAATTGATCTCCCTTACTTCAAAGGTGACATGTAATCTTGTGTTCTTTCTGTGTGATTCACAGGGAGGGTAAAAAGTACCGTGTGTATGTGGTGACACCACTGCTTCCTGGGTTTGAGGGGGATATCAACACCGGTGGGGGCAGTGCCATACAGGCAGTCATGCACTTCAATTACAGGTAACACTAAATATTATGACCCTTTATATATACATACATGCATATAATAAAATACTTTATTCAGTAAAGGATGCAGTTGATCAAAAGTGACAGTGAAGAAATTTAAATAACAAAAGAACATTCTATTCATCAAAGCATTCTAAAAAAAAAAAAAACATTTATGAGCACCATATCAGCATATTAGAATGATTTCTGAAGGATCATGTGACACTGAAGACTGGAGTAATGATGCTGAAAATTCAGCTTTGCCAACACAGAAATAAATTACACTTCAAAATATATTAAAATAGAAAACGGTTATTTTAAATTGTAATAATATTTCACTGTTTTTACTCAATATTTATTTTATTTTTGTTAGTATTTTTATCAAATATTTCAGCCTTGGCAAGTATAAGAGACTTCAAAATATTACAAAATATTACAGTTTATATATAAATACACACACATACATGTATATATTTAAGACAAATAAATAAATAAATATATATATAATTTTTTTTTATTTTTTTTATTTTTTTATATATTTTATATATAATTTTTTTTATAAAAATATAAAATTTTTCTTAAATATATACATGCATGTGTGTGTATTTATATATACATAATAATTATACACAGTACACACACATATATTATGTAAACACAAACTTTTATTTTGGATGTGATTAATCATGATTAATTGTTCCCCAGCACAACCAGTATTTATTTATATTATTTCTAAAAATCAAGGAAAATTTTATATGGCCACTTTTTATATGGCCATTACAATATGTTTGCACAGGTATTTCAGTCAATAACAGACACACAATGTGTAAAATAATCTGATAATTTAAAGGAATTTTTAAAGGAAAGGAAAGTTAAGCTTACTCGTTGAATAAAATGTTGAATATAACTATACAGACAAGGTAAGAAAATGATTCTATAACACCTTATGTCATGTTAGATGTCTAATACTTCTTGTTTTGTGGCTATACTATGGATTTCGAAATGATTTTCTATGGTAATTGACTGAATAATTCCTCAAATGTTTCCAATAGAGCTTAGCTTGTATTGAATCCAATACATTCTTACATTTACCTATAAAAGGTACGATATTATTCCTGCCTGAAGTTATTATTTATCATATAAACAGGAAGTGTTCCATTGGAGGAATTTGTTTATTTGGTCGTCTCTGAAATGATTGTGCCATTTTTAATACTCTCATTTGTGCAGGACCATGATCAGAGGAGACTGCTCCATTATCTCACAGCTGAAGAAAGAAAGTGAGTACAAAGATATATAAATACCCATTAATGTTTAATCTGTACAGGGTGTGTCTGTAATTCTTCAGAAGATCTGACTCGTACCCTAACCAGATGTTCTTTCTGGGGGTTCTATGAAGTTCCTGTGTTAGACTAATGCAGTGCAGGCACTCAAAGACCTGTGTGGATTTCCTTCTCCACCGTTTTAAAAAATGAATGGCTTTGTTGATTTGCTTGATGGGTTTCAGTCTCAAAGGAGTGGAGCAAGCAGACTCAAACAGACAAGAGCAAGAAAACAAGTATTTCCTGCTATGCTAACCTTTTACATATAAAGCCTTTAGGCTTGCCATCCCAAAACTACATTAAAATAGACTATAATAGATCGTCAAACAAGTTTGCTACACCTCTCTTTTTCATACTTTAAAGAAGCTCGGCCAGAGTAAAACATAAAATATATGCAATTTATATGTTGGTTTTAAAAAACGTATTCTGTCCATTTCATTGAAATAAGATGCTTTTTTAGTCAGATGGTGTAATTACATCATCTACCAGCAGGGGCTAACAGGACTGCTAACCAGCCAAAAATTGACCCCTAGGGGACGCAGGCCTTAAGAACATTAAAACACAACAGCACCCTCTTGTGGTTCTTAATTCATAATAAAAGACAAACTCGTGTGGTTTTTGTGTAAGGCCTTGTTGTGGACTGGAGAATTAGCACTGTGTATTTTTTTTATTGTGCAACATCTACATGCAGTGAGACACATTGCAGTGTCACAATCTTTCAGCCTGCATCTATTACCCTTCCATGAGAGAGGAAGGAGTGAAGTTTCTCTTTGTGCTTGAATTATCCAGCACGTTGTTGGTGTTTTGTTGCAGCTTCACTGGATCTGTGCGTTCCCGCAGTGAACACGGATACAGATACATATCGCTACTCTCTAAAAATGCAGGAGCTCGACTGTGGGTGCATAATTGTTCTGGTGCGGTTATAAACGCTGTTATGTGCTGTGTAACGGCATATCCTCCTGCTCAAATAAAACCGGTTGAGAAAATACCAGTTTTATATATAAAAGGTATTTTAAAAAGAAATGTGAGATTAAACTGTAGGTAAAACACAATTTTTTTTTAAAGTGAATGTACAACAGTAACACCAGCGGATAAAGTTTCAGAGGAAGGAAGTGTTTCTTTTGCCTCTATTGAGCTCCTAAAGTGGCGTGAATGTTAGGGGTGTCAAAATACATGCGAAAAGTCCAAGTTGGCAAACTGGTGGAAATGGACAGAATAATTACAGAGCAAATAACTCAGACATCACCACTCAAAATGATCTAACATGATATGATTTTAAACATTTAAATGATTTTCAGACCTCACTCGGTTAATTCAAACCGAACCTATACACTGATCAGGCATAACATTATGACCACTGACAGATGAAGTGAATAACACTGATTATCTCTTCATCACGGCACCTGTTAGTGGTTGGGATATATTAGGCAGCAAGTGAAAATTTTTAGAATCAGGAAAAATGAGCAAGCGTAAAGATTAGAGCAAGTTTGAGAAGGGCCAAATTGTGATGGCTAGACAACTGGGTCAGAGCATCTCCAAAACTGCAGCTCTTGTGGGGTGTTCCCAGTCTGCAGTGGTCAGTATCTATCAAAAGTTGTCCAAGGAAGGAACAGTGGTGAACCGGTGACAGGGTCATGGGTGGCCAAGGCTCATTGATGCACGTGGGGAGTGAAGGCTGGCCCTTGTGGCCCGATCGAACAGACGAGCTACTCTAGCTCAAATTGCTCAAGAAGTTAATGCTGGTTCTGATGGAAAGGTGTCGGAATACACAGTGCATCACAGTTTGTTGCGTATGGGGCTGCATAGACGCAGACCAGTCAGGGTGCCTATGCTGATCCCTGTCCATCGCCAACAGTGGGCACGTGAGCATCAGAACTGGACCACGGTTTCCATTACATCACGTAGATGGCGGGTGTGTGTGCATCGCTTACTTGGGGAACACATGGCACCAGGATGCACTATGGAATCTATGGCAAGCCGACGGAGGCAGTGTGATGCTTTGGGCAAAGTTCTGCTGGGAAACCTTGGGTCCTGCCATCCATGTGGATGTTACTTTGACACGTACCACCTACCTAAGCATTGTTGCAGACCATGTACACCCTTTCATGGAAACGATATTCCCTGGTGGCTGTGGTCTCTTTTAGCAGGATAATGCGCCCTGCCACAAAGCAAAAATGGTTCAGGAATGGTTTGAGGAGCACAAAAACGAGTTTGAGGTGTTGACTTGGCCTTCAAGTCGAGCATCTGTGGGATGTGCTGAACAAACAAGTCCGATCCATGGAGGCCCTACCTCGCAACTTACAGGACTTTAAGGATCTGCTGCTAACATCTTGGTGCCAGATACCACAGCACACCTTCAGGGGTCTAGTGGAGTCCATGCCTCGACGGGTCAGGGCTGTTTTGGAAACAAAAGGGGGACCAACACAATATTAGGAAGGTGGTCATAATGTTTTGCCAGAACGGTGTATGTCTAAATAATTTTTTTTTTTTAATTAATACTTTTAATATTTTGGTTTTAGTTTTTTTGGTCCTTTAATGAAAATGAGAAATATTTTCTTGGAAAGTTTATTTTTTTTGAATATTTTATTTTACTTCTGTTTTAAGTTAAAATGTAACCTTATTCCAAACCTCCTGTGGAACAAAAAAGATTGTTTAAAAAATGTTTTTGTCCATTCAGTGTTGTTTTGGACCCCACTGACTTGCACTGTATGGACAACTGTATGTTCTGCATGTTCCACAGAAGTAAAAGTCATACAGTTTTGGAAGGACATAAGAGGGAGTCAATGACGACAGAATTTAAATTTTTGGCTGAACTATTTCTTTAAACTGCGTAAATATCAAATGAAAACGGAACATGAATTTATATATATAAAAAACATTTGCGCTCTGTCTCTGCAGTGGGTGATCAGTGGATGAATTACATCTCATTTGGGGGTCTGAGGACCCACGCTGAGCTGGAGGGAAGGCTAGTGACTGAACTGATATATGTGCACAGCAAGATGCTTATTGCCGACGACAACACCGTCATCATTGGTGTGTAAAAATAGAACATTTGCAGACAGGAAACACACATAATAACTGTATTATCTATGCAAATGTGCTTATAGGAATGATGCAGCAATCATGAAACTGCTGCTGTTATAATGTGAAGTAAAAATGTTAAAAAATAGAGAGAGAAATGGCTTTTAATGCCGTTTCTCTACTTTTATAATCAAACATGTATATTGCATCCATCAGGTTCTGCCAATATCAATGACCGGAGCATGCTGGGTAAGAGAGACAGTGAGGTGGCTGTCATTTACGAAGATATCCAGACCGTGAAGTCAGTCATGGACGGTGAGGAGTATCAGGCCGGACGCTTTGGATTGAGTCTGCGGCTGGAGTGTTTCAGGTTCAGGACTCGTTCAAGTCTGTTTACTGCATTTGGCATTTTTAGACACATGCAAATAAGGTTTAAACATGTCTTCCACTTCCTTTGAAATCAATAGGACGATTCTAGGTGCCAACACTGACCCCAGCATTGACGTGACGGACCCTATTAGTGACCAGTTTTATAAGGATGTGTGGATGACCATAGCTGCCCGGAATGCAACCATCTACCAGAAGGTCAGCTTAACCTTTTCACCCAAAATTTCTTCTTCTGCATCGTCTTTCTGCATAACCATTTGTCTGTCTGTCTGTCTCGATCCATCTATTAAATGAATAAGTTGCTTTTCACATTTCCTGACTGAAACTTCTCCATCTCTTCCAGGTTTTCCGCTGCTTGCCATCCAGCGATGTTCGGGCAATTCTGGAGTTGGATGGCTACCTCTCAAAGCCTGGTTTAGAGAAGGAGGACCCTGTCCGTGCTCAAGAGGAGCTGAAGAAGATCCGGGGCTTCCTGGTCCAGTTTCCTCTCCAGTTCCTCAGCGAGCAGAACCTTCTGCCACCCATCGGATCAAAAGAAGCCATGGTGCCCATGGACGTATGGACGTGAGAGAACCTGTCAACATTACCAGACTTAAAATAAACTGCAAATCCAGCATATGTACCAGGAATGACTTCATCTCTTTAATTATAAAACGGACACTTCTGAGACTGAAAAGTTAGATCATCTGGAGGAGAGTCAGCCATCAGTTGTTTACCCGCCTGGAATTAAGGACATCAGACTGGTTTGTTTCATCCCTGTTCGAAACTTGATTGTTTGTATATTCTAACACTATGCAACAAATATTATTTTTTATGAACTATCCTCACAAGTCCAATACAAGATGATAAAATGGATGTTTTTGGTGTCCTTGCTGCAGGAGAAGGATGCTAATATATTGATTCTTGTTCATCATCATTAGTGAATGGTTTTGTGCCGTGTAACACGCACTGAATATGTATTATTCTCTGCATTTAAGTGCCAACTATGTCTGTGTAACTTTTCTCATTTCTCTATATGAAGTGCAAACATTCCTTGTGTACTATATCCAGATTTATGGCTCTGTGATAGTGGACATGGTCCATTAATTGTTGTTTTCCTATGCTACGAATTGCCATGTTTTGGTGGCCTTATTAGTTTACTGTGTACTTGATGCTAGGTATGAACTGAAATTCATCAAAGCATTTGTCTATGACCAAATTGAGTTGGTTTCATAAGAATACAGACTAGTATTCAGTTTTATTCCAATTATTTGTCTACATAGTACAGTATACTGTAAAAACATGCTATGCCTGAAGCTCTAAAGAAGTTTACTAATCGTTCTTAATGAAACCTCATACATCGATCATCATACATTCCATTTAGAAGTACTGAGTCAACTACAATTTACGTCACTGTAAAGGTCACAGCATGTGTGTTCGCATTATAAATTTGCAGCAAGTAACCTCTAACAGTTGTTAGCCAAGCACTTAAATGTCTGCACTGTTGACTGTGTATCTGCATTTTTATAGTAGTTCAGGAACTGATTTCTATTCTCTTTCTATCTTTTCCTCATTGTCTTTTTACCATTTTCCCCATTAATTGCATTTTTGCACAAAATATTTATCAAAAACACAAATTATATGTGTTGGAATGTTTATGAAATATGTGAATTGATGTTATATAGATTAAACAATGATTTTCACACTACTGAGGTGGATCTGGTCTATCTAAATGTCTGTCTGTCTCTCTATGTCTATGTCTTCCGTGGGGACATTTTTTGGTCCCCATGAGGAAAACAGCTTATAAATCAGAATAAATTATGTTTTTGGAAAAAGAAAGTTTAGGATAGAGGATAGAATATCTATGGAAAGTCACCATAAAACATGAAAACACAACGTGTTTGTGTGTCTGATGACTGTGTGTGAACACTGTCTTACTGTCTCGGTGGTATGTGTGGGTGTGTGTGTTGTGTACATTTGTTTCTTTGGGATATGTACAGCTGTCACATTCGCTGCAGACTGCGGTCTATGAGCTACAGCTGAGCAACAGTCCCTGATACAATCTCCTGACCTTTAACCTACCCCTCACACAGTGCAAAGATCACTTTATGAGTTGTCACACGGGAGAAACACATCAGTGCAATTATAAAGCTATAAAACCTAATGAGTGAATTTAGATACCTCTTGATCCCACATACAAATATTACATTTCACTGTCAAATTGATATCAAGTTAGCTGCCATTTCAGCATGTAAATATTCTATTATTGTAACATTGGTAACTGGCCTAAAGTTTGCCTTAAGCAGGTCTCTGTTATTGTAGAGAACAAGCCCAAACACAAAGTGTCATTTCTGTCTGAGAAAGAAAGATAAAGGCCAGGATTACTACAAAGGCATGTTGTCCTGTGCTCAAGCTCATGCATGTCTGAACATTTTGTTTCTAAAACCCTGATATGTGTGCCTGTGAGTAAGCTTTCTTGTTACAATTAAAAAGAGATCTCTTTTTATCATGTTAAAAATGTGGCAATGTTTATATTTACATGTGTGTCCTTATGTAAATCTCAGGAAGATGGTGTGGTACAATGTTTCACACAAGCATGGGGTCATTTAAAGGTTCCTAAGAAAGGGTGTGGACGGAAAGATAATGTAAACATTCATGATCATTTTTTTTTATTTAATTATTTACATTTTTATCTTAAATTAATGATATCCTTGAGACGTAACTTCCTTTTCCTTAATGTATTTTCCTATTTTTCCTCTCTATTTTTCATTTTGTTTATTACATTCAACATAAGGCTCTTTCAAGAACCTATTTAGGTCTGATTAACGTACTTCATTCTTCACAGGAATCCACAGGGGAAATGTTGCATAATCACGGGTTTCACTCCTAATAAATACCCCAGAACATACGCGTGTCTAGCGAAGTCTTTAATGACGTGTGTACTAGTGTGACCGATTTTGTTCTGCTAACACTATTAGTTAATTCATTGTCCATTAGACAGGGGAAGAAAGATGACCACCCTTTTCCTCAAATCTTCAGACAAATTCTAAACAATACTGACAATGATGAATGGGAGCAAATCTGGTTTGAAGGCATGAAATGTGATCAGGCTAAGCCCCAGAAATACAAAGGATCTTATCATAACAGGCAGGCTATTGGACAAACCACTGCAATGGGGTTGACTGCATTGTCAGCACAAAACATTTTCTCACAGGCAATGCTAATGCTAGTGCTGTTGCAACAGATATCACTTGGATGCGTAAGAACCCAATCAGGTTTTCAAATACACCAAAATGGCCTGTTTTTACAAGCAAAAGTCACTGAGGAACAAAAGCTGTTCTGTGGCAAAAGGCGAAGAGGAATGAGAGAAATGTAGCACAGCAGAGTCTGTGCTGATAAGATGAAAGCTATTACGCAAGGGAGGATTCACACTGGCTGAATGCTTGACAGGGATTCACTCTGGGGAGACATGGATTTTTACAAACAAGATGTTGTGGGAAATGCTTTAAAAAGACACAGTATGGTTTCAAGACTATATTCCTGTCTATATTCATGCCTGTATTATTTTTTATTATTATCTGCAAGAAGCAGTATAATTTAGCTTATAATTTAAGTTTCCCCCATCCAACACAACACAAATGCCTTTAGAATAATTAATATCCCCATTCAGTTGCATATATAACCAAATAATTTCAGACTTCGACCGCTAGATGGCGGACTATTCACTGTAGTCATTGATTTGTAATACATAAATAGACAGACAGACAGACAGACAGACAGACAGACAGACAGACAGACAGATAGATAGATAGATAGATAGATAGATAGATAGATAGATAGATAGATAGATAGATAGATAGATAGATAGATAGATAGATAGATAGATAGAGCTCATAACATTCAATGGTACTGCCGTTATGGCAGACTGAGTGTGTCAGAGAGGATGTTTTCTGCCAAGAAAAATGCGAGAGGAAGGTGGTGTGGGGGGAGGAGGTGTTTTATAAATCGCGCTGCTTACATAAACGGAAGGTGAGAGGAAGTGTGCTGTTTGTGGCTCCCTGTCTGTCTGAAATATGGCTTCCTGTTTCTGACTGTTCTTACACATCATAAGCTGCTCAACACATGCATACAATCACAACAACAACAATAATACATTTTCTGAGGAGAAGTGGTGGTGCTGTGGTTACAATTACATGACATTTTCACGTTTTGTTCTATAACATAAGTCAACGTGATTTTGCTTGTTTAAAATATCCAATTTGTCAAGCATGTACCTTGTAGTTGTAGTCCTTATTTTCAAGCTAAACTACTGTGAGTTTGGCCCCGCCTCTCGCCCTGACCACGCCCTAGAAATCCCAGTGATTGACACGCCTTCACCGCCTTGCCGAGCCCTGATTCACGTCCACTCGTGCGCGCTGGTGCTTTGGACTCGTGCAGCAGCAGATCGTCGGTACCAGCGCGAGATGTCTCCTTCATATGTGTCCATATAGCGGCTAATTCGGTTTTATACACCCGGAATCGCGAAGAACGGCGACTTCGCACCATCCGGGAGCTTCATCTGGTCCGATTGAAGTCAATCCAGCCTGTTTGGTGTATTACACGGATCAGTTCGGCGTCTGTATTCATGATATTTCGGGCATTATATTGTTGAATATAACACATAATCATGGCGAGTGACTCTCCTGCGAGGAGTCTGGATGAGATCGATCTGTCTGCTCTGCGGGTGAGTGAAGAGATACAGTGCAGTGAGATGTTTTGACTTACAATGGGTGAAATATGTTCAGCATCTCGCCATTAATGATGGAGGGGAAATATGGGAGCTCTTATGCATGCACCTGACCGAGAAAAAAAACCCCGCACTGAACCGAGATGGACGAATGGATTTATTATTATTAGAAAAATTGTATAATTAGGCTAGATGTATTGCGGTATGCTTTGTTATTCGGAATAATACACATATTTTATAAATGTTTTTAAAGACAAAGCTGCTGCGCTATATGTTTGTCCTCGAGCATCTGATGAAATAATAACGCTAGAAAAATAGCTTTTTATTAATACACAATTCGTTTTGAGTTCCTGGTTATGCGGCATGATTGTGTAAAAATAGTAATACTAAAACTGTGTATTCAATGTATAGGTTACCATTAAGCCTTCGTTTTTATGGCTAATGTGACTGCACGACAGTGTTTATGCTAATAATTTAGCACTGTATACCGTGAGCAGTTTTTTCTTTTTTTGCGTCCGAGTGAAATTATAGCTGGATATTTTACACTGATACAAATTGACTGTGTCTGGTATTCATCCGACTGAAATGCCCTATATACTGTATGAGGCCTATAAAAATAGCAATGCAGACAGCTTCACTTCTTGTCTTCGCCATTATATGATAATGATATACTATCAAGATGTTTCCGTGCCAAACATGTGCACGTATTGTGTTGAATTTGCAGCTTCTGTCTTTTGTTTGCTCTGTTTGAAATCATTTCTCTGTGACATACATCCTCTGACTGGGTGGACAGAGCCGGGCTGCTCTGGATCCTGGGCGCTCTAGGCTACTCTGAGTGCTCTGAATGCTGAGTTCCCTTTTTGGTTGCTCTTCTTGATAGGTACTTTAATTCCCCTTTCCCAAAAACAGGAAAATCACTGGCCATTAATACCTGCTGGACTCAAACCGGGAATTGCTAAGGACGTACAAGGGCCGGGAGGTGGGATGTAGAACAATTGTCAAATTTCTGAATCTGACAAGACTTGAGGTGCGGTCATATTAGCAAAATTGCACAGGCACAAAAATCCATCAGTGTTGTAGCAATGTTTAAAGCACAGCGCAAACAGAATCACTTTCAAGACTAGCAGCTTTCTGTTGGTCAGTGTGGCAAATTTATATGACCAACTTGAAAATTGACGAAATCTGAGTGGGGAACTTTTTCACCCTCATGCAAACCTCAAGTAGTTTCTAGTGACAAAATTCTAAGAAAATTCTTAGAAAGGTGGGTGTTTCCTCTTAAAATTAAAGAAAAATCCTGTAAAGAAGAAAGAAATTCAGAAAGCATCTTAACCCTTAAAAGAGGTCTTATGGTCCGAGTATGGACGAGGACTTTTAAGAGGCTTAAGAGTTAATTTAGCAGTGGAGAAAATGGACGGAATTTGAAGAGGGAGAAGAAATGTGTTGCACACAATGCATGAGTGAGTTAATAAGACGCTACACATTAGATATGGAAGGGATCATGTTTGTGACCGATGTGATCAGAGACACGCTAACATCTACAACAACCATTTTTGGCAACTAGAAAAATGCAACTATGCAGCAGTGATGATTTGAGACAATTCAAAAGACGATTTCAAAACCTTATTGTGTCGCTGTTCATTTCCTATAAAATACATTAAGTACAACATTAACAGCATGGTATATAAAAAATAAAGAATATATATATATATATATATGAGAGAGAGAGAGAGAGGAAAAAAAAAAAAAAAAAGAGTATGGTAAATCAGGAAAAATGACGCCTGTAATTTCAAAGTGAAGGCTTATATAGACTCTGTACTTAAAAGCGCTCGAAAGACTGTGTTGTAGCAACGGGGTCAGCCCCGCTCCTCAATAAGATACAAGTTTTTGTATTTTCTTCACTCAGAGTTGCTCTCAGATCGGTCCTGAATCACTCTTAAGCTAAGACTCCTACGTAGAAGTTTTTAAGGTAAATTACGAAAAAAGGATTCTTAGAAGCTTTAAGAATACGGGCCCAGATCTCTCGGATTTCTATTAGAATGACTGGATTTTTGCTTGCGTAATTTTGCTAAACAATGATTAATTTGAAAAGTATGAGGGTCAAGAGTTGAGATAAAGTACAATTTTGAATTCATCTGATTCTGGCAAGACTCATAAGGTGGTCACATAAGACTTTGATCATGCAGAATTTCTTAAGACATTCCTACACTGGCATGCGTATGAATGTCAGTGAATGAAACGAAAAGTGTAGTGTGACTGCCCATTTACAGAAAGACAGTTGTCATTATGTTCAGTGAATAATTACTCAGTTTACACTGTAAATGCACAACATGACATCCTCTAAGTTGTGTTTGCACTTTTTGTTTTCTCATGTCTGATATAACAATGCTAAATTAAGCTTAAAATTAGCATTAAGTGAAAATTCCCCCCCAATCCATGTTATAGATCGGAAAACGACAGACATGACAACGATGTACTAAAAACAGAAACGTTTTTCCTTTTTCGCATACAGATGACAATGTTGTTAAAACGATCCCGCTTCTCCCGGATCTGCGAAAACTATTCAAATCGCTGTATTATGCTACCAGGCCAGTAGTTGGCGATGGCACTTCGTAAAAAAAAAACTACACGCCTATAGACTGAATATGTAATACCAAAGACTATATAGACTATAGATTTCCCCCCCGGTTTCACAGACAAGGTTTAAGATACTCCTAGACTAAAATGCATGTTTGAGCATGTTTTGAAACTTGCACTGACATATCTTAAAATATGTGAGAGCCATTGTTTTGTCTCAAGAAGATTTGTTTTCTAGGGCACGTTTAAAAAAGTTACTTAAATGTCCTAATTGAACTAAGGCCTAATCGTAGCTTAGTCTAAGCCCTGTCTGTGAAACCGGGCCATAGAAAGAAAGTTCGCTCCTATTACTATGAATGGGAGAAACTGTAATGCGCAATATGGTGACCCACCTTCAAATACGTCCCGCCTTCAAAATAAAAGAGCCAGTCGCCAGCGCTAAAGTCGCTGACGTTAGAAGCACCATAGAAACCTGAGACTCACGTTTAGGTCTGCATATGCGCATTGGCTCGTCTAGCCTGAAAAGTACGCATTTTTTTAATGCTATTTGAGCATAAGAAATAACATTGATAGGACAGATCATGTCAGATTGTTTTGTTGATTTGAAATGTAATTTAACTGTGAGTTTGTCAAGCAGTCTTTGAGATTTCAGGATTCACCCATTCAAATTGATAGGACTTGGTCTTAAAAAGAAATAGCTGCCCGGATATGTTGCAAATATGGCCACTGAGTGAACAGACTTTCCTTGAAAGGGACTTTGGTAAAAAGCACGAACATGATGTCAATGTTTTCACAAATGTGCGTTTTTGTAGTTTACACAGAGACAATAACGGTATCGTTTTCAAAAGTTTGTGTTTTCAGGCCCCCAAAATGCCATTGTCGTGTCAATAAACAGCCAAAACACGTAAAAAGTTTACCGTTTTACTTGAAAACAGTGTCATGTAAATGTCCCCTTAGTCTGTTTAAACCCCAACCCTTAAAACTCACATTCAGCTGCCTCCATTTTTGAGTGCAACTTCCACATCCAGTAAACAACCGATTATTAGAACCAAGTCACTGCCCTGCTTTTTTCTGAATCTTTATACTCGGATGTTCATCACAATACCGAATAAAAGATCTGTATTGAAAACTGCTTCTGTATTTTTAAATTACTTTGAACATTAGAACATGTTTTCAGAACTTGTAAACAAAATTATTGGCATGCGCTATGTTGTTTGGGTATATCATCGTTAATTTCTCAAGACAGCAGAAGCGCTGGCCTCTTCTTGTTTTTGTGCTCTTTGTTGTGGACGCTCTAGGTTCAGAGTCTCTGAATCCTGGATGGGCGCTCAAGCTGCAGTAGTGATATTCCTCACAGACAGTGTGTTCCTACTGTGGGCTTGTGTCAGATCCGTTGAGTGAGATGACAGGCCCTGATTGTAGGCATGTTAGTTATGCAACATGATCTTACCTGCGCAGCTTGAGTCACGTCTGAACATGATTTGTGAGGTAATCAGTTGATTGTGGGAAGCTGAGAGGGGTTTTACTTTATATTGTAAAGCAGTTTAGATAGATAGAAGCTAACCTGTTACTGTATAGCATCACCTTACAGTTATCAATGTTGTTGCATCATCATATTGCTCAGGATTTACTGAAAACAATTTCAGACTTGTGTATCATAAATGGAAAGTTTCCTCTCTGAATTAGTCAGTCAGTGTGTCGTATTCGGTTTGCTTGCACTGTGGAAACCGCTCACCATGCCTGACTGCCGTCTTGAGCGACCATGTCTGTGTTTACATCGCTGTGTAGGCGTTTGGCATTTGAGACACTTTAGACTCAGAAACAGTACAGCAGCCCTCTCAAGCTTTCCTGTGTCTCTCCATGTGAGGTATATCTTTAATGCTTTTTTTTCTCTCTCTCCGCTACCCATGGGCAAAGCTATTTTCCTCATGTCTGCTCACGAGCTCGCCACTCTCTCAGGATCTTTTGTGCTTAAAAATTAGGTCACCCAGTACAGTGCGCATGGTCTTGCCTCACAGGGGATGTGTATGCTTTATGTTTCGCTGACACAGATCTGGACAATGTGCTTGGTGCTACATATATAGTGCAGCAGATGGTTTTACTAAACTGTCAACATTGATTTACCTTATTCTATCATCATTTAAACACCTTCATGTCATTCCAAACCTGTATGACTTTCTTTGTTCTGTGGAATATATATAAGATGCATCGAAAAATTTAAACCTTTTTTGTGTGTGTGTGTGTGTGTGTGTGCATGCATTGGAAGTCAATTGGGTCGAATGTTGTATTTGGACCCCACTGACTTTCATTGTATACACAAAAATAGTTTAAAATATCTTTCATATTCCACAACAGAAAGTCACGTGTGGAATGACATGAGTACATCATGACATAATTTACATTTTGGGGTTTATACAAACACATTATGTCATTGTTAAATAAAACTTAAAACAATTGTTTTCATTAATTAAAATAACGCTAACATAAAGAAAAGAAAATATGAAAAGTGTTAACTTGAGTGAAAATTAGAAATGTTGCTTTGCAACCAAAAGATTAAAGTTCAAAAACTAATAAAATTAACAAACTACACTTAATAAATACTATAGTAGTATATAAATAATACTAAAAAACATGTATCATCGTCCATTGGGTTTAAATATCTTGTTGAATATATCATGTGCCATTTTTCTCTAAACCACAATAGCTGGTGGCTTTGTGCAGTGCATTATGGGTGCATTCCATCTTTCCATTTGCATGTTACTGCCACAGAAGTGTGTGTGTCTGTGTGTGTATGTCGCACGCTCAACCTGTTTTGCCAGCATTGAAGAGCTAACATATAACATATAGGTCCTGCCTCATATGTTTCCCAGTAAATAATTAATGGGTAAAGGACTGTTACATCTCAGAGTCATGTCAAGGGGGCGGTGGGAGTCCCAGCTGTAGATGTCAGCCAGTTTTTCGTCTTTTCTTTGTTTTATAATTCTGGTCAGCAACATCTGCCTCTTGTGCTCCAGGACAGTGTTACTTAATAAAAGCACAGACAAAAAGCTAATACTCACCCTCCCGCGCATTGGAAGATTATCAGTACCGTTATCACCAAAGAGCAAACGTTCATCATGACCTCCTCATATCGGAGTACGTGGGAGAGTTGCGGTTGTGAGGGGATTCCTGGATTTGGGATGATCACTGGAGCACTGTCAAGAGTAATGATGAATCAATGTAATGAAGCACTAATGAGGTTCTGTGATTCTTTGAGCATTGGAGGTCCTGCCAGATGTTTATATGTGGGAGAAGTTTCCTTTAATGAGAATTTTTTGCTGTTTTTCCCAGATTCAGCATGTTTATGCACCAGTAAACTCAGTGGTTTTGTTTGGTACGTTAAGATAATGTCTTTTTTTTTTGGTCTCTACTTTCCTGCCGATGCTTGGAAACATCTGTGGTATCTTGTAATAATATTTCACCAAAAATGAAGATTCTCTCATCCTTTACTCACTCATTTTGTTCTAAACCCGTTTTTCTTTTTCTTCCATAAAATAGTTTTTGTAGAATGTTGACATTGCTGATTTCATATTCCCCTGGTTTCAAAGATGAGGCTTAACGACCTCTACGAGTTCTTGTATTCTATGTTAAAGGTTCAATAAAAAAAAAAATGAGGCTTAACGGGTTAGTTCACCCAAAAATGAAAATTCTGACATTAATTACTCACCCTCATGTCTTTCTAAACCCATTAGACCTTCGTTCATCTTCGGAACACAAGTTAAGATATTTTTGATGAAATTGGAGAGCTCTCGGACCCCTCTATAGACCATAGATAATTACCACTTTCAAGGCCCAGAAAGGCAGTAAAGACATCGTTAAAATCGCCCATGTGACTCCAGTGGTTCAACCTTAATTTTATGAAGCACTGAGAATACTTTTTGTGCGCAAAAACGAAAAAAATGACTACTTCATTCAACAATCTCCTACGCTGTAGGTGCAGCACTTCCGAGTTCTACGGCAGAACGGCAGCTCACCATTGGCTAGCTCTTGCATCAGCATCACACACATGCGTCACGTGAACAGCATTGGCCAATGATAAGCCACCGTTCTGACGTAGCGCTTTTTTTCGTTTTGTTTATTTGCACAAAAAGTATTCTCTTCACTTTATAAAATTAAGATGGGACCACTGTAGTCACATGGACTATTTTAACGATGTCTTTACTACCTTTCTGGGCCTTGAAAGTGGTAATTAAATTACTGTCTATGTGGGGTCAGAAAGCTCTCAGATTTCTTTAAACCTAGTCCCAGATTAAAATGCATGTTTGAGCTGTTTTAACTGAAAGCTACTTGTGCTGACATATCTTAAAATATTTCAGTTCCATTGTTTTGTCTCAAGATGCACCCCAGTAATGTTTTTTTTCTAAGGCACATTTAAAAAAGCTACTTAAATGTCCTAACTGAACTAAGGCCTAATCCTGGCTTAATCTAAGCCCTGTCTGTGAAACCAGGCCATTATGATATTATAGTGAACACCGGCTGTCAAGTGCCAAAAAATGACCATAAAAATAGACTATATGCCTTTTTATCAAAATCTTCTAAAAAGATTGAACTTGTTGAACTTTGTCATTTGTCACGCCCCTCCGCTTCACTTGGTCATGTGACATGCACAAACCAATGGGACGTAGCATCATTGATGTCAGATTTGAGAGATGTTTTTTATTGGATAATGACTTGAAATGTCACTTTGTTCTTCTCACAAAGCTATTGTTTGACTTCAGAAAACAGAAAATAGGGCATGGCTGCTTCTAGCGCATTGACATCTATGGTCTTTTTATTGAGCCCTGCCCCTGATCTTTCATTAAATGGAACAAAGCTTGTTTTATGTTTCACAGAAAAAATAATGAAATATAGTTTTGGAAAGACATGGTGGTGAGTAAATGACTGAATATTGTTTTTTTGGGGTGAACCTATCCCTTTATTCCTAGCCTTTCTTATAGCTGGTGATAAATAGAGTGGGGATTATCAAGAAGTGTAATTACTAGTGTTGCATTACTGTATTGCCCCGGTCAACGGTTCAACTTCCCCTCTCAGGTATATTGTTTACCAGGCGTTCAATTCTATGCTGTGTAGAGCTGCAGTGCTGTCATTCAGCATGGCATGTCCAAACATGCTCTGGTCTCCAATGGTCTTTCAGAAGATACTTTGAAGACGGCTTTGAGTTCTGGTACAAACAGCACGGTCACATGGCTCTTCACTATAGGGGTTTGTTTATATGGAATATCTGCATTGGAGAACTCAGATTAGTTTAGTTGAAACTTACGACTGCTCACTAGAGGTTTTGTACATCTTTCGTTACATACAAAGCCCACAAGTTTTAATTTACTATAAATCTTGTAATGTCCTTTTTGTCCTTGTATTGTTTTTTACCAGAACATCTAATTAAAAGCTTAACATTCAACACAGTAGATGGGGAATCTTTGCAGATGGACTTCTTCCTTAGTCGTGTTTTCAAGAGATCAAGTGAATAGGCCTCCACTCAAAAAGTGGACCACTTAATTTATGGCCCTTATGTGAATGACCCTGCCAACATGCTAATGCCACAGGTGGGGTTTAAAGCTACAGTGTGATTGATACCATTGACTGATTGCTACATATACCATGGCATTTCCATAGTATTACCATAGTACCTTGACCTCAAATCTACACTACTACAGAACATGCACGGAGCAACATTTTAAAAAAGAAAAAGTTTTTTACATTTATAGAATTTACATGAATAATCTAAATACTTGTTTGTTGACAATTTAAGAACTCTATGGTTGCCTCGAGTACTTGTTCCTGTCACAGTAACGGAAGAATTCACATTAAGTATGCAGCGCAAGACTGCACACCCTCATTGCATGGGCCAAGCCCTCATGTCTGAATTTGCGTACTTGTGTGGAGTATATTTCTGGCCTCTAAAGTGTTTTGGGAAGTTGCAAGTATTCTGTTGGTTAACCTGGGAATTCTTAGACAGTGTAATTCATGTATCTCTATACAGTAATGCAACAGTCAAATTCCAGAAGTTCTATTCATATGCTCCATAGAAACACGTCATTTTTAACAATGTTTCATGGTTTAAATGACGTTTGGTTTCAGTTTAACATTTTTATAAAACTATTAAATATCAGAATTCCCAGTAAAGAACTACACTACCCATAAATCCCAAGCATTGAGAAGTACACTATTGCTTTATCAAACTGTTTTGAGAAAAACATAAAATATATTGTGTTTTATACAATATTTTTATATTGGAGGCAAGGACACATTAAAGTGATCAGCAGACATATAATATTATGAAAGATTTCTATTTCAAATACATTTTTCTTTTGAACCTTCCATTCAAAGACTTGAATGTTTCCACAAAAATATTAAGTGTCACTGTTTTTAGTGTTGATGATAATAAATGTTTCTTAAGCACCAAATTAGCATATTAGAATGATTTCTGAAGGATCATGTGACACTGAAGACTTGTCAAGCTTCATTCAAAAATATACAAATATTATGTTTAAATTTTTTATTTTTGTAATAATTAAGAATATTTTCTTTTTATATTCTTTTATGGTTTTATATTGTAATGTTTGTTTTATTCAGTTATAATATTTACAATTCACGATTTTCTCAGCTTTTTTGTTGTGAACCATCAGTAATATTGTGAATTCTCTCTGAGCTCTCTGGTTTTTGTGAAATCCCTATAGAGAAAATTAATGGGGGAATATATGTATATATATGTATATAATAAACCAGGGTGCTAAATTTGCACTGCTCTGGTCCACCGGTGTGCCCTGTCAGTGTTATCCTGACGCTTGAGGCGTCGTTTCGATGAGAAATGTGAACTTGCTTCTTGAAAAACAGTCTGACTCATTGTGTTATTTCCCTGTAATAGTTGAATTGGCAGAAGTAATAGTGTATCATTTAAAACTGCTGAATGCCCCTAGAAACATGCGGCACTTCTTCCATCTTTACATCCGTAAGCAGAATGTGGGGCCTCATTTTGATCAGCAGTTTTCTTCCTCATGCCTGTCCATCTGTAGGAATTGTATTTTGGAGGCAAAACATTCTGTTCAAGAGGGAAAACGTCTCACAACATTCCCAAAATAGATGGTGATCATGGGCATATAGCCTCTCCCCAGTGTGTGAATTATACATTGCTTTGTAAAGAACATGTGTTTGTGGTTTTATGTCAGGAACGAAGTACCATGCAAGTTCAGGCACATGCACTGACGAAGAGTTAAGTAAGATGGGAATGTGAGTGTTTATTTTTTTTTGTTAAAGGAAGGAGGCGTTCCTGAAGGTACAGTGACAGTGCATGTGTGTCATTTTGGGAAGCTCATGTTCTGTCAGGTTTCAAAGCAGTGGAGAGATCGTGGTTTCCGCTCGCAACCAGCGGCAGTGACGTCGAGTGTAAGGTCGCTGTCCAAGCGCGAGCGCTGTGCTGACCTCATTCTTCCCACGCTGACACTGTGGCTAGGTGTTAGAAGTCACGCTTGGTTTTAAAAAATATGAGCTGACTGTAATAGACTCCTACTGTGTCATTCCACTTTTAGCCTGCACCCGCATGCCTTTTAAATTCACTGTAAATTCATGTTTATTTCAGAACATTCCAAGACAGCGTAATTCCTTCTGGCTGCAATTCATTATGCACCTGTCAGTTTTAGGCTTTTGATTCTTTAGTCATTAAACTTAGAAAAGAAATGGTACAAAAATGTACAGTGGTGGTTTAATGCTGCAGTGATGATAAAATAATTTTCTTAATCAATATTTTGGCTGTTTTTCCAGTTAAAATATCCTATTCAAAAGGTTGGTATCAGAAAGATTTTTTAAAAAATAAATTAGCATATTAATTTACCATGGCATTTAGAGCACTTACAATAGAAAGCTCTGATGAAATGTTTGACAGTTAGTTGGAATACAACAAATTGGATTTCCTAAAGTACATTGGACCCGCCTCACTAAGATTCTCATTGGTCAAGTGTGGCTTTTGCACCCCAAGACCGGGTCGCCGATAAGGGGTGACAAATGGACCTTTTGTCCATTACGCCCTTCTTCAAGAGTCATGGTGGTATCCGAAAAAACATTTGTATTTTTGTTTTATACACCATTTTCTGAATATCCCATTCAGTAACTTTATCTAAATAAATCTGAAACCATCCACCTAAATTCATTCTTCATTTTCCACCAGCTCCATCCCCTCATTTAGTTTTTAAGCTGTTATGTGTATTTTCTGTGAAATTCACTGAAGCATATTTCATAAATTGCACCTCTGGTGACATGAATGGCAGCTATTGTCAGATTACCATGGCAACATGTCTTGCTTTATTGTTCCAGGTGTATTGCATTATTTATTGGTTGTGCTTATTTTCATGAGCCTCATGCTTGTTAAAGCTGTATTGCACTCTGACAGCTTTGATAATTGCTTTAGTGTTATTAAATGAAAATGACACATAAGAGTGATTTGATTTCAGTCTTGTTGGCTTTTTATATTCCCACCACTGCATAATGTGCTTTGCCATGTAGATATTATTGGTTCTTGTGCTAAAAATATAATTTCAAAGTCAGTCATGATTGCAGACATTTCCAATAAGGCAGAATTGTCATGCATTATAGAACACTGGTAACTGGGAACATTTATGTGCTTTGAGATTGGAAAACAATTATAGAAAAAAAGAAATTAAGTTGGTTTGCTTTGCAGGAAATCTGTTCTAAGTTAGCCTCAGAGTTTGTTTCAAAATGTATTTCTGGCTTTGGCTCACTAGATACCTTAATAGGTTTTTATGTTCAGTGTGTAAACAGATATTTAACTTTAATTGACATGCTTTGTTAGGTCTAATGACTGCAGTATAAGCGTTTATGATGACCTCAGTGTATACAGTATGTGTGATGTTCAATGACAGGATAATGCAAGCTAATCTCCTCTTCTATTATTTCCCCCCCTCAGGACCCTGCAGGCATATTTGAGCTGGTGGAGCTTGTGGGAAATGGGACCTATGGACAAGTATATAAGGTAAATAATGATTTAGTGTTGTACTATAAGTCAGATATGATATGTGGGAATTAGGTAGATATAGTCAGCTCAGTCTCAAAAAGATGTTTTGCATTTCTCTCAGCTAGGGGTTAAATGGTCGTTGTTGATCCGTGATCCGTACCGACCAGGCTCCGTGATTCACCATGCATGTGATTAATTGCATGTTCCATTCCAGCGCTGGAAGAGGCAAAAGAGAATTTAATTCGGTATTCGCGCACTTAATTCGCACACAACTCCGAATTAATTCCTCTTTCGCGTCTCCTTGCACTTGGATGGACACATACACACCAAATTGTCAAAATACCGCATTGGCAAGTATTCTCATAAACACAGTCTCAAGTGAATGCAAAAAGTTGAGAAAGAAATCGAATGCGTGTCATTATATTGGATCTGTGCATAAGGTCTTAAAGTGAAAGCAGCCTATAAATACCTGCTGTTGTCTGTATGTCATTAATGTTAATCAAACAGCAAAACACTGTATTTATGTTACATTTATACAGAGGACATAGTGTTATTTTACATTTAATTATTACATTTCTGTAACTGAAATGAATACTACGGTTAGACCTTACTTCATTTGTAACTTTGTTCTATTGTATTTATCTATGCTTGTGATTTGTGTATTTTTTTTTACTGACTGTTCACTTGCCTTTATTAATGTTTGAACTTTATTAGTTAGGCTAGTAGTTTTTGCTGTGGTATCGTAGTACTTAAAGGGATAGTTCACCCAAAAATGAAGATTCTGTCATCATTTCCTCACCCTCAAGTTGTTCCAAACCTGTATGAGTTTCTTTCTTCTGTTGAACACAGAAGAAGATATTTTGAAGAATGTTGGGAACCAAACAGTTGATAGACCCCATTGACTTCCATAGTATTTCTTTCTCTCCATACAATGGAAGTAAATGGGGTCCGTTAACTGTTTGGTTTAACTGTTCAGAATTTACATTTTTGGGTGAACTATTACTCACTTTAAAATGTGCTTTAAGTAATAAATGTAAAGCAAAGTTCCCCTCCCCCACCCCATTTTTTTTCCATGCTGATCCGAAAAATTATCCAAACAGTGACTCAAAAAACGTAATATAATCTGAACCGTGAGTTGTGATCTGTTGAACCACTACATTCAGCTGTTTGCCTCAGTTTTACTCCTTCCTCGGCTCAAAGATCTGCACTTACCTGTTAGTGCCTCAGCAGCTCTTGCGTTATACATGTGGTATGTCTAGACGTGTCAAGACTCATGTGTTTTCTTATACTTCTTGCCGTTTCTCTGAAAGATCCTTCACCCACTTCCATTAGCTGCTCAAAAACTAGCGCGTGTTAGTCAGATTTTTCACTTGAAAAGAGATTGAAGGCACCCACACACTACAAGATAATTGGGCAGAATTTGGGCCCAATTCTCCCCTTCCTACAATCCTAGGTAAAGTCCTGATTATCTTGATGGTTCTACAGATAATTTTATCAGATTTTCCTGTGGTGTGATGTGTGTTAAGAGTGATTGAGTCTGCTCAGAAGAACGTCGGGTTCACACCGATCGCAAAACACAAATCCTATTGTGTGGGGGGAACCCCGAGGACAAATGCGTGCACACTAGATTATCACATGAAACGAAACGATACCCAATCAGAAAGTGAGCTGACGACGGAAGCATAACAATCTCCACAACTTCATCCAAACCTAACAACATTAATGAAAATATCAGGTTTAAGTTGCAGATGGTGATTGTGTTGTGTTTTGTACAGTTTGATACGCTCTGAACAGGTTAGCATGCTTGAACTTTTAAGTTCTTCCATGGTTTGGTGTTACTTTTTTTTGTTTGAAGGTGATCAGACTGCTAATCTAGGTATGATTGATGTGTGCCAAATACTATTGATCTGTTTTTTTTTATGAAGAGTTCACCAAAGATAAAAACATCTAAAGCCTGGAGCAGTGATTGTAGGAGCAGTTAAGCAGCCTGTCAATCCCACACGCTGTCATAATGCAGTACTTTTAAAGGATTAGTTTACCCAAAAAAACGTAAATCATGCCATCATTTACTCATCCTCGTCATTCCAAACCTGCATTGCTTTCTTCCGTGAAACACAAAAGGAAATTATAGAATTATTAGAATATTAGAATGATGGAATATGCTGCTCCTTTCTGTACGATGAAAACAAATTCGAACTGATGCTGTGAAAATGATAAATGACCACCTTAAAACTTAGTCCAAACATACACATTGTGTTACAGGTGCTGGCCATATAATTAGAATATCATCAAAAAGTTGATTTTATTTCACTAATTCCATTCAAAAAGTGAAACTTGTATATTATATTCATTCATTACACACAGACTGATATATTTCAAATGTTTATTTCTTTTAATTTTAATGATTATACTAAGGACAATCCCAAATTCAGTATCTCAGAAAATTAGAATTTTGTGAAAAGGTTCAATATTGAAGACACCTGGTGCCACACTCTAATCAGCTAATTAACTCAAAACACCTGCAAAGGCCTTTGAATGGTCTCTCAGTCTAGTTCTGTAGGCTACACAATCATTGGGAAGACTGCTGTCTTGACGGTTGTCCAAAAGACGACCATTGACACCTTGCACAAGGAGGGCAAGACACAAAAGGTCATTGCAAAAGAGGCTGGCTGTTCACAGAGCTCTGTGTCCAAGCACATTAATAGAGAGGAGAAGGGAAGGAAAAGATGTGGTAGAAAAAAGTGTACAAGCAATAGGGATAACCGCACCCTGGAGAGGATTGTGAAACATAACCCATTCAAAAATGTGGGGGAGATTCACAAAGAGTGGACTGCAGCTGGAGTCAGTGCTTCAAGAACCACTACGCACAGACGTATGCAAGACATGGGTTTCAGCTGTCGCATTCTTTGTGTCAAGCCACTCTTGAACAACAGACAGCATCAGAAGCGTCTCGCCTGGGCTAAAGACAAAAAGAACTGGACTGCTGCTGAGTGGTCCAAAGTTGTGTTCTCTGATGAAAGTAAACTTTGCATTTCCTTTGGAAATCAGGGTCCCAGAGTCTGGAGGAAGAGAGGAGAGGCACACAATCCACGTTGCTTGAGGTCCAGTGTAAAGTTTTCACAGTCAGTGATGGTTTGGGGTGCCATGTCATCTGCTGGTGTTGGTCCACTGTGTTTTCTGAGGTCCAAGGTCAACGCAGCCGTATACCAGGAAGTTTTAGAGCACTTCATGCTTTCTGCTGCTGACCAACTTTATGGAGATGCAGATTTCATTTTCCAACAGGACTTTGCACACAGTGCCAAAGCAACCAGTACCTGGTTTAAGGACCATGGTATCCCTGTTCTTAATTGGCCAGCAAACTCGCCTGACCTTAACCCCATAGAAAATCTATGGGGTATTGTGAAGAGGAAGATGCGATATGTCAGACCCAACAATGCAGAAGAGCTGAAGGCCACTATCAGAGCAACCTGGGCTCTCATAACACCTGAGCAGTGTCAGTTATAATCATCAAAATTAAAAGAAATAAACATTTGAAATATATCAGTCTGTGTGTAATGAATGAATATAATATTCAAGTTTCACTTTTTGAATGGAATTAGTGAAATAAATCAACTTTTTGATGATATTCTAATTATATGACCACCGTCGGTTATTTCGGTTTTAGTCACGTGACTCTGCCCCGTCAGTCACATTAAGTGCAGTTTACAGGCACACGGAAAGATTCAGGAGCAGTTATCTTTGGTTATACAATCTGGATGCTCAGAATTACTTGTAATTGCATGTTTTACACAGTTTATACAGGTAAGTTAATCGCCGTTCTTATATGCGCTGCTACACGCACACACAGATAGCGCACACAAACCCCGAAGACAGATCACTTTCACTTGCGTCCTCATAAAGTTTGTCAATTAAATGCGTTTAAAGGCTTGCCAGTTTGAACATTCAAGCGATTTTACACTATTTAAGATAGCAAACATCTCCGTTCAGTGCTTGTGAGCTTTTTTTCTGTGACACAGAGAGCCGAGTTGTGCCATGTCTCTGACAACGCGCGTGCCCTGAAGCCAGATCACTTTCACTTGTCCTCACAAAACTGTCAATTGTATGTGTTTTAAGGCCTGTCCGTTTGAACATTGAAGCGATTTTAGACCATCGGATGTGTATTATGTTGAACTAATGCCTGATATATTGTGACACACGAACACTCGTACAGACAATAGCTCGCACATCATGTGATCGCGCGCAGAGAGGAGTGCAGAAACTCATTGTCAACGCTGTCCTGTGATTCATCACTAAAGTAGCTTAGAAACTCACAAACAGAAATCTGTAAGAAATGTTACGACCCATAGACAATAACTGCTGTAAGTGAGCTGTTTCCTTCAAGTATTTTAAAATCACAAAGAAATGCACTTTTTTCATTAGAAAAAATATCCACCATTAATAGTTGAACATATTTACAGTACAAACCTTATCAGTGAACTGAAGGCAAAAAAAGGAAAGCAAAAAAAGAGCAAAATAATTGTATCAAAATAAATATATCGATCCTCGATTACGATAAATATATATAAATATATATATAAATAATAATAATAATATTATTATTATTATTAATAATAATAATAATAATAATAATAATAATAATAATAATAATAATAATAATAATTGATTAATCGCATCCAAAATAAGTTTGTTTACATAATATCTGTGTGTGTACTGTGTATAATTATGTGTATGTATATATTTATTAGAGATGCACCGATCGATCGGCCAGGGATCAGTCTCACTTCTTACCGATTCCGAGCCGATCCGTTTTGTTACCAGCGGCACAGGCAATAACGTCATCTACGCGTTCTCGCTCTCTTCTCTGTCATGGTGAAGTGACACACATCTGCGTGGGCGCCTCCTCTCTCTCTCGTCTCATTCGCTCTGGTTAAATAGTGCTTGTATTGCGCATAATTTTAGTCATTCTAAAATTTCGCGCTCACACCAAAAGCACGCGCACCACTGATCTATATGTGAAGCGAACAAGCCACGCTCAGTCTCAAACAGAGTCACAAGTACCAAATGAGTGACTTACTGCGCTTGAACTGTCAAATACATACAAAAGTATGTCAAAACCAGCGGCACAGGCAATCTTGGCGAGTATTCAGATAAACAGTCAGTTTTGAATCGTTAAATAGCTAAGAAAGTGAACCCATGTTGTGTGTAACAGTGAAGGTTCCGCTGAACACCATTCATAAACTCTTAAAGGGACAGCAGTCCAATATTCCTGCTGCTGTCTGTCATGTTATTCAAAGAACAAAAGACAAAAAAAATCACTTTCTGCTCTTGACCTGAATACGTTTTATAACTTTAATGGTAAGAATTGATCTGTATTAATATTTACAATAAAGACTACAGAAATTAAGGTAACCAATGTAAAATAACATTGAATGTGTTATTTTACATTTGATTACTTTAATTTCTGTAGTATTTCTTACCTGAATAGAAACCCAGTTAACCTGAAAAACTTTTATTTTATTACTGACTTTTTACTTGTGTTTTTTTTATGAAAATAAAACTTTGCGTTGAAGAAAAGTAGATTTTTGTTTATATATGTTGTCAATTATAGTTCTTAGAAAGAAAATCGGAATCGGCAAAAATCGGTATCAGCAGATCATACTAACAAAAAATCGGAATCGGCCAAGAAAATTGCAATCGGTGCATCGCTAATATTTATATATAATCAAAATATGTGTGTTTTTTTTTTTTTTTTTTATATATATATATAATGTATGTATGTTTACATGCAAATATTTCTTAAATATATACATGTATGTATGTGTGTGTATTCAAATGTACATAATTATACACCGTACACAAACTTTTATTTTGGATGTGATTTAATCGCAAATAATTGATTTGACAGCACTAATATATATCAGGGCTGTTTTGGCATCAAAAGGGAGACCAACACAATATTAGAAAGGTGGTCGTAATGTTATGCTTGATTGGTGTGTGTGTGTATGCTCACCAAGGCTGCATTTTATTTTATTTTAAATTACAATTTAAAAATAACTGTTTTATATATTTGAATTATTATTCATGTGATGGCAAAGCTGCATTTTCAGCATCATTACTCTAGTCTTCAGTGTCACATGATCCTTCAGAAATCATTCTAATGAGCTTTTAATCTTTTCCTGTCAATTTTAATCAATTTAATGCATCCTTGCTGAATAAAAGTGCAAATTTATTTAAAGGGGTCATGAATTGAGAAATCAACTTTTCTTTCAGCCTTTGATATATAAAAGTTAATCGTGATATAAGAATATCCTGTAAGTTTCGGAGATGAAAACTTCCTTGTTAGTCAAAGAAAAGCTTTTATTGACACCATTCCCAGCAAACGCTTGATCTCAGAATGTGCCAGGCTGTGATGTCAGAGTGTGGTGAAACACCACCTTAACAGAAGAAGAACGCCTGATTCTGTAGCCCCACCCACCGATTTGTGCATGACATGTTTAGATAAATAACATAGGCCTACGGGGAGCTAAACCGGATCGAACTTCCAAGCAATAAACATACTGCATAAGCTTCATTCAGATTCCAATATTATGAATGCATGGATGAACTTTATTTTAAATGAATATCCAGCTCACGTGGGTAAAACATTGCGCGTTTGTTTCTTCATTTCACCACGGATTCGTTTGTAAACGTGACTGGATTTGCAGACAGGATGAGATTACATGAATGAATAAAGCAACACACTTATATGTGAGTAAAAAAGGTTTTTTATATGTGATAGTATTGCATTGTTACAGATTGTTTGATATCTATTGATTGTGTACGTGTCTAACTGAACATAACTTAGCATGCTGTCACAGACTGGAGAATCCTTTATTTGAGGTGTTTTTGGTTCATTGTGCTGCGATTCGTGATCAGACTCGGACATGTATGGGCCAGGGCTCGCAAAGCCCAACGTGTTTATCAGACGGGCTATCAAAACGTATCACCGGCCTGCCGACGGGCTATCTTAAATGGTGAAATAACATTTCTTTCTTGATGTGCGTCGTTCACTTTCTTGACTTGATATTTGAAGGAAAAATACAATCGCGGAAGTTTTGATCATGCTGATTTGTCTGACTCTGCAGTGAGGCGTGTGTGTGTTAGTGATGCATGGTTGCGGTTATATTCGCGGTTGCCGTTTTCCCACACGCTTTCAAAACAATTCCTCACATGTACTCACGGGGAAGAGGGAGCTCATTATAATATGCAAAGCTTATCCAATCATAGAAGTGGGCGTTTACTTCCACGCCCATAAAAACTGAGCGTTCCAGGAGAGAGGCTCAAAACCAGGGTAGAAAATAGCCTATTACTTATTCATTATGATGTTTTTTAATTTAAAAACCATGCAAACGTCATAAGTTGACCTCGGGCAATAGTATAAAAAAAAGCCAGTTCATGACCCCTTTAAAAAAAATCTTACTGACTTTATATATTATTTTATATTATGACAGTATATAGCAGAATATTTTTCCAAACTTCTCCTGTTGTGTTCCACTGAAGTCAGGACTGAGACAATATGATGTCAGACTTTTTTCACTTTAAGAACTATCCTTTCGAATAAGAATTTATTACACATGCATACTGAGTTATTGGACAAATGTAAAAAGTGAAAGAGGATGTGGTTGTGTAATTGTCACATTGAGTCCTCGGGGAAACATTGAGTTTTTGGGGTTGACATTGAGCTCTCTGTGTGATTGCAGTCAGTATACTGAGAAAACTAGTAGGAGGTGTGATTCTGAGGTGTCGCCCACTTGTGAAGGTGCATGGAGGGGTCAGATCCTATCAGGTGCTAGATTTTGTTTCCCATGATGAGAATGTTTACCAAAAATGAGACTGATGCATCACAGCAAAACTCGGCTAATCGAACAGGCACCCTTCGCGTATAGTTAGCATGTGTTAATGAGAGTGAAGAAGAAACGGTGTGAAGAAAGGAGAAAAATGGAAAATCAATTGAGGCTGTGGAATTTGCTAAACTGTCAGCTGAATCAGGGTCTCACTGTACTGTCATTACTTATTACCATGCTGTTTGAGATGTGCGTGTTCCTACCATTACCAAGAATTCCTCTGCTCTTAAACCATGCTTTCAGTGGTATTTCAGAGATGTTTTAGGATCTTGGTGTTTATCAAAAATTTGTGTGACGGGTATGGTAGCTTTAAGTCCATTTATATTCTAGTGTACTTCTAAACATTAGCAGATACATGCATTTTAAAAAGCCAATCCTTCTCTTCTAGAGACAAAAATATTTATGACACGTCCTGCACTACACAGATTTTTGTCCAGTCAGATGCTGTTTTGACTGAGATTGGCCCTGTCCCAATTCTGACTGCCGCTGACTAAAAAGTAAAGCATATTGTCTACTAAAAAGGCAAATATTTTTTACATTTGGGGAGGGAAAAGCAATAAAGAGCAGAGAAAGAGAAACGGAAATAAATTAGGTGGTGATATGCACAGTGCAAAAATTTTGTGATTTGTCCTGTTTTTACTCAAAAACAGTTAGTTACTCACTGAATATTAACACTTAGCAATAGTGTGAGCAATAGTAATAGTCATGCTTTCCTTTCCAAACATGTTTCCCCAAACATTCTGTCCTGCATAGTTTGGACCACTCAAACAAATAGAGCCATTATAAATGGCTTGCTTTAGTTAGCAGTAGTTTTTAATTTACCTTGTAAAGGTAAATTTCTGTCTGTTGGTGAGCCAACAAGAAAGCACAGTCTGTGATTTTTCATGCACCGGATTTGCGTGGGCTAATCAGTCAGTCCAAATATATATCAAAATGAATATAAAACACACTTGCTCATTTACGTGTAGGAGTTTTTCAAAAGCACAAGCGCATGCTCCTGATATCTTTCATAATTCAGATATTATTTAGAACAGCAGGCTTATATGTGTAATCTGAATAGTTTTTTAACCAAATTAGGCATTTTGTAGATGACATTCTGGTGGCTTTGGTGAAGTCACATTCAGGCCACAATCAGCTATGATTGACTGAGTGTGAGTGTAAAAGAAAGAAAAGAGGCAGTGAAATTACGAATTGTGGTATTTATGCATTGATGAATAGTTTTCTTTTGGCAACCATGACGTTTTTCTTGACTTTTATGATAAGCCTACGCTTTTGAGTCAGACTATTGATTTGAATTGCTTCGTTATGTGAATTATTTCATTTATTACGCTTATTTTGTTTTCTTGTTAATTTGAAATCAGTCATTATTGTGTATTTATGTATATTATGGGCTTAGTGGAATACAAATATGCTAATTCAGTGAACTAGTGGATTTGTAATGCCAGTTCAGACATATCTGAATTTTTTTCCACAGTCACTGATTATAAAAGTTTGTTCATATTTGTTTATTAAATCAAAATATATTCTACCTTTCAAAAGTTATTACGATTTTTTTTTTACACTTTTATTCAGTCCAGTGGACACATTACATTGATCAAAAGTGAAAGTGAAAAGATTTACAATGTTACAAAAGATTTCTATTTCAAAAAACTTTGTTCATCAAAGAATCCTGACAAAATGTATCACGATTTCCACAAAAATGTGTTTGATTTGTAATTGTTGATAAAGTTTGAGTACCAAATTAGCATATTAGAATGATTTCAGGAATAAATTACATTTTGAAATATATTAAATTAGAATTTAAATTATATCATCACAATATTACTGTTTTTTTTTCTGTATTTTTGATCAAATAAATGCAACATTGGTGAGCATAAGAGACTTATTTCAAAAACATTAAAGGGACCCAAAAATGAACAATAAACAAAATAATGAACTTTTAAAATAGCACCTCTTTAAATATTTACACTACCGTTGAAAAGTCTGAGTTCGGAAGAGTTTTTAATGGGATAGTTCACCCACAAGTGAAAATTAACTCAAGCCATCAAGCCATCCTAGGTGTTTGAAGACCAAAAAAGTGCATCCATCTATTATAAAAGTAATTCACACTGCTCCAGGGGGTTAATAAAGGCCTTCTGAAGTGAATCGATGGGTTTTTGTAAGAAAAATATCCATATTTAACACGTCATAAAGTAAAATATCTAGCTTCCGGTGGACCGCCTTCCGTATTCCGTATGGCTTGAGGGTGAGTATATAATGGGGTAATTTTCACTTTTGGGTGAACTATCCCTTTAAAAACTCTTCCGACCCCAAGACTTTTCAACGGTAGTGTAAATATTTAAAGGGGTGCTATTTTAAAAGTTTATTACTTTGTTTATTGGGTGTAATATAATATATTCAAAAAACATTATTTTTCACATATGGTACATTATTACAGTTCACCTATTCCCAGTCTGTCTGGACTCGAGGCTTTTTAGGCAGGTCTGGAGCCATGTTCTCTGTTAGATGGAATAAATCACTTTGTGGGAGGCTATGAGCTTTCTAACTTTGCAGATCGTATACATGCACAAACAAATAGATTACACACTAAAGGAAAAGGAAAATATTAAAAAGGATCTTATGTGATCTTAAACTTTAACTTTTTTGTGTTAGGTTTTTTTTTTATTAAATTAAATATATATTAACATATTTTCACCCTATTGACGTAATGCCAGTGAATAACGCACCTTTTACAATAACTAAACAATGACGAATACTACAGAAAATGTCCTCAGGCTTCCATCAGTGCAGCATTAGTTCGCTAAATTAACTGCACTACCCAATGCTAATTTCACGGTGTCTGGAGCATCTTGGATAAATTGTGGGTAATTTCTTTAGAACTAAGTTGCTGAGAAGCTTAGATGTGCTGATCCGTAGCAAAAGCTTTTTTTTTTTTTGTCTTGTTAAACAGATGTCTTCTGCCTGACTCTATAGCAGCATGTTTCCACATCTCTGTCGGAGTTTGCAGAGTTCATCTTAACGTGGTGCTTTTTTTGTACTGTAATTGAGTTTCTGGAAACAAAGCCTCATATTCACATTACTCAGCCTCCGGATCTGTCAATTTGGGTCAACTTTGAAAGAGTTGGTTGTGGAGTGTTCTTATTCTTATTAACAGGGGTTCTTTAAACTCTTGGGCTACTGCATTGCTGGCAGGCGGTTTAATTAGTCCAAGGGTCATATGTTATGACCTCACTGGCCTGCAAGAACAGATCAGCATCTGAGATGTATTGATAATTTTATTTGACAAGATGCCGGTAGACCAATCATTAGTCACGATTAAATCTTTATTATGTATTGTGACGCACATCTAAGTGTAACGGATTATCAGGAAAGAAAGAATGTTGGGCAGGGACTTGGTTCTATCTATCGGTTGTTGATTGGATTTTTCTGTTGCACTCAAGAGGAGGCATTATTTTTTTATTAAATTTTTTTTATCTATAAAATGCAATTAGAAAAATTTCATTTTATGCTGACTTTAAAGGAAATGCAGGAGTTTGATTTGCTCTGAGTCCCTGCAGAAAGTCCCACACAGCCTTTTCTCCGGTGGGGCGCCATATTGGGAGATCCAGAAAGCCATTAAAATGTGCCCTGTATTAGAAGAAATAGGTTCTGGGTCAGGATGTGCAGCGTTGGGACCGTTCATCTCCCACTCACATGACACTGCTTTTGAGAGAAATCTGCTATGGAGGAGGAAGATGGAAATGAAGGCACTCGTCAGTTTTCTTTTCACAACAGGCACTTTTTAAGATTTTAGGGGCTGCCAAGCTACAAAATGGACCATCAAAGCATCATAAAATTGGTTGATATATTTAAAGTCTTCTGAAAGCAGATTTGTGTTGGGAACAAACTGAAATTTAAGTCACGATTCAATGATCTTTCTTGACAGTCATTGGCAATTTATTCACTGTATTGAAATAGAGCAGCTTTGACATTCTGCAATAAATTTATTTTCTTTTTTTCCATTCCATTTTGAAAAAGACATGAAGATGAGTATATGATGACAGAATTATCATTTCAGTGTGAATTATTCCTTTGAATTCCAACATGTAACTTCCCATACTTGAATGATACCTCAGATTATGCGGCTTGTTGTCGAGGTTTGCGAGGTCTACATTTCTTTTTTGATTGTTTTTAGCAGTAGTGTTATAGTTAGCTGTGTTTTAGGTTTTAGACCGTTTTCACTGTAAAACCCCTTCTGAAAAGTATTTTAAATTCACCCCTTTTAACTCACCGTCACTACATCCACACACATTAAGTTGGACATCTTTGGCCTTTGAGCATTGCATTTTTGAGATGGCATGTCAAGTTAAAAATAGTTTAACTTTTAAATGTCTGCATTCTGTTCCATTTTGTTGTGCTCCGTTTCAGGCTGGAATACACACCACAAATTTTGCCTAGATTTTTGCCTCGATTTACAGTCTAGACGAGTCTATGCTAATTGTCGAAGGTCAGAACCATTCTGCAGATTTGAGTTGACAGGTTTCATGTAAAATTTTATATTATGGGCACATGTAAACACCCATAAGAAACACAACTGGTTAGGTTCAAGTCGGTCATAGGGCTGGGCATTGACACACATTTCACAATTTGATTCCATTTGGATTCACAAGCTTGCAATTCAATTTCAATTCAATTTGAATCGATATCGATTAATTGGGCCCTATCAGGTACAGTACATGGCAAATTTTCCACAAGGAAAAAAATATATCTCCGCTAATGCTGTACACTATACAGTAGGGATGCAGCGATTAACTGATTTCTCGATTAACCACGCTTAAAAAACCTCATGGTTAATTAACCGTAAAGGCTCTGCTACACCAAGTGTTTCTTTTGCACAGAATGAAACGAAAACAAAGTTACACCAGCGGTGCACCAGCTTAAAGTGCCGTGCTTATCAGAGACACGGAGGCTACTACTGTACACACTGGATTAACTGTGGCAGAGGGACCAAACAGCGACGCTTTATTGCCACCAAAGAAACGTCTAAAGTCGGCAGTCTATAGCTGAGCCCACAGCGTGAGTTTTTTTTTTTTAAAGCGACCGTTTATTATTTCCATACGACGCGTCATGCAGTCACAAATTAATACAGATAAGTATCGCGTTTATTTAGTTTTTCCTTTCAAAATATTTACAAACTGGTTAACTATATCATGAATTGATATATTCCGATTGTCAAATATGTGGATGTGTTTTGTCGTTTAAACACCTTTATAATGATCATGTTAGTAGATATAATGAGCAATGAGTTTGCAATTCAGAGGATCTGTTTACATCACGTAAATTCATCAATTTTACCCGAAATACATACATATAAGTGGCCAGTGAACATGGGAGAACAACAAACTTTGTTTCATGCACAATGTGTATCTGATATGAATAAAACAATTATTCGAAATATAATTGAAAGCATTATTATTGCAGCTTCCGTAGATATCAGTGTATGGAATTTAAATTTAACAAACTATACATGTCTTTTTTATATAGGCTAGTAATTTAAATGTTTATTTAAATCTCTGAAACCTCAAATAAACATTATGTGGTTGAATAGTGATATATGAAAAGCAGGGAGTGCGTCGTCTCTGACTCAGTGCCAGCCAAAGCGCGGAATTTATCAGTGACGCAAACAAACAAACCAAAATAATAGACATGACTTGCTCAGGCCACATGTAAAATTACATGAATTACTAAAAAGATTATGAATACGTATGGATGACAGTTAGTGACAGTAACAGTTCAGTTTATTCCCCTCACACTGACATGGATGTTTACAGAGCAGAGGTCACCTTTCTTTAATTCCTTTCTTTAATTCCAAAGGGAGAGATGGACTTTTGTCTTCATCATTGTTTTGTGCTGTATTATTTGGTTACTGTGTTATTTCTGGTTCAAGAGGTAGCAAACTTTAAAATCTAAAGTGTTCATGTGATTTTATACATGGTTGTGAAATTAATGCATAATCGTGAAACCGTGATTATTTCTCAGACTATAATCGTACCAACAAAATGTATAATCGTTGCATCCCTACTATACAGGGAACCCCAGTTGGTACAGCACTATAATATTAATGGTTACAATTAACTTATTTGTAATCTATTTGCTTTTGAATTACACATAATTAATTGAAAATTACCATCGCACACCTGTTGGTAATAGATAGGTGTGTAGGAAAGAGGATAAAAATATATTTAAAAAATGACTAACTTTATTATACATTATAAAAAAAAATTCATTGTGTAATTCTCAAAAGTTAAAGGAAATCCTGCATCTCGATATTTAAATATAAACATTTTAATGGTGGCTGTCATAAAAACATGACAGATTTATGCAAACATTAAATATTGAAGAACAGGTGAAGTAAAAATGCAATGAACATGCAATATAGTGCATATCACTACATCCACACACATTAAGCTACTCCTATAGAGTAAATTTTTCTAGCTGACTAATGCGTTTTTGGACATTTGAATGGCTTTTTTGAGGTAAATATAACTTTGTGACATTGTTTACAAGCTGTTTTATTGACGTCTTTCTGCAGTTGAAACACTGAGTGGTTTACATGTTCTTTCAACATACCTTTTGATGTTCATTCATGTTTATTTTGTGCTATAACTAATAGTAAAGTGGAAGAGATGGTCCATTCACATTCACAACACGCTGCCGCTTTTGACTTTTTACAGAATTTGAAAGCTGAGACTTTTTCATATCAGAATTAACAAGGCACAAAGCTTATTGCAATTCATGGGAGACTGCAACAAAGTTTTTTTTTTTTTTTTTCATTCATCAACTGAAATCAGCATAGACTAAAGAATTGATTCTTGAGATTTAAGAATCAATATTTGATATTGGTTCTTCAAAATGAGAATTTATTAAAATCTAGAAATATATATATTTTTTTTTACCCTGCCCTAGTCGCTCAGGCAACCGACCGACTTGATTTACGTAGTTTTACACCATCTCTAACTCAAAACATCTTAGCAACCACATACCAACTCTCTTGCAACCACCCACAACACCCTAGCATTGTCGCAGCAATTTTTTTTTGTTAAAGTACCCAAACATCTGGTTTCACATTTTCAGTGATGCCTTAGCATGTTCTTCTCACCCATGCATTATGAGATAAACACAGAGCTTACGGTTAAATAAGGAAGCTTCCACAATGAGGTTCTAAATAAAACACCAACTTCCTGCATTCCATAAGTGACTGCAGGGCATGTGGTCTTTTGAAGGCTGTTCTCTGAATGGAAGATGAGTGAAGAGATTCTGGCCCCTCCAAAGCTCTCTCAGCGACTTAGCTGAGAGGGTCATGCTAGGTCACATGTCTCAGGAACAAGAGGAGCTGTCTGTAGAAGAGTGTGAAAATCACAAACCTCCTCCGCCTTCCAGGCCTGTTGCTAGGCTACGGATAGGAAGTGGTGCGTTGTGCTTTTTTTTTTTTCCCTTTTTTTTCGCACTGGCACCCTGTGTCTACCGTTAAGCGGTACAAACATACACCAGTCTTGCAGTGACAAATTACTTCCTGATCCTGATTGTACAACAATAATGGTTCACAACTTCTACAATATATATGACTGTCATTGCCGTTGTTTGACTTCCCTACCTTCCGGCAGATACCGTCTTAGTTCTGAACTGATTGTTCAGTATAGCCAATAGCAGCCGTGATGATGAAACCTTGTAGCAATGTCTTCCTGACAACATTTTGCGGCTACAGTTACAATGCATTATCCCACAAGCTCTCTGATAGCCATTTACAGTCATTTCAGATATAATAGGAACAGACCTCAGTATGCATTTCAGCTGCCTGTCTAGATTAGAATGGTTCTGTGACCACATAGTGTGCTTATCTGTTTGGCTTCTTAAAGCATTTGCATCCATCATATATCGGCTAGAAAAAAAACTGCAGATGAGTATGACAAAGCTAATCTTTTTGAATATAAAACATCCTATGACTTTGTTGAAACCGTGTAATGTGGTACAGTAAGTACAGTATGCATATATTTTCATAGATTACCTCCTGCAGATATACACCGTACAGTAGAGTGCACTTCATGGGATACTGTACCATAAATCAGAAACCAGCGGTTTTTAGTTTAATTTTGGCTGATCTCTTTTCCGGACTTGCACACAAACTGCATTGCAATAATTTTTTCCCGAAATGTAATTTGTGTGAAAATATTACAAAGTCTGTTAACACAGCCCAGAGATGGGGCACTCTGAAGACGGACGCAAAGAGGAGAGCGCAGATGCGCAACAGAAGCTGCGTTTCCATTACCCTTCAAATTGTGTAAATTGAAAATACGCCCAGTGGAAACATCAATTTCACAAAAACTCCCAAGTATCGGCAAAAAGTTTTTATGCTCACATGTGGTTGTTTTTTCAGGCAATTAGAAAAAGAATATTTCGCAAAACTGCAATGGAAACAGGCCACATGGCGTACGTAAAAGTCATAACATCGGTTAATGGAAATGCCGTCATTTTCCCAATAGTTTATTGACATTTAGAAAATTGTGCATAAGTTTTGCGCAAATCTGTAATGGAAACCAGGCTAGAGAAAATACCAGGCACAGCAAGATCACTGTTCGCGATGCTCCTATAGGAAGAAAAATATAAATATTGAATTGGGGTGAAGGTTTATATGCATGTCTCTCTTAAGGGAACTGGCTGTCTTCAGAATAGTTTCAATGGCATTTTCTTTTCCTCTTCCCTCCTTTATAAAGTATGTTTATAACTGCTTCGTTTACAGCGGTACCCAAAGAAACGCTTCTTTTCTGTAAGCGCCACCTACTGTCAGAGAGTGAATTTGCATTTTTATTCAGTCCAGCTGCTGTTTTTGTTTTGTACAAGTGTTTATGTAACATCATTTCAGCTAAAGTCAGACCATTCTGTATTTGCTCTGTGTCTTGAAATTATGCAATTTAATTTAATCAAAAACAACTGCTCAATGCTACATGTGTGTAGCATCTTTGTTTGGATCGTGATTAAAATGCAGTGGTTTCCTCTAATTTCAAATGGCTACAGATGTTTTTTTAAGGCCAGTTTGGACTGTTATAGAGCAAATTTTTTGCTTAAACAAATAAAAAAAAAAGTGTAATTGCTATAAGAATTGGCCAAAACCAAAAATTGGAATCGTCCATGAAAAGTCATGATCAGTGCATCACTAACGTTTTCATTTCTCTACAAAATATGGTGTTGTTTTTAAATAAAATAAATCTTTAATATATATATCTACATTTTAGTTGTGGTGCTCCTTAATTTTTGGTGGGTGCTCCTAAATTTTTGCTGGTGCTCCTAACTTTTTGAAGTTTGAGTCAAAAAGTTAATTTCGAGCCCTGCCTGAAAAGGTTTTAGGCCATGTGTCCACCAAAAGCATTTTTGGTCTGCTGAAAACACCACCGCTCTTCTGAAAACGCCTTTCTGCGGGCGCTTGAAAGCGATTTGGCAACGCAGCGTTTTTTTCATTTGAGACACAATATGTGCTATGATATGGAATATCTGCCGAATTGATTTTGCAAATAGTTTGTTTCTGAATGTTGACAATGTAACGTACTTGCTCTGACACTAGTTTTTTTGACACTAGTCATTTGTTATTGTTATACAAGCAGAATGTGACTGTTGGTCAGTGTGGTATTTGTCCCGCCCCTCCTCCACTGTGATTGGACAGCTGGGAAAAAGTGACAGCTGCGTTTCAAAATTGAATATTCTTCAGCTCCCAGCTACTGGTAAAAAACACTGAGTGCTCCGCTTGAAATATATTCCCAGTGCCTCGTCACACTGTTGCCATTATAAAAAAAAAAAGCAGTGCTCCCGTTGAAAACAATTGGATAAATACGCTAGCCTCGTGAAAAAACGCTTTGGTGGGCACAAGGCTTTTTTTTATTATTTTATTTTTTTTTGTCAGAACTGACAACTATTGCCATGAGAATAGCATCAGCTAATATGGCATTAAAATCTAAAATACCTACTTGCCTACTTTAAGTAAAATTTACTTGATTTGACTGTCAAAGTGTAAGATTTTACATAATGCAAAATAGCTGTATTTATTTATCAAAATAACCACATTTATTTTCAAATTGTAACAAGCAATGTAATGAGTTCAAAGTAAGAACAGTTGGATACTGTCTTCATTGCATACTGTTTTGCATACTGTTTTGCATTTTGTTTCTAAAAATAGTGGACACTGTAAAGCGTATATGTTAATGCAGTATGTTAATATTCCATTCTGAATGTACTGTAGTTATATTTATCACTAATATTGCATAGTCTGCACATTTGTGCCTTGCTTTATCGTGGCAGTTGAGGACAGTCTTATCTTACACGTCAGGGCTCCAGAACTTTTCAGTTAATCTCTGTCAGGATGCCAGATGGTTTTTCCAGTTAGCAGTCGGCCATGTGAATCTTCTCTTCAGGAGAGACGTGGAGCTGGAGGGCTCAAATCCATCACACATGCACCCATTCACCATGTCCACACATCTGAGACACTAAAATGCCAGCATAATTTATTACGATTAGTCGGTTGTATTATTATGATGATTGGCTCATGTGTTCTGTCACAGATGTATTCAAATTAGCCAACATTTTTGTCCAGTCAGCATGTCTTTGACGTTCACAAGCGTCATCCTTTCTAAGCCAACTGCATAGCACCACCCTGGCAACCACTTAAAGCACATAGCATGGCAAGCACCACTGACCCCCTGGGGGTTTGTTAGGGAACTGCAGGGGGTTTGTGAGTTAAATCGAATGTGACATTAAAATAAACAAATGGGGCTGCACAAATGATCAAAATAAAACTGAAATACACGCATACAACTTATAATACTGTGTTTTCAGAGTGGCTTGATTCACAATAAATGCTGCTTCTCTCAAACTCCGGCTTTGCAAAAAAGGCAAAATGTGCTAGGTTCACTTTTTTTACATTTACATTTGCATAATTTCATACAAATGTTTACAGCATTTCATTTTTATTCAATTATTGAAATATTAACTTAAAATCTTAGGGGTACTTCAAGTAAATATTTTACGTCTGAGGGATTTGGCTGTCAAATTTGGGAACTCCTGTTTTAGAGAGCAGGGTGGCTAATATAAAGTTGGTATGTGAGAGATTACACTTTTTAATTTAAAGCTGCAGTCTGTAACTTTTTAAAGCATTTCTTTGCATCATCACGTCACGTCTGTATAAAGGAGTCCGGCTAATAGTAGTATCGCATGTGAGGATGCTGCAGGTGGAGGATCATTTATAGCCTTTTTTAATTAAACGCATCATTTTTATGGCGGATTGTAATCCAGAAAGGTCCAAACAACAATCATCAGTGACAACTGGAGATTCACCCGTAGTCAAAAGCAAAAGATTAGACTGTACGGAAATTTAAATCTACAGGTAACATTAACAATTTGAGATCAAAGTATAACAATAATAACAGTTTGATGTGATATGAGCTAACCATTGGTAGCACGATTTATTGCTTTTTTTTTTCAAGTACAGTGTCCACACCAGTGCGGTGACTGACAGCAAGCTGCACAAACTTTTCAAAACATTAGATTAATCCGCGCTGCAGAGCCATGTCGATGCACAACCCACGTAAATAACTGCAATTTCAGGTTTCAAACAAAGATGCTGACAGAGGCAAAACTTATAGACTGCAGCTTTATAGTTAGTAAATAACGCATGCTGCAGTTCAATTTGTTTATTTTGTGTACTATTTACTAGATTAGAAATTAATTTGAACTTGAAAAAAATAAACCTGTTAAAAAGTCTCGATTCCAACACATATCGGTCAAAGCCAGTCATTTAAAAGTAAAATTTTTAGCTTTGGTGATATATCGGTCGACCACTATCGACCACAATCTAGTTATTAGATGCTTAAAATGGGGTCAAGAAATGACATATTTTCTCTTCACGCCATGGCTCCTAGCGTGTCTGTGTTTGATAAAATGTTGAAAGTTCCCTACACAGTGATTTTTTTTTTTTTTTCTTTTCTTCTTCTTATTTTTATATAGCCAGGAGGGTTGTCTGGGTTTCTCCACTCGTTAATGCTTTCCAATAGAGGTTGAAGTTGTTAATGAGCACTGATGGGACTTGTATGACGCTCTCTCCTCATGTCTTCCTTTCTGTTTCCCACCTTTTTTTGCTCCTTCCCTCCTTCTCTCGCCGAAACACCTCATCTGCTCAGAATCAAAGCGGTGGGAGTGTGTTGGGTGAGGAGATGAAGTGTGCATAATCCATTCTGAAGAGCACACACTGGGTGATTCTGCCGTTCAGATGAATGCACTTCTGCTCTGATCTGCTGCGGTATCTCCTGCTATTGTACTGAAACCACGGGACCTGCTGTGCGTGCAGATGATCTGTGTCCGCGGTGTCTGTTTCCCTCATTCTGGTTATGAAATGAAATTGAGCTCAGGGGAAGTGAGGAACTTAACAGGTAAACAGGAGGGAATTGGGGGAGACCTGGGACAGTGATTTCCATTTCCACATTCCTTCAGTTCCTCCATAACAGCAGTCCAACTTGCATAATGCTTTTGGAGGTTCATCCAATCCAAACAGAGTTGTCATCTGGTGGCGTTGTAACACACACACAAACACATTCACAAACATGAAGTGGTACAGCCGAGAGCCCGAGATCATTCACCCAGGTTTTTGGGTCTGTTTCAATCCTTTTAGGAAGCAAGTGTTTTTTTTTTGTTGTTGTTTTTTTTTTTTTTTTCTCTGCTATTACGTAATGATGGTGCCTGCCAGAGTGGCTTACGTCAACCTATTCTTCTGCCACAGATAGATCTCATTACCACACGTTCAATACTGCTGGCATGATGCTTGTATGATACTCGTAAATGATATTTCCTCTCTCTAATTTTCCTTTCTTCAGGGACGCCATGTCAAGACCGGCCAGCTCGCTGCAATCAAGGTCATGGATGTCACAGGGGTAAGAGTGCTAGCAGGGCATGACCGTTTCTGTTTCTTTGTTGGTTTTGACTTTTACACTTTCACACTTGCCTTTGTGCATGATGTCATTCAAACACGCACACAAACAGGCATGGGTCATTCTCAGTGCCATTTGTACCTTTTTATTATGTCATTTGAAATTACAAAAACTTCCAGGAAACAAAGTATCAGGGCTGTAATATTGAAGGACCGACTTAGGGACACAAATGACCCCTTCAAAATTCAGATTATTGGTCATTGACTTTTCCATGGCTTATTCTGTTACAATGCATAAATATTTTTTAAATATTTTAATTATAATATTTTTTTAAAGCTAAATATTAGTAAATATTGATTTAAAGTGGTTAAAATATTTTATTCATGTTGTTGTTGTTATTATTATTAGAAAATATATAAACATATTAATTGATATTAATACACTACCGTTCAAAAACATGAGGTCAGTAAGAATTTGTTTTTGAAAGAAGTCTCTTATGCACATGAAGGCTGCATTTATTTGATCAAGTGATTATTAGTGATTTAGTGATATGAAATATTATTACAATTTAAAATAGCTGTTTTCTATTTTAATATATTTTAAAATGTCATTTATTCTTATGATGGCAATGCTGAATTTCAGTCTTCATGCTTAAGTCTTCAGTGTCGCATGATCCTTCAGAAATCAACTGAATATGCTAATTTGGTGCTCAAGAAACTTTCCTTATTATTATCAACGTTGAAAACAGTTGTGCTACTCAATATTTTTCTGGAAACCATGATAATTTTTTTTTCAGGATTCTTTGATTTAATAAAAAGTTCTAAAGAATAGAATTTATTTGAAACCAAAATCTTTTATTGCATTACAGATGTCTTTGCTGACACTGTTGATCAATTTAATGCATCCCTGCTGAATAAAAATATACATTTCTTTTAAAAAAAAAAACCTCACTGATCCTAAACTTTGGCTTAAACTTGAACGGTAGTGTGCATTTAAAATATTTATATTTTTATTCTATAACCCATTATTTTGATATTCTTAAGGTTTTTTTTTATGTTAAAATTAGGCCTGTCTATATATATATATATATATATATATATATATATATATATATATATATATATATATATATATATATATATATATATATATATATATATATATTTAACGCACTTGCCCCGTCCCCGAACCATCTAACATTTCATATAGTTGATTGATGAAGAATATGATGAAGGGCAACAACTCACTGTGTGATGAAGCCTATAGAATGCAGTTAGAATGTCCCTAAAATTCAAGATAAGGGGCAAAAATGTTTGAGTGTTAGTCTAGGGTGTTTTTACACTGGGCACGTTTGTTGTGGTCCGCGTCGGAGCGTGATTGTTCCCGCCGGTGCTATGCGTGGATACACTGCAGGCAGGGGCGGATCTAACGGGGTGGCATGGGGTGGCAACCGCCACCCTAAGAAAGACCATTGCCACCCCATCTGCCACCCCAGCAGTGTATCCCAAATTCTCAATGTATAAAATATAAATAGTTTCCTCTACCGATTTACATCAGCGGCGCTTCATTGAATGCACCACAACTTAATATAGATGCACTACAACTTGTGGTTTATATGTATTTGCTATGTGTTGGTGATTTAAATAAACCAGTACTTGATGCATTGAGGTTTATATTCATATATAATCTGTATTGTTTGTCATGCTTTGTAAATTAATATTGATATGAACTTGTACTCATTTTAAGTTTCCAGTCCAGCTATCAGGTATCAGTCTTTAATCTTTATAGACCATTAAGAAATGTGTGCCCCGTGTATATACACTGAATATGTATATTATTACTTGAATCCACAAGAACCATGCAAGGATGCTTGCTTCAGTGTTGCCACCCCTCATAGTTCTCATGCCACCCCCTTGCCACCCCATAAATAATTTTCTAGATCCGCCACTGACTGCAGGCACACTCTTGCTCGTATCCAAGGTAAATCATCAACACTATCATCCCTTACATGTGTTTAAATAAAAAATACATCGTCATCTGATAAAACGTATGCGCAAGTGGCTTTTCTTGCGCACCCGAGTCCGTGTTGCATTCACATTCACGTGAATCGTGCCACAGTTTGAGCGCAAGTCTCAAATTCAGTACCCCTGTTTGAGCGCAAGTCTCAAATTCAGTACCCCTGAGCTCGGCTCACCGGGTCCGCATGACAGCTTTCACATTAACAATTTTTCATGTGAACCGTGCCCCGTTTCGAACTAAACTGCCAGAGTGAAAACACCCTCACATTTACATCATGATATACAGTATAAGCAATATCATGCAAGTTTTGTTTTTCTGTCCAGAATAGCATGAGGCAAATGCAAATGCGATACTGATCTTACACAACAGTTTAATAAAATAGATAAGTACGTTAATATTGTGTTGTTTTAGACACAATATTGTCTGTTTTGCTCCGTTTTGCCAACGAAAATATAAAGACAAAGCAGAATTGTTTGTCTCCGACTAGAGAGACTTTAAATTATATGCATCTGTGGTGAAATTACTACATTTTCACTTCAATACATGTTTATTTTATTGCGAACAATGCTCTGTCACTTTAATTCAACACGTGCAGCACAGCAATACACAGTGGTGTTTCATTTCCGAATCCTTGTTTTGAACGAATCAGGTGAACCAATGATTCAATGGACCATAAAGAGAACCATTTACTTCACTCCTCCTGAATGAATCAGCCGTTTGAAGGAATCGAATGAATGAATAACTCAATGACTTACTCCATTAGACATTTATCGCCACCTACTGGCAGTTTTAATTTCTTATTTAGAGTATAATTGCATTAAAAATTATTTAATATTTCCATGTTAATAAAAACAGACATTACAATAAGAAGCTTCAGAAAGAAATATTTTGGGGTGAACTTTACTTTTTAATGTCTAATTTAAAAAATTTTTTTTTTTTTTTTTTTTTTTACACAATGACTTTTGGGAGTAATTTCTCAGCCAAACTTGATGTGCAATTAATTTGTGATTAATTAGACTAATTAATTGCCACATCGTGTAATTAATTAGATATAAAATTTTAATCGCTTGACAGCCCTAGTTAAAATACTTTTTATATAATAATGTGTAATATACAGTGATAACTATAAGCAAGCCATTTTGTAGGTTGTCTCAGCATTCCAACCAGCCTGACATGGCAACAGGCTCAACCAATGGTATGAGCTTGGGGTGGGGCTATCTGTTTGGATGGCGAATGACAGAGGAGGGGCTTTTTGGGGAAACCAGTTTAAAAACAATCATTTTCATCCCCAATTTTATAGTTGCTAGTGGCACAGAAATGACACACTTCACCTTGAATGTTAAAGTAATATAAATTATATAGTTTTATTGTTAATTATATGCAGTATACACGCCATTTCCTGACAGTGACTCGTCTTAAGTGTTGTCTGTTTTATTTGACAGGACGAGGAGGAGGAGATCAAAGCTGAGATCAACATGCTGAAAAAATACTCCCACCATCGAAACATCGCCACCTACTATGGTGCCTTCATCAAAAAGAACCCACCTGGCATGGATGACCAGCTCTGGGTCAGTCTTCACCAGTAGTAGGCGAAAAGAATCAGGGTTATTTATTGTGTGATTGTTTCATTGTTTTTGTGTGTAGTACAGTACAATGTTAGGGAGTTGATAGCTAAATGTAGTGATGTTAACTACATTTTCAGTAGTTTAGATGTTTAAAAAAAAAAAAAAATTTTTTTCAAGAAAACAGGGTCGGGAGAGGTGGGGACACGAACTTGGGTCGCCCGAAGCGCAACATGTCAAATCGCAGCCATAGCCAAGTAACATAATCCGAAAAGTAGACCAGAATTAAAACCAGAAATGTGCATTCAATATTTTGAGTATCTTGTAGCTTAAGAAGTTATATCCTCAAAATAGCTTCCTCCATGCTGGTAAGGTAACACTTTCTCGCTCAGAAACACAGTGTTCACACTCTGTACTGAGGTGCCCAGGCCTTGTTGTTTTCACATGTGCATTGAACGCAGACGGCAGCCTCATTTCCTCTGTGGTGAGCTTTGTCGTTCTTTTTGCCCGGCAACATAAAGATAAGTGACACACTGAAGACATTTACTTGCTCTAGAGCCTCTGTCAGCACAACCAGCCTTCATTGGGGGTCTTTGTAAGAAGGATTTCCCTTGGAGACAAAAACATTGTTGCCAACTCAGCAGTCCTGACTTTGGAGAGTCCCAGAGGCCAAACATATTTAGACCCATCAAGGCTAGCTCAAGAGAGCATTCAAAACCAATTGGTGTTTCAGAAATAACAACATATTCTGCTCGTTATTTACATTTATTGACTTTTATTGTTCCCCAGGGGCCCCTAATGAGAATAGGGCTTTTTATGAATGTCCTGGGAGAAACTGTAAAGGCAAAGAAGTAAAAACACAACTGGGTTTAGAAGTTTGCATGTCACTGCTACTTACTAAAACTGTATTAACACAAAGGTTGGGGGGAAAAAAGAAACTGCTTGGCTTTTTTTTATTGTCTCAAATCTTATTCTCTGGACACTTTTCTCTGGAAAAATTTGAGAGATTCCCCCTTTTTAACCACTTTTTATTGTACCCTTCTATCTTGTCATTTAAACGTCTTCAAAACTCGAAGTGGGAAAATGAAGTTGCTTTGGGACAGTTGTCACTTACAGATATTGTTTCAGCTGAAAAGCGTGAATTTGTGAGTGTGAGTGTTGAATGTGGCACCAGTCTAAATAAAATACAGGTTCTGCCACTTGTGAGCTGCTGTAGCCAAAAATAGATCATTATAGATCCTATTTATTTTTGTTCCTCAAATCATCACCAAAGGCTGGATTGAACTCCTCAATGGTATTGCTTTAGGTCTTCAAATGTAAATTTAGAGGATATTATATAATATTATGTAAATGTATAGACAGAGGAAAAAGATAATGGCTGTATCCCATAGTGACTTGAATTCAAAATTGTAAAAAAAAAAAAAAAAAAAGGATTATTTTTTAAAATCGAGGAGCTGGAGCTGATTAGCCACCATTTCAACATCAGGTCCTGTTCACGCATGACCTCTAAATGGAAATAATGCTGTTAAATTTATGACCGCCTATATGCGTATGTAGTTCTCCACTTAGCATTTGTATCATTCTTGTGGCTTGTTAGGTTTTATCCTAATTTTGTTGGGGTGCTGTGTCTCTAGTTGGTGATGGAGTTTTGTGGCGCTGGTTCAGTGACAGACCTGATAAAGAACACCAAAGGGAACTCTCTAAAGGAGGAATGGACCGCCTACATCTGCAGAGAGATCCTCAGGGTGAGTATGTGTGTATTATGGACCACTAGAAAACTTAGCTTCCAGATGTGTTATTTCTGATGGGTCACTCATTTGAACTTCTCCAGTTAAGTTTAACCTCTTTATCTGGTTTTGATAGGGTCTGACCCACTTGCATCAGCATAAAGTCATCCATCGTGATATCAAAGGTCAAAACGTTTTGCTCACAGAAAATGCGGAAGTCAAACTTGGTAAGTTCACACCCCTGACGGCTATAACACAAAAGCACAATGTACATTCTGTACTTATGCTAATAAATTTGTACTCTACTGTCTAGTGTGTAAATGTTAGAAGGTTATTTTGTTTGTCAACATCGGAGTCTGATAGCCACTCCCCCTCCGGAACGAGTGGGAAGCTAGGAAAATTAAGTGCAATAAGTGTCCAACATTCCACACTTTATTTTTTCGGTTTAATAAGTGCTTCATCTGGGTATTTAACTCTTTCCTCGCCAGCGTTTTTTAAATAAGTTGCCAGCCAACGCCAGCATTTTTTATCATTTTCACAAAAGTTTCATGGCCCCCGTCATGTCGTATGGATATCTAAACATGCAATATATCTTAAAAAAAAAAAATTTAAACCAAAAAAAGTATTCTAGCTTCATGCATTCTTTTTTTAATCAGCACTTGAATGTGGGTCATTTTCATAAAAAAGCAACATTTTTAGCAAAAAGCTGAGAAAAACGTATTTTGTCAAAGACTACATCTGGATCGGATTCAGAACGATGATCAAAGCATAGATGGTGTAGATCGAGTCCGTCAATGCCCCTAAGCTTGCACAATCCTATAGTCGTCCTGGGTCGACACTTTTTATTGGGTAACATTAGGCAGTTTTGTGTTTTAATGTTGATTATCGCATTATTTTACATATGCATATGCTTTACATATGCTATCGCTTGTTTCTGCTGCTGCTTCACGTCTTTTGATCAGGAGATTCGGTACTCTTTCAGCAGGTGTGTCATAGCGCCCCCTACCGTATTACAGTGAAAACACGGAAAGCCAGAAAATTCCGTTAATGGTGGGGAAAGAGTTAAATTGCACTGTGAAATTTTCCATGTGAACATACTACTTGCACTATTTATACTTAAAAATATTGCACACATGGCTCAACACCTAGTGTTAAGGTTTAACTAAGTAAAAGCAGCAACAATGCTAACTAAACTACATTTTGGTAGTGTAAAATCCAGTAACATAACTCTTAACATAACACAGCATAACTCTTTCTGCCTTGCAATAGCTTACAACTGAGATAAAAGCACTCATCAAACATAATTTTAACGAACTAGTTCAGAAACGTATTCATCAAAACCTTGCGATTTAATTTGTTGAGTTGTCAAAAGTTTTGGGTCAATAAGATTTTTTTTTTTTTGTAAGAAATCTCTTATGCTAACCAAGGCTGCATTTATTTGATCAAAAGTACAGTAGAATCTGTAATAATATGAAATATTATTACAATTTAAAATAACTGTTTTCTGTTTGAATATTTTGTAAAATGTATTCTTGTGATGGAAAAGCTGAATTTTCAGCATCATTACTCCAGTCTTCAGTGTCACATGATCCTTCAGAAATCATTCTAATGCTGATTTGCTCAAATCATTTCTTATTAATAATGTTGAAAACTGATAGTAGTTGCAGTGCTGCAGTGCCTACTGTAATATTTGTGTGGAAACCGTGATACATAGTTAAAAAAAAAAAGCATTTATTTGAAATGTAATTTTTTTGTAACAATATAAAAGTCTTTGTCACTTTTGATCAATTTAATGCATCCTTGCTGAATAATTTCTTTAAAAAAATAATCTTACTGATTTAACTTTTGAACGGTAGTGTATGTTTTCAGTTTGATGTCAGCTCATTTATGGTCCTCATTGTGTTTGTGCCAGATAAATACTACACTTTTTTTAATTAAATGAAATGATAATTTTATAATAATCAAGATATCACCAGTGTAGATATGCTGTATCGAGCTACTTTTTCAGTAAGTACTTGAATTATAAGAAGCTCGTAACTTCCTCAATGTTAGTTTGTGCATGTGTGTTTTTATTGGTTGAATCTGTGCATGTTGAGGAACCTGTGACCCGACTCTAGAGTTATTAGGGCTTGTCATTTGAGTTGTTTGAGTTTGGGAGACAGTTCAGGCTGGTTGCTATGACAACGCTGCCTGCGGTGGCGAGGGAAGAGTGGCACAGAGGCAGATGGCAGCATGCACTTCATCAAAGACCTCTCCGCTCGTTACTGCATGCAGACACATTAAGGCCAAATCTTCCCTGTGTGTGTGTGTGTGATTGCGTGTTTGCAACAGTTGATTTTGGTGTGAGTGCGCAGTTGGACCGCACCGTCGGTAGGAGGAACACTTTTATTGGCACACCATATTGGATGGCTCCAGAGGTCATAGCCTGTGATGAGAACCCAGACGCCACATATGACTTTAAGGTATTTCAAGCGATTCTTAATTACCCTGTCACTTTCTTCTCACAGCACCTGATTGCTTTTGTGTGAGGGTCTTGTTTGGCTTAAGGCACAAATCCCAAAACTCCTTTTTGTTACAGAGTGATCTGTGGTCGCTGGGAATTACAGCCATTGAAATGGCAGAAGGAGCCCCTCGTAAGTCCAACACAGTGCAATATGATGTTAAAGTGCCCCTGTTATGCAATTGTTTTGGAGGTCTCCTACAATGATTTACATGCATCCAAGGTCAAAAAACACTCACATTTTCTCATAATACACATTGCAGCATCATCTCTTTTCTCACTGTGTCTGAAACGGTTCAATAAAGGATTCAGTCTCGCTGAGATCATACTCTGCTCTGATTGGTCAGATGGCCCAGTCTATTGTGATTGGTCTACCACTTACAGCATGTGACGGAAATGAAACGCACATTACCATATCTCAATTTCAGCTCTAGAGGCTTCCTCAGCACTTGTATACACAGAGATACGAACAGTAACGGTACGTTTTACTGTACCAAACTCTTCCAGCCTCAGCTACAACTACAGTGTTTGAGGGCAGGTCAAAGTAGACTTTCGCAGGCAGCCAATGAAGACCATTATGCAAATCTGTTACAAACCTATGTAGGTTCGAGTAGGAAGTAAGACTGGAATTACCAACGACTCATTTCAGGCATTTCAGAATCGGTTTGTTCTTTTGGGGGACAATAACTCCATTTAGTTTTCAGCTGGATTTTTACATTCACAAACAGCTATATTACACACACTACAGGGGCTAAAAGGTAATATGTCTGGTAAAGCATAATAGGGGCACTTCAAACACATTTTATATGAAATTGAATATAAACACAGTGATTGCTAAATGCACACACCTCTCTGTTTTCTCAGCGCTATGCGATATGCATCCCATGCGTGCGCTTTTCCTCATACCCAGAAACCCAGCGCCCCGACTCAAGTCCAAGAAGTGGTGAGTCAAACATGCCTGAACCCCACATCATTTTGAATATACACTTCAAATCTACACCTGATGATAATAAAAAAAGGCCTGAGCGTCAAAACGGAGGAAACTCAGCGGTTTGTAATTTTCTGTAGGTCTAAAAAGTTCCAGTCATTCATTGAAAGCTGTTTAGTGAAGAATCACAATCAGAGACCAAGCACTGAACAGCTCATCAAACATCCCTTCATCAAAGACCTCCCCAACGAGAGACAGGTCCGAATTCAGCTTAAAGACCACATTGACCGGACCAAAAAGAAGAGAGGAGAGAGGGGTGAGTTTATCTTCATTTTAATCAACCAATATTGATTCTGAAATCTCAAGCCCAGTCTTTTAGTCTATGCTGTTTTCTGTTGAAGCATGAACAGAACCATTGTTTATAGTACAACACCCAACCAATAATCACAATAAGCTTTGTTACTTTTGATATGATTTGAAAAGTCTCAGCTTTCAAATTCTGTCAATTTTATCTTGAATTTCAAACAATACATCTCTCTTTGGAGTTCTTTAATGTGGTCGCTGTAGCGCCTCAGTTAAAGTGGCATGTGAACCTCTCTTCCTCTTTAATAGTTATAGCAAGAAATAAACATGAATGAACATCAGAAGGTATGTTGAAACAACAGTACAACTTACTGAAATGTGTCATGTCTTATGTAATTAGTCAGTTGGGGTGCTGTAATTTGTGTGTTTGAATAAATCTGTCAGGAAATGTCAGCCAATGTTTTTCAAAAAATTATAAAATTATATTTCTACTCCAATTCTTAGAAGAAGTTTATATAAAAAACTGCCTTAATGCAATGTATATCTTTATTTACAACTCCTTTTTTTATTTGAGTGTTATATAAAAAAATAGTAATTTAATAGTTTGGACTATGTTGTTCAGTTTAATAGTTTACAGCTTTAGTTGAGAGAGAGAGAGATTTGTTTTCCTTTAGAAAAATTGACATGTTCTGTATCTGATATACAACCAAATGAATCAATATTGAATCGAGTTTGAAATCAAATTGAATCAAGAGCTTGTGAATTAGAATCAAATCGATTGTCAATACCCAGCTCTGGTTTCTGTAAAACATGATGAATTATAATTTCATTTTTTTAACTTGTTATATTTATTTTATTATTATTTATCATTTAAAATGCATTTTATTTATTTTTTATTATTATTTAAACTAAAATCAGTTTTGGATATGGATGTTTTAGGATATGTGACTATTTTATGTGACTATCATTCCTTGTTTGAATCAGCCTTTAATCTCAATGTTTTATTCGTAAAAACCTGCGTCTTACAATGCTGGTTTTTTATTTTTTTTTTTTTTCTCCTTCTTCAGACGAGACTGAATACGAGTACAGTGGAAGTGAAGAGGAGGAGGAAGAGCGAGACATAGGAGAGCCGAGGTACATAGACCTTTTTACGCTCACACACAAGCATGTATATAAGGGTATAGTGGAGATGTGATTTACTTAACATCTTGATTATTTAATGTCTTCCTTACAGCTCCATCATAAACATCCCTGGTGAGTCGACCCTGAGGCGGGACTTCCTGCGTCTGCAGTTGGCCAATAAGGAGCGCTCCGAAGCCCTGAGGAGACAACAGCTAGAACAGCAGCAGAACGAGGAACACAAGCGCCAACTACTGGCCGAGAGACAGAAACGCATTGAGGAACAAAAGGAGCAAAGGAGGAGACTAGAGGAGGTAAGCAGAGAGGGACAAGAAACACAGTTTAAAGACTATGGGTTGCAGCCATGTTTTGAAAATCTTTAGCCGTAGAGTCATATTAGATATTCTATTCTATTCTCTTCCAAAACATCCTAAACTAGTGGTTCTAGACTAATTTTGCTGTAGGACCCTGAGTTTACATTAAATATCAAGTTATAACCCAACAGAAAACCAAAGTTGCTTATCAAAAAATGTCTGTAAATGCAACGAAATGTATTAATAATATCATACAAAATATTCAAAATTATTAACAACAACAGCAGACATGGATCAGACACTTTATTAGTATTTGCTATATTACCAGGTGACAGATGAACAACAAAATATATGGGAAGCTTTTTCTTCTGCTATCCTGCATGATTACATACTTGGAGGCTTTTAGCATTGTTTTTCCTTTCAACTATATCGGAACAAACAAACAATATGTTATGCTATCATTTCGGTCACACTCGGACACACACTTCCTGTATTCTATTTTGTGTGTGTAATGGCTCATGAGATGCCACTTTTTAATGTCCCTGGGAGACACTGAGCTATGATGAGTCCTAAGGAAGGTTACACAACATCTTGGGAATTCTTCAAGCGGGAGACAAAGAAAGAAGCAGTAGAGATATTCCCGAGTTATGTGATTTTGTAGGGTTTTCTCAGTAGGAGAGGGAGCAGAGAACCTGTATGGATGAATCAGGTGGCCCAGCTGGCCGTCAACCTCTTATTGAGCACATCTATCTCCCGCTTGTCCACTGTCAGGCCGCCTCTTTTCAGCACAGCCCCTGTCAGCAGCCGCTGCTGGTGAAAGACCATTCAGCATGGCTGCCTGCTCCAAATGTCTTTTACATCGCCTAGTGGTATAATAAAGAACTGCTTATGCTAGTGTGAAATCAGGGCCAAAAATTGGAGTGTTTATAATCTCACAGCAACAGCGACGGGAGAGAGAGCTCCGAAAACAGCAGGAGAGGGAGCAGAGGAGGCGCTATGAAGAGATGGAGCAGCTCCGCAGAGAGGAGGAGAGGAGGCACGCTGAAAGGGAGCAGGTACATATGTAGACACATTCACAATCATACATGGCTTATTGTGGTTGACCAATTTTTTTTTTGGCCACTTTTATTAATAGTAAAGTAGAAAGAGGGCAAGAAATTAGTTGGAGGGCTGAAAATGTACAATTGTTCAGTACTGTTTTATATATATATAGGTCTATCACTTCAAACTAACCCATAATCCACTATGCGAAAAAAGATCGGGAGGCAAAACCATGTGAGAACTGATAACTGCACACATATGAACAGGAAGAGAAGAAATTAAGCAAAGTGGCAGCTTCACACATTCACACTCCACATGCTAAAAACTCTGAATGATTCACCACTACAGAGATCGAGACAAAATGTACTTTCTGTTAATAAATGGCACATGTATATGTTGGTTGATCACTATTATTTATTTTTTATGACAGATACCAATTAGTATTCAAATGTTCAATAACTGATGTTTTATTTCATTATTTTGTTTTTTTATATATTTTATTTTATGCTTTTTTTTCAGCATTTTCTTCTCTAAAACATTCTAAACTAATGGTTCTCAACTGGTTTTGCTCAGGCACCAGATTTGAATTAACCCATATTAAATATCAAGTGCTGTCAAATAGATTAGTCACATCCAAAATAAAAGTTTGTGTTTACATAATATATGTGTGTACTGTGTATGATTATTATGTGTGTATATATAAATACACACACGTACATGTAACTATTTAAGAAATATTTGCATTTATATACTGTAAATATATTTATATAATTTATATTATATATAAATATAAATATTTTATATATAAATTTTTTTTTTTTTTTAAATATGCGTGTGTGTGTATTTATATATACATAATAATTATACACAGTACACACACATATGTAAACACAAACTTATATTTTGGATGCGATTAATCGATTATACAGCACCCAACACAGAACCAAATTTGTCATGAGAGAAAGATTTTATATGTAGGGTTAATAAGGTGGAAAAAAAATCTGTGAATTTATTTTTGATCTTTCTTTCCATGTAAACACACACATTACTGCTAGGAATACGTGAGGGCATATGCACACTTTCTAAAGCAGACATGCATGAAGACAGCACCCTCTGTTAATCATATGTAATTCAACATGCACTTTCAACTCTTCTGTCTACTCAGATATGCATATCAGACTCTCACATGCCTCAATGCCTTATTTAAAGCATTCTCTCCAGACAATGACTCACTTCTTTCAGGGAGGGAAATGTTCTGCTGGATGTAATGTTCTGCTAGTATGCATATTTAAAGGAACACGCTGACTTTTTGGGACTTTAGCTTATTTCACCGTATCACCCAGAGTTAGATAAGTCCATACATACCATTCTCCTCTCCGTGCGTGCCATAACGCTGTCTGACGCACCCACCGCTAGCCTAGCTTAGCACAAAGACTGGAGGTAAACGGCTCCATCTAGCCTACTGCTCAATAAGTGACAAAATAACGCAAGCATTTTCCTATTTACATGTTGTGATATGTATAGTCACAGCGTGTACAAATAACAAGGTCACATGAGACACAGCCATCTTCTAACCGTATATATACTGGGAACTATATTCTCAGAAGGCAAAACACTGCTTCTTCTGCGGGGTGATTTGCTTGTTCTGATTCTCCCCTCGACCTCAGTCTGTCCGGCATCTTGTCTATCAGCTTCCAAAGTTTGTAACTCCTCGTCTGTGTATTCTGGCTCAAAACGATACAAAGTAAAAATCCTCTGGCAATTCCTCAAAGTCAGCCATGATCACCAGTCACGTTCGCTACTAGCTACCTAGTCACGTTGATCAACAGCGGTGCTTCTCAGGTGCTGCGAGCAAATCACTCCCAATAGTTCCCAGTATGTATACGGTTAGAAGATGGCTGTGTCTCATGTGACCTTGTTATTTGTACACGCTGTGACTATACACATCACAACATGTAAATAGGAAAATGCTGGTGTTATTTTGTCACTTATTGAGCAGTAGGCTAGATGTAGCCGTTTACCTCCAGTCATTGTGCTAAGCTAGCCTAGCGGTGGGTGCGTCAGACAGAGTTATGGCACGCACGGACATAAAAATGGTATGTATGGACTTATCTAACTCTGGGGGATACAGTGAATAAGCTTAAGTCCCAAAAAGTTGGCGTATTCCTTTAAAGCACTCACCTACCTTTTCAAATGCAGTTGGGCCACTTGAGCCCTGTTCAGTTGTGAATGAGGACGTCTCACGGGCCGTGTGTAAAAGAGTGTGAGTCTGTGTAGAGAGAAATAAGAACGACTGAGCTATTAATGACAGTGAAGATTCACCAGCTCTTGCTCATGCCATAAGTTAAGCAGTATAAGAGATTTAGCAATTCTGAAACTTCATTTGAATTAGACACGCCCCTTTCCCCCAAACACCACCCTTCAAACTGAAATCAGAGAATGCACAGGAGAGCAACAGCTGCTCATGAAGCTGATCTCACTGTTTGCTTTTGGATTTTTAGCATATAGACTGCCTTGTGAATTTGCAAAATTATTAAAACTTTAAAAAAGCACCTCAAACTCACAGGGTTTTTTATTTTTTTATTTTGCAGTTTAATGAGCCTTAGAGACAGTTGTGATATTTCGGGACACCTAATTCATTAAGATCTGTCAAGCAATATATATCTCTTTCCATAAAAATGCTTCCAGTGCCTTTAAAGGAACAAAGCACAGCATTTTCTTTGCTGTCATAAAGCATTTCATGCGTTTCGTTGCTAATAACGGTGAAAGTGTGCTCCAACAACTTAGTTTAGGAACATATTATCCAGATGTCTCCGTTTTAATCTTTTAATAGAGAATGAGATCCTTTCAAAAAATGAATATGTCTTGCAAATGGGGCCTTTCTTTTAATACGCCTTTTTCTCTCCATATACCTTTAAATTCTTTCTGCTTGTGTTTTCTGTCCAAGTACACTGCCATAAACCTGTTGCTCTATAATACTGTAATTTAATATGTACGCTACTGTTTAAAAGTTTGGGGTCTGCAATGTTTTTGAAAAAGTCTCTTATTCTCACCAAAGTTGCATTTATTGATCAAAAATATAGTAAAACAATATTAGTGTAAAATATTATTACAATAGAAATAAGTTTTCTATTTTATATATATTAAAATGTAATTTACTCCTGTAAAGGCAACACTGAATTTTCAGCATCATTTTAATATGCTGATTTGGTGAAAATAGTTTGTGCTGTTTAATATTTTTGTGGAAACTGTGATTTTTATTTCTTTTAGGATTCCTTTCATAAAACGAAAGTACAAAAGAACAGCATTTATTTGACATTGAAATCTTTGTAGCATTATAAAAGTCTTATTTTGTCAGTTTTGATCAATTTAATGCAGCCTTGCTGAGACTTTTTTGAACTGTAATGTACATGTATAGTACCACTCTTCAGATCTATCAACTGCAGTAGATAAAATATCCTCTAAATCAAAAATAAATAAATAAATAATTATTGTAACTTACTGCAAAAGGTATTATTAGAGATGATATTCCCAATTACATCCCATGGCATCTCCATCCATTATGCACCCACAGTCTAGAAGACAATACAAGCACACTTTAGGATTGAATTGGTTTCTGTGCTGCACCTACTGTATCTAATTTTAACAGAAGTGGTTTTAATCCAAAGCAACGTTTTCTTTGGTGCAACATTCCCCTGGAGCCGTCTGGGGTTAATTGCCCTGCTCCTGGAAATTGGGATCAGTGTACTAAGTAACTCCCTAGTGCATGGATGGCTCATTCCATGGTTTGAATCAGTGACCTCTAGGTAGTGAGCTTATCACACATAAGGTCACATGGAATCTATGCAGGGCAGCAAGTTATTATCAAGGGTGTCTTACCTTCAGATTTGCTTGATTAATCTTTCATTGTTTCACTTTTAAACTCTTTGAAGGCCCTGCCATCTCTTTTTCATCTTTTTCTCACTCTTGTTCTGATGTGCTGTGCTATGGGGTTAGGAATATATCCGTCGGCAGTTAGAAGAAGAGCAAAGGCAGCTGGAGATTCTTCAACAGCAGCTTCTCCAAGAACAAGCTCTTCTGCTGGTAAACATTTCAACTATCACCTTTAAAGTACTTACACTTCCTTTCTTTTCATCTTCTACACTTATGGCATCTGTCGGTCCCCAGTGCACTCAGAGAGAGTATCGATTGTGCGAATTGATCTGGGGCGTTTGGGGTTTGTGGCAGCTCTGTTTGTTATTGCTCAGTTCTCTAGGAAATTAGACTCAGGATCTACAGCTATCAGGGCATCAGTGGGATTAGCGTATAGATCTGTTGAGATCTTTCTAACCTCTGAAAGCCTCCAGTTATTTTTAGGGAGTACAAAGGTCTGACCCTGTTAGCATTATTTTGTCTCATGTGGAGTATCTGCTCCATATGTCCCTCAAATCTTGCTCTTTTCACCTCATTCTCGTTCTCTGTTGTGTCTAGGAATATAAACGGAAGCAGCTGGAGGAGCAGCGTCAGGCAGAACGGTTGCAGCGGCAGCTGCAGCAGGAGAGAGCCTACCTGGTCTCACTGCAGCAACAGCAACAAGAGCCACGGCCTGCAGACAAAAAACAACTGTACCACTATAAAGATTCTGTCAACCCCAGTGACAAGCCAGCCTGGGCCAAAGAGGTACCGATACATCTGGTTAGGACCCTTACACAATTAATACTATCAATTTTCTGATTAATCGCAGTCTTCTTTTTAAGGATCCCAATAGTCATAAAATCCTGAATGTGAGTTTACAATTAAAAAAGTATACCACTGAAATAATGGCAAGAATTTTTTTCTGTTTAGTTGTCTTCGTGGACTGCATGCAAAAACTGATGCAATTCACAATCAACATGACCTATGATCCAGTTCTTTTTAGTGAATCAAAAACCTACACCACATTAGTGTAGCCTGATTCAAGAAACCAATTACTTTTTTGTGAGCTTGTTCTTTTTACTGAAAAAATACACAGCTTTAGTGTTGCCCAATTCATGAGATAAATGACTCTCTGAATTAGTTATTTTAATGAATAGATAGACGAGTGACTGGTTTGAATCTGAAACACTGCCCTGTATAATTTACAGCATTAAAAGAGAGACAATGGGCCTCATTTATCAATCTAATGTAGAAACGAGCGCGGATCCGGGCGCAGAAGTCATTTTACGAAGGGTTCACGTGATTCATGAAACATTTGTATGCCACCAATCCCATCGTACGAATAATCGTACGTTGATAAATGTGCAGCTGAAAACAATCGTCCTTTAAATTTCATGCCCCTAAAAATTCACGGTTTAGAAGCCTCGCCCCTAGAGTTTATGACATGGAGAAATGTAACCCGGCCAAGAAGATGAAGTAATCTCATGAAAGAGAACTTGTTTTTACTCCAAAAACACTTGTTAACCTCGTATTTGCAAACAATTACATTAATTTATTTGTATATTAAATACCGGTAAATAAAACAAACATTAAACACTATAGCGCTATTTAATTTCCCCTCACTCCACAACAAATCCTTTAAATGTAACTGTTTTCAGAACAGTACATGAATGTAAAATAAGTAGCTATAACAATATATATTAAAATATAAAATAAAATACAAATTAGATAATAAGTTAGTCATAGTGGCATTCATTATAAATGCATCAAGCCAAAATGAATTTATTTAAAGCCAAAATTAAACTGTATTGGGCTCATCTCTCTCATTTGGCAAGAATCCAAATATGCTTCCATATTTGCCATGAAACGTTAGGTTGCTAAACTATTATTCATTATGTAAAGGCTTTGTATTTTACTCGTGTTCCAATATCCACGGAAAACAGATCTTTCACGCGCAAAAAATGTGTTTGCATTTTTACAGTGGACAATTTAATTGTCTTTTATATGCAAGCAAAATGGACATTATAACTGAAATATATGCAAATTAATCTGAATCTAATACAATTTAGCACTGAATCATGAGTTTATGAATCCGAAACAAACTGACTCAGGAATCTGTATTGATACCCAGCCCTAGTGCACTTTATCGAGATTCTACAGTCATTGATTGTAGACATTATTAGACATTATATGTCATTTGTTCTTAGATCTTGCTTCCTGTGAATAACTTTTCCATTGGTTTCAGAATCCACTGGGTGCTTTTTGGTTATCGTGCTCTGAAGCGGCCCTCCTTCCATCCTCAGTTTTGTGGGTCATAATCTGAAAGGTTTTATTGTGCTTATCTGAACACAGGTGATGGAGAGAGCTCAGAGTAACTCCCCTCGAATCCCTCCCAAGAAGCACCATTCGTTTAACAGTCCTGGAGAAAAACGTGTCGGCCACCTCCTCCCTTCTGACCAGAACCCCTCTAATCAGCCCACGAGGCCCCCCTCATACCCAGCAGCCTCCCACTCGAGAGAGATGGAGCTGGTCGAGCCTCAGCTCAGGATAGTCAGTGGGCCGAACGTTCCTAGAATCCGTGTGTCTTGCGAGCCAGATCCATCCCAGCTGCTCCGGATGATCCAGCAGCAGCATGAGCAAGAGTCCCGGGGCCGCAGTCCCGGACGCTCCAGCAAAGGGGATGATATTGAGAGAGACTTATACTCAAAGGTCTCAAAGGTCTGCCTCCGCTAGCATGACTCCTTTTTTTCATCATGACCTAGACGCTTACCGACCTGGTCATAGTGTATTATCAAATAATTCATGCGGGGAAAAATATATTTTTTCCGAATTTCTATCAGGGCATTTGGATGATCACTTCTGGAATGCCTTGTCTCTGTTTTCCTCTTGTTCTCCGGGTGAACGTGTTCCCGTCTCCCAGTTAATTTGGTGGATTTTCTGCAGACAGCTTCTGCTCTCGCTGTCGTCTTGTTCTAATTTTCCGTTATCTTCAGTAATCTTCTCTTTGATCTCACCTATCGCTCCTTTTCTTCTTACAGAAAGCTGATTACAGAGGAGCAGGGTTTTTTGGGGCAAAGATGAGTGAGGTTTGGATGTGTTGGGCAACAAGGAGTAGCTTTAGACCAGTGGTTCTCAACCTATTTGACTCTAAAGACTTCCATATTTCATGATGACCCTCATTTAAAAAAAAAAAAGGTAGTTGTTGGGTGAACAAATTGAAATAGGAACTATGGTTTCTGCTTAAATCTTGATTTTTAGCTATTTTAGCTCATTGTTAATCTTTTGTCTTATCTTTTAATATTTTTAACTCATTTGTTTCCCCCTTGGAAGTGTGATGAGACCCCCCTAGTGAGTCCTGTCCACCCTGGTTGAGAACCTGTGCTTTAGGCATTGTTACAATTACAAAGGATTGTTGATAAGGGGTCGTGTGTTACTTGTAGACACAGATTGTGCTCTGAAGACTGTCATTTCAGATCCAAACCTCCCTCCATTCTCAGAGAAGAAATGAACATGGTTTTCTGACTAACATGGCTTTTTCTGTCTCAGTGGACACTTGACTTCTAGTTTGGCCATAAGCGATTCTTTTCATGTCTGGAAATGCTTTTGAATGGTGCATGACAGTTTTGAGGCTTGTTGTTTGAATTTGAGACAGCTATTCAGAAACAGCTACTTTTCAGCATCTCCTTTAATATAGTGGACATAATGGACTAAACGTTTCCTTTCTGTCTTTAACTTGATATTTGTTTTTCTGTCATTGGGTTGTATGTTTCGTCTTTGCTTATGGAGTCATTTCTATTGGGCTTGTGGAAGTGAACAAAAGATTATCTTCAGTCAAGCTCAGGGAACAGGTCTAAAAATATCTAAAATGTGTTGTAAAGAGGCCGTCTCTTAAATTTAGGGCAGGCGGATTTTGACAAAGATTGAAAAACAATCTTGGGTGATTATGTGAATGCTAAAGAAGAATAAGATTGCAAGAGAGCAGTCTCTGTACAACCTTCTTAAAGTGCTACAGGTCTCATCGCCATGTTATTAGCTGTTCTTATTAAAGGTAGACTAATTTCTGTTGATTTTTAAATTAAGTAATTTATGCAAGCACACTGAATTGCCATCTTGAGCCACACAAAAATGGTTCATAATAAAAGCCAGGGTTCATTTGGGGTTTATAACTAGATTCAATAATTCAGTGTCAAAAGTTCACAAATCTAATTATTGAGAAAATATTTTGATCAAATAAATGTAGCCTTTTTTTTGCCTAGTATAGATCTCAGGGTGTCTTCTATTAGCCTCTGTACTTTATAGTTTCGCAGTCCATTTTGACTCCAAAGGCAAAGAGGAATTGATTGTGAAGAGTCGCATGGACATTAACATCCTCTCTGTCTGTCAGGTTGAGGAACGTTCCAAGCTGAACCGCCAGAGCTCTCCGGCTCTCCAGCACAAAGTGGCCAACCGTATTTCTGATCCCTCCCTGCCTCCCCGCTCAGAGTCCTTCAGCAGTGGAGGCATACAGCAGGCCCGGACACCTCCCATGCATCGCCCGGTAGAGCCTCAGGTACTTTTTGACCTCCTGATCTGTCTTAACAGAGTTCAGATGTGCTGTGAAAAACACTGACCCCAAAGTTCTTCATTCAGATGGCGCACCTAGTTTCGGTGAAGTCCCATGGCTCCTCTATGACAGGATCCCAGTCTCTCCATGATCAGTCCTCTCAGGGCGTCTCAGCCTTCCAAGAGGGTCTGTCGCCTCACCGACCCCCGATGCCTCGCCAGAACTCTGACCCCACATCAGAAACCCCGGCCCCACCACCTCGCATCACCAGCCGAGACGACAAGTTTGACCGCAGCTCTTGGCTGAGACAGGAAGATGATGTCCCTCCAAAGGTGATAATCTGGGATGAAATGTGTTGTTCCTTGTAATCCAATGAAATGAATGGTAATAGTCAGATCTTGACATTAACACCTGCCAACCCACCAAATGCAGGAATCAGGAACGTACAGTGTTAGTGAACGTAAACAGTGGAGAAAGAAACGCATGTGTAACAGTATAATGGAGTCAGGTCTTAAAGTGACAGCAGCCTAATATACCTGCCAAATTATGAGATTATTATTATGAGATTTTAAAAATATCTATATGGCTGTTTTACCTTATTGTATTGATGTCAAAATTGTGGCCAGTGAAAATGCTGAGTGGCTAGCCCTGGTAATACTCATTTTTTCCACTTTGAAGCAGTGGTTCTCAACTGGTGGATCTCAGGTCTTTTCTGATTGGGTCTCAGAAAGTGAAAAACCTTGCTGAATATGAAGAATAATAAAATGTAACTGACCATACAATAGAGTATAGTTAGGACTATGCAAATCAAATAGGCTTGTCAACGTTAAAAAGGGAAGAGAAACACCTTTTATATATTTTGTAAAAGGCTGTGCATCCAAACAAATGTTATAATATTTTGGCACAAATATTGTAAATATATAAGAAAATATTAAACTACATTAAATATGGGTTAACTTGAAACTAAAGTAAACATGGTTTGAGCCATTTTTATTATTTTGTGCCTTATTTATTTATTTTTTGTCATATTCATCCTTTCTTATTTAAATAATAATTAGCAAAACTTGTGCAGTTTGTGGCAACAATAATTTCAGTTATAACCTACGAATAACCTGATCCGTTTCGTACTCTGTTGGATTGTCACTTGATGCCCCAATGTGAAATCGGGTTCCGGGTTGAGATCCACTGCTATACAGTGCATTTTATTAACTAACTGTGATCTAGGATAAAAAAAGCAATGCCTATATTTTTAAAAAGTTGTTTTTCTGAAGTGCATCTTAATAAAGTAACATCTGTTAACATGCTTCAGGTGCCCCAAAGGACCACTTCCATATCCCCTGCGCTAGTGAGGAAAAATTCTCCAGGGAATGGACCAGGTGGACTAGGACCAAGAACCGGAGCACATCTGATCCGAGCCAGGTATATACATCCCACACACTTTTCACTAACTTAGTAAAAACAAAATGTATTCAGACACCTTCAACATTTTCTTACATTATCACAGTTTATTCGCTATAGTTTAGAAAATGGTGATAAAATATGACAAGAACCCAGAGTGTCAGAGAGTGTCAGAACAAATTCATCTTGATAATGTCAGATAGAAAGGTATGTAATGGATTACAATCAACCAATCAGCTGTCAGCTGTTCAATTTAAGTACACAATTAGATAATACCAATTTAGGTCAACCAATGACCAAGCAATTCTTCATTTTTTTCAGTCTGTGGTGTAAAAAGTCGCATTAGCAATTAAAGAAAAAACACTTAAGCAAAACATGGTCAGGTCAAAGTGTCTGAATAATTTTGGTCCCAAATTTTTATAAATGTTACTGGTAGTCCACTGTATGAAGAATTTTTGGGTATAATATATCACGGTTTACTTTATTTTGCTATCCTCACTTAAATAAATGAACTATAGTGTCCTGCACCCACTAGTAAAAAATTATATCTGGTGAATAATTTTTTATTTGACTGTATATACGGTACATGTACAAATATATTATATTTGTATTTATTTATTTATCTTAACCCCTTTAACTCTAACTGCTAGTAGTAAGTTAATCAGTCTTCTACGATTGAAATGACAAACTCCACACCTTCCTTGTGTCCTACCGTTGCCACAGTAACCCAGACCTGCGGATTCCCATGGAGTCGGCTCTCCAGAGAACCAGCAGTGGGAGTTCTTCCAGCTCTAGTACGCCCAGCTCTCAAGGTGGCTCCAGTGAGAGGAACCGGGTGGGAGGTGAGAGACCCTCTGGAATATTCTCTCAGCCTGAGCACATCCACTAGGCCTCTGCACACCAAGTCTTGACATTTGATTGTCTCCACAGGCTCTACTAAACCTGAGGGATCCCCAGCAGTGTCTCAAGAATCCAAACCCAAAAACCAGGAGGAGAACAGGGAGGTGACCAGACCCAGCCGACCAGCGGTGAGAAACACATTTCCCAAAAATGTATCAAAGTGTAACTCTGCTTCAAATGTTTCTGCTCTGACAGGGTTGGTTTCCAAGACCAGGATAAGCCTATATATCTAACCCTAAACTAACTTCTTTTTAAGACTTCTTAAACTATCTTTTTAAGATCTGCACTGTTTTCACAATTACTCAAGAGTTGTTGATGTTCTTTCCAAATATGTCTTTACCGTCAATTAAAGACTCCATTAAATCAAAATGAGGGTGTTGTGGCTGTTAGTCCATATCTATATTCTAGATGTAAGCCCTTCAATATGCCCCGCCCAGACTTCCTGTTTCAACAGAAAGTACGTCAACACAGCAAAAAAACCTTTTCAAGCTATTTTATGGGGTCTTTAATATATCTCCAGTAAATCAAATCTCATTCGATAACCTTCAGTTAGCTTAGCTATGTAGATGTTCACATTTGGCTCAGAGTTAAAAAAAGACTGTGTGCCGCTTTGTGTTATTAACCATTTTCTCATTTAACATTGTCTAATCCGCTCAATTGTTCCTCCACCCGTGGTTCTCTATTGTCAATTCTTTTTCTCCAGAGTTATAAGAAAGCCGTAGATGAGGTTAGTGACATCCTCTCACTTTGTCTCTGCCCATTTTCGTGCTCCTTACATTAAAGCACTCATACGCTGCCTGTCCTCATCTATTTCTGTCACTCGCCCTCTCATGTCCTCAATCGTTCTCTCATCAATATTTCACGCCTTCTCTCATTCCTTAACTCCCCTCCAATCTTTCTGTCTGTCGGTCTCCTTCACAGCTTCAGATGCTGTGTCAGTCACCATCATTAGCTGCACATTTCTCCATCGCACCAATTTGTCACAGTCGTTCACGGTGTCCGTAATCCTTGACACCATCTCAGAGTTTTTACTGTTACCTTGGCAACAGCTGTCATAGGCCAAGGAAAAGGGATTTTTTTTTTTTTTAGATGTAATGTTGTTTTTTGGTTAAAGGGGTCATGAACTGGCTTTTTTTATTTTTTTATACTGTTGTCTGAGGTCAACTCATGACGTTTGCATGGTTTTTACATTCAAAAACATCATAATGAATAAGTAATAGGCTATTTTCTACCCTGGTTTTGAGCCTCACTCCTGGAATGCTCGGTTTTTATGGGCGTGCCGCACTGAAGACTTGGAAGTAAACGCCCACTGCTATGATTGGATGCACTTTGCATATTACAATGAGCTCCCTCTCCCCCGTGAGTACATGTGAGGAATTGTTTTGAAAGCGTGTGGGAAAACGGCAACCGGAATGATTCGCCCACAGGGCTCGCAAAATGTCTTTATCAAACAAACACAATGATTTATCTCTCATCCACCCGCAATTAATTGTAATGTTATTTTTTTTATTACTTACCCGCCTGATCGGTGGATATAACTGCAAACCGTGCATCACTAACACACACACACACACACACGCCTCACTGCAGAGTCAGACAAATCAGCATGATCAACTTCCACGATTGTATTTTTCCTTCAAATATCAAGTCAAGAGAGTGAACAACGCACATTAAGAAAGGAATGTTATTTCACTAGATTCACCGGCCTGCCAACAGGCTTACGTTTTGGTAGCCCGTCTGGAAAACACATAGCCCCGGGACGTTGGGCTTTGCGAGCCCTGGCCCATATATGTCCGAGTCTGATCACGAATCGCAGCACAATGAACCAAAAACACCTCAAATAAAGGATTCTCCAGCCTGTGACTCCAGTTATGTTCAGTTAGACACGTACACATAATCAATAGATATCAAACAATCTGTAACAATGCAATACTATCACATATAAAAAACATTTTTTACGCACATATAAGTGTGTTGCTTTATTCATTCATTCATGTAATCTCATCCTGTCTGCAAATCCAGTCTCTTGTTTACAAACGAATCCGTAGTGAAATAACAAACGTGCAATGTCTTCCCCACGCGAGCTGGGTATTCATTAAAAATAAAGTTCAACCACACATTCCTAATATTAGAATCCGAAGGAAGCTTATGTAGTGACTGTGGTGTTCCACAACCAGGCACAGCACAATATCTTGCTATCTTCGGCATGTTTATTGCTTGGTAGCACGATCCGTTTTGTAGGCCCATGTTATTTATGTTACATTTCTTGCACGAGTCAATGGGTGGGGCTACAGAATCAGGCGCACTTCTTCTGTTAAGGTGGTGTTTCACCACACTCTGACATCACAGCCTGGCACATTCTGAGATCAAGCCTTTGCTGGGCCTGGTGTCAATAAAAGCTTTTCTTTGGCTAACAAGGAAGTTTTCATCTCCGAAATTTACAGGATATTCTTATATCACGATTAACTTTTATATATCAAAGGCTGAATGAAAAGTTGATTTCTCAATTCATGACCCCTTTAAAAAAGGACCCTGCAATTATGTATCTTATTGAAGTGATTTAATTGTGTAGCTATTTAAGAATATTAACTTTTATTAAATTTGACATGAAACAAAAACAAGATAGAGGTACAGAGCATTCAGTGTTTTCTCAAGCAAACTGTTTTTGTGTAAGTTGTTTGTATTATCGTTCATACATAGTGTCGTATTCAATGCAGACAGACGAGCGAAACAAATTTGTGTAAATTATTTATAAATCCATTCTTGCGTAAATTGTCACATTCAAGTGGTAAATTATGTTTTTTTTGCACAAACTCGTATCGCTTTATAAAACTGAGGTTAAACCACTTAGGTCACATGGATTACTTTAATGATGTCTTTACTACCTTTCTGAGACTTAACTCTTTCCCCGACATTGACACAATTTTCCTTCATTTATGAGACAACGCTTTCCCGCCATTGACGCAATTTCCTGTCATTTATGAGACAACGCTTCCCTGCCATTGACAGAATTTTCCATCATTTATGAGACAGCGCTTCCCTGCCTTTGAAGCAATTTTCCTTTATTTATGAGACAACGCTTTCCCGTCATTGGTGCAATTTTCCTTCATTTATGAGACAACGCTTCCCCGTCATTGGTGCAATTTTCCTTCATTTATGAGACAACGCTTTCCCGCTATTGACGCAATTTCCTGTCATTTATGAGACAACGCTTCCCTGCCATTGACAGAATTTTCCTTCATTTATGAGACAACGCTTCCCCGTCATTGGTGCAATTTTCCTTCATTTATGAGACAACTCTTCCCTGCCTTTGAAGCAATTTTCCTTCATTTATGAGACAACGCTTCCCCACCTTTGAAGCAATTTTCCTTCATTTATGAGACAGCGCTTCCCCGCCTTTGAAGCAATTTTCCTTCATTTATGAGACAACGCTTCCCCGTCATTAGTGCAAATTTCCTTCATTTATGAGACAACGCTTTCCTGGCATTGACAGAATTTTCTGGCATTCTGTGCTTTCACTGTTATATGGTAGGGGGCGCTATTACACATCTTTTGAAGAATACAGAATCTCCTGATCAAAACATGTGTGAAGAAGACACAGAAACAAGCGATTATCATATGTAAGCAGATGCATATGTAAAATAATGTGGTGATCAACATTAGACAGCGTAAAAATCAAAACTGCCTAACATTACCGAATGAAATGTCGACCCAGGACAAGCTATATGACTGTGAAGCTTTGGGGGTGTTGATGGGCTCTATCTACTCCGTTTTGATCATTGTTCTGAATCCAATCCAGATGTGGTCTTTGACGAAAACAGTCAAAACCACAAAATGTTGCTTGTTTGTTTTTTTTGTACCCACATTCAAATGTTGATTAATAAAAAGAATGCATGAAGCTAGAATAAAAGTAAAACTTTTGTGATAATGATCAAAATTGCTGGTGCTGGCTGGCCACCTTTTTCAAAAATGCTGGTGGGGAAAGAGTTAAAAGTGGTAGTTGCCTAGGCTGTTAATGGAGGGACAGAAAGCTCTCGGATTTCATCTTAATTTGTTTCCGAAGATAAACAAAAGTCTAACATGAAATTCAGTGCGAGGACATGAGCAGAATGAACATTTCAAATTTTTGTAAAACTATTCTTACATAAATTGTTGCATTCAGATCAATGTGAGCAGATGCTTGGAACTAATTTCTGTGTAATTTGTTTGTAAACTGATTTTTTACATTTATTGTCATTTCTTTCAATGCATCAATTTGCATAAGAATGATTTAGCGAACAGTTTGCACAGAAATTGTTTCAGCTCATGTTTCATGAATCAGATACAATATAATTTTGGTCCTAGATATCGTAATTTTTTTTGCATACCATGTTTTCTGGGTGCCACTGGTTTTGCAACCACTGGATAGATATTATTTTCATTATCAGCTGCTCAGGTAATCAACAATACGACATATTGAATGTACTGTACTTCTATTCCACATTCAGTCGAAAACAGAAATTAGCATCTCTTTCAAGCGTCATTGTTTAAATATAAGAGCACAAGATTTGACTTCTGGTTTCTCAATGACATTTTCTCTCTATCTGGCTGCCTGGTGGCCTGTCAACAGGAGGAGCTGGTAAGACGGGCATAGAGCTGGAGCTGCTGATTCCTACTAACCTTCTGCATGCAGGGCACAGGCCTCAAGAACAACCCCTAGTTCTGCTTTAGTTCTTCAATGTTCTGGTCTATTATTTCTCTGACTTGTGCACGTAATGGTTTATACAGTTGTGCATCATTCTCCGAAATGATGGCGGATGTTTTTATCCCACCTTCAGAGTTGATTTGTAAAGCTTTATAAAATGTTTTACTTGATTTGCTTATCTGTAATGTTTTGCTTATTTATTTGTTTCTGGTAATCTCTTCGGTGCCATTTACATGACCTAAATGTGCAAAACGAAGTTTATCATCATGACTCCTATTAACGTATAAATTATTGTAGCATATGCTTTTCACAGGATTAGAACATGAAATGCTCTTTACATTTTGGTGGTTTCATTGTTCGCTGGAGATCAAATCAAGCAGATCAAGGCATGAATGAAACCGTATGCATTTTCACTGTCTTTCTCTCCCTTCTCCGACCTGACCTGTCATTCCCTGCCCTAAAGGACCTCACTGCTCTGGCCAAAGAACTCCGCGAGCTACGAACCAATGAGGAAACCAACCGGCCCCCAAGGAAAGTGACCGATTATTCCTCATCCAGTGAGGAATCAGAAAGCAGCGAGGAGGAGGATGGAGAAGGCGGGGCTCATGATGGAACAGTGCCTGTTAGTGATATTCCACGCATTATGTGAGTGCTTTCACACATATCACTTTTTTAGTCTGTCAGATACAGTGTTATTTTAGTATTTTTTTGCATACTGTTATTGTATTCACCCACTTCAAACGTTTTGCCGCCCCTTAGCGACCATGAATAGAAATTTTGACTTCAATAGCCTGCCTTGTCAGCTAAATGTCTAATTTTAACACAGAAAAGTAAAATTGTGTTTGTCAACCATTTCAGGTGGTCTTTTTAATGTCTTAATGTGCAGTATGTAATATTGGCTAGTGGTTGAAATGGGTACTGCAGTCCCCAAAAAAAAAAAGGAGGGTTGTTTATCCCGCCCCCTCCTCAAACTCGACGCTCACAGGGTTGCCAGTTTGAGAACACGCAACAGGAATGAGCGCAATTGACAGTGGAAGGCGATGAGCCTTTAACAAGTTTTAATTTGCCTCTGGACATAGAGCTTTTTAGATGGATGCTGAGGCTTTTTAGGACGGGTAGAATCTGCGATCTCTAAACCAGTTTGTTTACCGGCTTCAATGGCTGCTACAATATGCTGTCTTTTCCTCCAACTGGCAACCCGAGGTGTCAAAATACTATTGGGTAAATTGGCAGTGGGCGGGATCACACAGACCAAGCAAAAACAGACATTTCGACACGGAACACACATTTCAAAGTAGAATAACTGACTGTAGCATTGTTTTTCGGTGAACTAAATCTCTGCAAACATATCATGGTATTTTTGTGCTTTAGTACAGTCAAAAAAATTACATACAGCACCTTTAAAGAAAGCTTCATCATTTCTAGAAGTCATTTATGTGTATTTTTTTTGTCCTATTCTCCCAACAGGCCTTCTGCTGGCCAGGGTGGCAGTGACTCACTGGGTAACCAGGAGGATTCTCATGCCAATGATTCATTTGGTAAAAATTCACAAGACAGCACCCTGATGATGCGAGAGGTAGGTGCACCTACCTAGACAGGTCTGTTTCCTGGTTAGCAAAAACTCCTACACTCATTCCTCTGGTTTGTCACAGTTTTATTTCTCTTTTAGTTTACCAACTCATGTTTATTTTTGCCTTGGTTAAGCCTTATTTTGTTGGGTTATATTTTGGTATTTCTTTCACCTTCTTCTGATTTCTCCAACAAAATCTCTGATCAAGCTTGTCGCACACTTGCTGACAGAGGCACACTTCGTGCATTTCCCAAATATCTCTGCAAGATGGCTTAGCCACGCTAGGGGCCTCCAGTAGTGTAGCCCTACTCCTCTCTCTGTTCCTCTCTGCAGACGTTTGGGGAAAGAAAGCTCGGTCATGCCGAGAGCAATGGTTTCCCCGGTAACTTCAATCTGCCCGATCTAGTGCAGGAAAGCCACTCGCCTGGCGAGGGCCCTGGGCGGCATTCTAGTGGGCTGGACCTGGACTCTGTGGCTGAAGTAGGTGACGGACAAGCCTGTTAGAGCCACCCTGCACTCCAACCCTCAAATTTCTAACCCGACACATCTAATCCATCCCCATTCAATTCAGATGCACATGTTTATCTGGTTGTAGATTCACTGAAGCCCAGATCTCGTCACAGCTCACATTCTTTTCATTGGTTTTACTTTTTTTGTGTTTGTTTCATATTTATTCTCTTTATTTTATTTGCTATCATTTGCTATCACTTTTTTTTTTAAACGTTTAAACATGTAAGACAGTGGCCTAAGATGCTTTCTCCCCTTTAACCCATTTTCCCTTCTCTTAAGTGCCCTGATTTTGTGCTTTTACTGCAAAAAATTATTTTATTAATCAGTATTATTCATAAAGTAAAAACGGCAATATTGTGAAATATTATTACAATTTAAAATGACTATTTTCTATGTTAATAAATTTTTTAAATATAATTTATTCCTGTGATCAAAGCTGTATTTTCAGCATCATTACTCTAGTCTTCAGTGTCACATGATCCTTCAGAAATCATTCTAATATGCTGATTTGGTGCTTTATTATTATTATTATTACTTTTATAAACAGTATTGCTTTTTATTTGGGATTCTTTGATTTAAATAGAAAGTTCAAAAGAACAGAATTTTTTTTAAATAGAAATCTTTTGTAACGTTGTAAATGTATTTACTGTCACTTTTGATCAAATTAATGTTTTTGCCAAATAAAAGTATTAATATCTTTCATAAATAATACAATTCTTAACTATCCCAAACTTTATATACACACAAGACAAAATACTGATTAGGTTAAAAAAAACTTTTGCAGTGCTTGCTTTTCCTGCTAACATTTTACAATAAATGAACCTTTCTAACTGCAATCAGTCATTTGATGAGACCGTTTGTATGTTTTGTGGATGCTTGTTTCTCACATCCTGATTCTTCATGTTGGCAGTTTGGGATGGGGAGTGGATCTAAAGCCTCCTTCACACCTTTTGTGGACCCTCGAGTGTATCAGACTTCCCCCACAGATGATGATGAGGACAACCCTGCCTCAGGTGACTTATCCATTTTTTTATACAGCTTGTTCACTGAAATAGTTACAGTGTCCTTTTCATTAGTGGAAATGCTCAGAATTGGGCACCAGCTCAGAGATTGGCACCTTGTTGATGGAAAAAAGGGGTCCTAATGTTTCAAATACTTGACCTATGATGAGCACTCAAATCCTACTGCAAAGAAAAACAGTCAGTGATTATGATGTTTTTATTTGGCCACGCAGCTCATTTTACAGACGAACTCCTGCGGCAGGAGCAGGAACAGGAACAAGCTCGATTGAATGAGGCTCGGAAGATTTCTGTTGTTAATGTCAATCCCACCAATATCCGGCCACACAGCGACACACCGGAAATCCGCAAGTACAAGAAGCGCTTCAACTCTGAGATCCTGTGTGCTGCTCTATGGGGTGAGTCCAAACTCAGGCTGGTTTACAGACCTTTTTCTGACTTTATACACAACATCTAATTAAGAGTGGCATAAATGCCTTCATATCACTTCAGATCCATATTATGAACTACAAATCATTTTTGAACATTGTAGGAGTGAACCTGCTAGTAGGAACAGAAAATGGACTCATGTTACTAGATCGCAGTGGTCAGGGCAAAGTCTACAATCTGATCAACCGCAGGCGCTTTCAACAGATGGACGTTCTGGAGGGTCTCAATGTCCTGGTCACCATATCAGGTGAGTTCAACCATCCAGTTGACTGGACAAAGATCTGTTTTGTTTATTTCGTTTTTGTTAGATCTCTGTATTATCTGTATGTAATTAGAGGTTCATAATTCCTCTTTTTTTTCACAGGCAAAAAGAATAAACTGAGGGTCTATTATCTGTCATGGCTCAGAAACAGGATACTTCACAATGACCCTGAGGTAGAAAAAAAACAAGGATGGATTACTGTTGGTGACCTAGAGGGTTGTGTCCATTATAAAGTTGGTATGTCCTTTGGTCTATTTAGCCAAATAATTGTTTTTATACCTACATTTTCTTTCATTTCTTTTATTTCATCTGTCCATCCATCTATCCACCTATCTACCCATCTATCATCTATCTATCCACCTATCATCTGTCTATCTGTCTGTCTGTCTGTAAATGTCTGGTATATTCCAAAAAAAGTTTTAAATCCTAATAATATTTTCACATGTATTTGTTGTTCAACAGTCAAATATGAGAGGATTAAGTTCTTGGTGATTGCATTGAAGAATGCAGTGGAGATCTATGCCTGGGCTCCCAAACCATACCACAAATTCATGGCTTTCAAGGTAAGACTGGACGTCTGGTCCAGTGAGACCCCTTTTACCCCCGTTAAGAAATAGCATCTGTGTGATCGTCCCCTGTAGACTCATCTTTGATCACCAAAATGACATTTAAATTAGGGCTGTTCATTTAACGCGCTAATTAGATTAATTAGTTGCGGTAAAATTATTAACGCATTTAACGCACTCGTCCTGCCCCAGACCTACTTAGGTCATCTTACATTTCATACAGTTGATTGATGAAGAATATGATGCAGGGCAACAACTCACTGTGATGAAGCCTATAGAGTGTAGTTAGAATGTCCCTTGGGGCAAAAATGTTTTAGTCTCAGGGCGTTTTTACACTGGGCACGTTTGTTGTTGTCTGTTGTGGTCAGGGCGTGATTGTTCCCGCCGGTGCTTGAATACACTGCAGGCACACTCTCGCTCGTATTCAAGGCAAATCATCAACACTATCATCCCACATGTGTTTTATTGAACTAAATACATCGTCATCTGATAAAACGCATGCGCAGGTTACTTTTCTTGCACACCTGAGTCCGTGTTGCTTTCACATTCACGTGAATCGCGGCATAGCTGGAGAGCAAGTTGCGCAACCTAACTCAGAGCACCTCCTTCAGGCAGACTCTGGTTCGGTACCCCTGAGCTCAGCTCACCCGGGTCCGCATGACAGCTTTCACATTACCAATTTCATGTGAACCGTGCACCGCTTCGAACTAAACCGCCAGTGTGAAAATGCCCTCACATTTACATCATGATATATACAGTTTAAGTAATATCACACGAGTAACAGAATAGCACGAGACAAGTGCAAATGCGATGCTGATCTTATACAACAGTTTAATAAAATAGATAAGTAAGTTAATATTGTGTTGTTTTAGACATAATATTGTCAGTTTTGCCAACGAAAATATAAAGACAAAGCAGAACTGTTCGTCTCCGACTCCGAGCAATACACAGTGGTGTTTCATTGCCGAATCCGTGTTTTGAACGAATCAGGTGAACCAATGATTCAATGGACCATAAAAAGAACCATTTACATTTATCTTTTTCATGAAGAGAACCATTTACTTCACTCCTGAATGAATCAGCCGCTTGAACGAATCGAATGAATGAATGACGCAGTGACTTACTCAATTAGACATTTATCGCCACCTACTGGCAGTCTTAGTTTCTTATTTAGAGTATAATTTCATATTTCCATATTAATAAAAACAAACATAAAAGTTATAGTTAAAAATATATCTTTCTGAAGCTACTTTTTGTAATGTCTATTTTTTTTACACAATAATGAATTTATCTTTGGTGAGTAATTTCTCAGCCAAATTTGATGTGCGAGATTAATTAAGCGCCACATTGTGTAATTAATTAGATAACAAATTTTAATCGCTTGACAGCCCTAATTTAAATGTTTTTAATGATTAGTTCACTTCAAAATGAAAATTTCCTGATCATTTACCATCTCATCCAAGATGTTCATGTCTTTCTTCAGTCAAAAAGAAAATACATTTGAGGAAAACATTCCAGGATTTTTCTCCACATAATGTTCAATTGCAACCAACGGGTTGAAGGTCCAAATCAATGCAGTTTCAAAGGGCTTCGAAGGGCTTTAGAGGCTCCGCGCGATCCCAGCCGAGGAATAGGGTCTTATATAAAATAAAATAATTTATATACTTTTTAACCTCAAATGCACGACTTCGGTGTTCTGCTTTTGCATGACACATGACGCATCACGTTTGAAAGGTTACGCACGGGACATACGTTGTTTTTAATTACGTAATTGTTGTAATTGTTTGTTGCAATTGTACGTAATTGTTGGTTGCTATTGAACACCATTATGTGGAGAGAAACCCTGGAATTTCTTTTCAACTGAAGAAAGAAAGACATGAACATCTTGGATGAGATGGGGGTGAGTAAATGATTAGGAAATTTTCATTTTGAAGTGAACTAATCCTTTAAAATAGCTTGAATGTAACTACACCCTTGCTTCATTTAGTATGAGTATGAATATGCTAATTAGCCCCGTCTCCACTCACTCACACCAGCTCAGAGATCCACTCGACAAACTTCTTTGTAGTAAACGCTCATCAATTGTATCGCTCTTTACAACGTCGGACACATAATGGTAATTAATATGATTAGCCTTTCGCTTGACTACGTTATCAAACAGCTAATAATGTGTGGCTAATATTACACAAACCATGTTCCCGTTCGCCATCTCAGGACAGCTGCCTTCTAAAAATCTGCATCCTTAGAAACGCTTTGAACAACTTAGAACATCAGTGGAGAAAGGCATATAGTTCATCATAACATCGTTGTTATGTCCCAAAGATGGCTAAGGTCATGAGGGAACACAATATAAAATAAATAAATATATTCCCGGATCTTTTCACTCTGGGAGACGTGGTGCAGGTGCAAAAAGAACACAAGAGCAAAACGGAGTTTAAATGAAGAAAACGGGGTAATTTATTCACAATAACACTCAATTAAGAGGAAAAAATCAACAGGAGGGAGAGAGAGAAAAAAAATAAACACAAAGGCGGATACCAGGGAGTAGGAACTTAAACGAGGCTAAATCAAAGAAAATTACAAAAAAAAAAAACACAAATTACCTACATCCCCTTCCCTACTAAACTACTTAGCACAATAAAATAAAAAGGAGAAAAAGGAAAATCTTCAGCGTCCAAGACGCCCTACATAATCTACACTAACTACAAAACTCAAAACATACAATGATGGCACCCGCTCCTTACCTAGTGTGTTAACAACACGCTTCCCTAGGTGTTGCGAAATGGAAGTCACGTGACATTCTTTCCTGTTCCCTACTCCCTGGTCAGGATAAAATATTGGGAGGGAAAAAAACTATGGAAAATAATAAAGATTCAAAGTATCAAACTAACTCAAGGACAAACCAAAAGGAAAAGGAAGGAAACAAAAAAGAATGAATTAACTTATAAACTAAAAAATCATACTCTTCAAAGAGCAAACAAAAAGTAAATGAGAACAAAACCTAAAACACGCAAAAAGACAAAGCGTGGCAAACAAACGATCCCCTTTCCTCCTCCTCCTCATGTCGTTTCCGGTTTGTGTCTGCCCTTTTATCACTGAGTCGCCCATTCAGGTGTCAGCGCCGTAATAATGACTGACAGTATACTAGCCAATATCGCCCTGAGAGGTGATAGCGGAGAAAGTGAAAGTAAAGGGGAAGAAAAACCAACAGCCATACCCCAAATCCTCTGAGCACGTAACAATCGTAATATTCACCATATACCCGCTATATTGCTAAATCTACCCAATTTTTCATATCAACAGAAAAATATACCGGGATAACCTGGCTTCTTTTGAGACTCCCCTGCTTCGCAGCATAGTTAATAATATGCATGATTGGTTACAAGGCAGTTTGTGACGTCAGAAACATTAGCGATTTCAAACCGCGTTTTTGAGACTGTCTTTAGATCACTGTAGTTTTAAAGAGAAAATACTCAGTAGTGGTGTTGACTTATGAATTAGCACATGGTTTGTCTTAAAGCATATTAAAAACACCACATAGAGATATAAACAACATTAAAAACTTTAACTAAACTGCATTACTTTATAAGAAAATAGGCCAGGGCAGAGCACGAAATGTGCATATTAAGTCGTTATTTTGGTACTATAGTGCCTAGTGAGTGTGAACGTTCAGAGTACCCCTGCACAAAGCAGATTTCTTTGTGAATGTCATCGTTTAAAGTCCCTCAGTAGCTTGTTCACCATGTTTTCAGTGTCTCTTCTGTCTCTCCAAAGTCTTTCACAGATCTTCAGCACAAGCCTCTGCTTGTAGACCTGACGGTGGAGGAGGGTCAGAGGTTAAAGGTTATCTATGGCTCCAGCGTTGGTTTTCACGTGATAGATGTCGACTCTGGGAATCCATACGATATCTACATTCCATCCCACGTAAGTGACAACAGGCCGAGCGGAGGCAGCTCTCCCCTCCTTACCCTGATTCCAAGGGACTTTAAATAGGACGACTCCTCCCCGGGGACACTGGCATGCACTGTAGTGTTGATGTCTGTATCACATATGTGTCTTTTAATTACAGACAGGGTCCAAATTTAACACTCAAACCAAATACAAGTTTAAAAACTGCTTTGGTGAGAAAAATAAATCCTTTTCCAGTTGGCTCATAACTTTTTAGGGACTGCAAAAAGATAACATTTTGTTTAATGCATAATACTTATTAATTGTCTTATATTAGTCCAACCCTTACTATTTAAATCAAAATCTTTTTTTACTTTTTTTACTTTTTTACTATATATATAAAATAGTGACATTTAATGCAATATTAAATACATCTGGCACAACTTATGTCTTCTAACAACTTGATCCTCAATGAGAAATGTATCATAAGTTTATTAGCATAATTTATTATCTTGTAGAAATGTATCTTACTAACTTTTTATTAACTTAATAAACTACATAGGTGTTGTTTTAGGATTTTATTTAGAAAACATACAAGATAAAAAATTCATCCTAAATATATGAAAAACTTTTTTTAAATATAGAAAACTCCTAAAATATAGGAAAACTCAAACATGATGTGTTCACATTTTCTCAGAAAGTCGGAGACAATGACCTATAACTTTTGTCACAAATATATCATAAAAGAAAACCGCTCAATCATGTTGTTAATATAAATATTACATAAAAAGACTGATTGATTAATAAATATATATGTACAATTATGAAAAATGACCTTTATCTTAAATTAATTTATCTTAAATTGACCTGAAATGATCTGGTTTGGCAGAAAGTTAATTTTGGACCCTGATTGCACCGTTTAGAGGAACGCGTATGAATGTTCTGTGTGTAGATGAATGGCTATGAAGTTGACTAAAACAGATTTCATGATATTGCAAATACCTGCCATTATTGTTCTAACATTATCAAGTGTGATAGAAACGTATCTCCACTGTAAGAGGAAAACATGTCCCCGATCTACGACCTTTGACAAACCAAACATGTACATGAACCAAAGCAGCCAAACCGTTCCAATGCCCCATGGTAGCCTGTTAGCAGGGCGCTTTTGGGCTCAGGCGTCAGTGTGGTGGAGCAGAGGGCAGGAGTCTCGATTGTTGCAGCAGTTTCTCAAAGGGAGAAGCTCTGGCCACCCACAGTACGAGACAGTGGAGCAGAAAACATGACTGACAGGGCCGCCCGGGGGAGGGGGAGAGCGTCACCTAGTGGGGGAATGTTTTGCACTACGGCTCGTTTTTGTCACCCCAAGGCTCATCTGCGCCCACCCCTCCCTTCCCAGATTCAGGGCAGTGTTACCCCTCACGCCATTGTGGTGCTTCCCAAGACCGACGGCATGGAGATGCTTCTGTGTTATGAAGATGAGGGAGTCTATGTGAACACATACGGCAGAATCACTAAAGACGTGGTGCTCCAGTGGGGAGAGATGCCCACCTCTGTTGGTAGGTTTTGGTTGTTTATTTCACACAAAACGCTCCTGTTCTCCTTCTAGAGCCCTGATGCCGGTCCGTGCGAGTGCACCTGACCGTCCCCGACACCCCCTCAGAATGAACCCTCTCTGAATCAGTCCTCACACACAAACACGCATGTCTCTGTCCACTCATTGCTCTTCTGTCTTTCCTGTCCCTCACTTAACTAGACCGCTTTTCTGCCCATATAATCTGCCCTATGCCGCCCCACCCCACTTCGGCCCACCTAGACTAAACCCTGACACAGAGTGCAATGTTTGTCTGTATGTCTGGCACATCTTGTGTACTGTTTTGTTCACACTGTTAACACAATATATATCTTTGTTATTAATAACCACTGAATCTGATTTCCTTTGAGCAAAAGCCCAAAAAAGGTTCTTTGACCTTGGATCCTATTTTCATACTTGAGTGGATGTGAACATGTCTGGGTCATATTTCACCTTAAAATCAAAAGAAAGACATTCACATTATATTATTATTACATTCATGATTTGATTGTTTTGCTAAACCATTTGCAATGCAAATTGTTTCAAATTGTTTAAAATTAATTAAAAAAATTATTTCAATTCAATTGATTTTGCTTGAAGAAATTTTAGGTTCATTACGATTTTTGCTATTTTCATGTCCATATGCAAATGGGACAGTGTTTAATTGTCATTAAAAAAAAATCATATTTTACAATAAAAAAAAATAGATTTTTCTTCATATAACCTCTCTTGATTTTGCAGTGAAATGTGACCCGTTTTCATGAGATTTACCCAAAACTAAAAACATATATTTAATAGATTTTGTTTTAAATTAACCAGGACAAAAAGACTGTCATGAGTTGTCATCAGTTTCAGAACTCTTGTTGTCTTTATAAATGTAAATATTGGTGTCTTTCAGCTCTTGCTTTACTACTATCATGCATCAGATATTGTGCCATGTGTCTTTAATATTAATTTCCAGCTTTAATGTTTGTTTGTAAATGTTTTCATCTCTCATCCGTGAAGAATGTTAACGTTATGATTTAGTTGGATGTCTTTTGTCATTTGTTGTATGATACTGAGGGTTCAGGTGTAGACCAGCAGCCGCCCACCCCCTCAGTTCTGAACAAATTAACGTTTCATTCAAATTATGTTCAACTTTACAGTGATTCTGCATTCATAATAACAAATTAAAATTCATAGCTCATGCATTTTCTACACAAGATATCAGCAGCAAAGGAAGTCAAAACAACCAGATCATTATTATCTCTATGAAGGGCACAGGAAGTCCTCGGAGAGAGTTGATGTTAGTTCATGAGTATCCAAAGAGCTCCGGATTTAGGTGCTAGTTCCTTGTACTCTTATCCTTTTGCCTTCAGTTTCAAAATGAAAAACCAATAATAACTATAATTTGTGGTACTTCAATCATGCTTTAATTTGTGATGCTCAGAAACTGCTGCAATAATGACCTCCTGATGATGTGGGGTGGCTTTGGCAGGCTTGTTTTCATTGGATCTGGGCTAGTTTCAAGTTGCTGTTGGACGTCAGAAGTCGTTGAGGAACGGGGTGCTCTGATGATGTTCTGCATTTGGTGTTAGCGCTCTCCTGTCACATGTTTCTTTTGTCTTTTGTATATGTTCGCTACCTTCCCCCTCCCCTTCTGCAGCCTACATCCACTCCAACCAGATCATGGGCTGGGGAGAGAAAGCCATTGAGATCCGCTCCGTGGAAACGGGACACCTCGACGGAGTTTTCATGCACAAGCGAGCACAGCGACTGAAGTTCCTTTCGGAGAGAAACGATAAAGTATGTCACTTTTATCTATATAGTGCTTTATACAATACAGATTCCCTGCATCCCAATGTGCATACTATCCACCCTATCCGCCCTAAGTAGTATTGAATATTACTAATGTCAACAGGAAAATTATGATTTTAGTACATGAAGTTAACTAAATGAACATTGGAAATGTTGCCTTGGTTTTTATGTTTTTAGCTTTAGTTAAGTATTTTAACTCAAATTGATAACAAACAAAAACTGAATGTAGACAATCACACAAGGCCGTAGACTGTAACCGTTTGCTCCTTTGTGTAAATAAAAGATAATATAATAATGTTCCTCTGTCTGACTCTTTTCTGCAGGTGTTCTTTGCCTCGGTCAGATCAGGAGGCAGCAGCCAAGTTTTCTTCATGACCTTGAACAGAAACTCCATGATGAATTGGTAATTCATTCCCGCCCTCCCCTGCATTGTATCTGTGGACCTTTTCTACTTTATTGAAAAGTGTGAAAAAAGGAAAGACAGGAAAATCCAGGTGCGCTGGATAATCTGGCAGATGGCAAAAAGACCAAACCTTGCTGGGTCCTTCTCAAAAGAGTCAAAGACAAACCCAAAATCCCCCCCCTCCCCCTCACACAAACAACAAGGGGTGACAGAGGAGAACAACTGGTCTGCTTTGTTTTTAATGGCCCTTTCATTAACATTTGTGGGTTTCTGATGTTTTTGTCCTTACAAATATGTATCTAGATTCTTCTGGAGGTGAAGACTGGAAATATGGGAAATAAGACCCACAGAGTAGAGTGAATATTTGTACTGTTAAGACACTTTTTGACTCAATAATTTATCATGGTTGCGCTGAACGTCGGTAGACCTCCCTTGCGGGATGAATCCATTGAGCCTGGTTTGTGTGATCGACCCTTTTTCTTTTTTATGTTTCAGCTTGGAATGCACACAGATGTTTGTGTCATGTGGATATCACTCTAATATGTGAATTAAAACTGATATTTAAGACTTGTATGATACTACCACATTATGTTGGAGCAGACATACTTCGGGCTGTCCACAGAATGCCTTAAAATGAATTTGCAAAGCTGCTCGTTTTTATTTTTTAAGTCCATAATATATTGATGTTTATGCATTTTTCTGAAAGGAAAGGGAACATGCTCAGTTTTTGGATGGAAATTGATGCCTGCTGATATGGACATATAATGGAAATATTAAGGATCCTGAATATTGATACTGTGCATTCCTTGTTTTATGCCAAAGCTCTATAGTATTCACATCACATTTGGAGCCTGTGATTTGCACTGTTTTCCTTGTGCTCAGGGAGATTGTGCTGTAACTTTTTTCAGTTTATTTTGATAGTCTCTGCAACTTATTCATGCACATTTATGGGTATTGTGGGTTAAAGGGATAGTTCACCCTAAAATTTCTCATTTACTCACCCTCATGTCGTCAGCAAGTAGGGCTGACCCAGATCCGGGCCACATTTGGTACATGTGCGTACCAGATGTGGGCCGGATCTGGGCTGACACTATGTTGCTGTCTGGGGTATTACTGACTCTCTTCAGTCACACATAAAAAGAGACATTTAGCAGACTGTCCAAGCTGCTATCTTCCACATAATTAAAAAGACCAGAGGCTGCCAAGATCTAAAATGGACAAAAAAAAGCATCATAAAAGTAGTCCATATCACTATATATTTCTAGTTTCTTAAGCCATATAATGTTTTCTGTGAGGAACAGGCTCAAATGGAAGTCATCATTCACTAATAAATCATGAAAATCTTACTTGACATCCATACACTGAATGGAAAATAACAGCCTGGACATTGACACAAAAGTCAAAGGGTGAGTTAATTACCATTTTTGGGTGAACTATTCCTTTTGGTGAACAAATTTCCTCATGGATTGAATAGGATTTAATGGAGGATGAAACTGATCAGCAGAGATGATTCTGAATACTTTAACTGATTGGTAAATACTACAGAGCTTTGTATTGAAACATAAAAAAGTACATTAAGATTCTGTTATAGAGTATGGAAGTTGCTGTGTAAGGGTGTGTGTACATGTAGATGAATGATGAAATGTAATGCTTTCCACCAACAATACAAAAAAGGTAGATATGTTACCATTAACATACCAGCAATCTCAAATTGTTTTCATATCAGGAGTAACACACCTCCATGTGTCATTAGGATAAGAATGTGCTGCAGTTTTGTATTTTTAAGTTTGTTTTCTCATGACTTTCAGCAAAGTGCAATAAAGGCCAAGGGAATCGAGCCTGGTGAGTCAATTGCTCGCCTCTCCTCAAGATGGATCTATAGTCTCCAACTGATTCTAGAGGGACTTTCACTACCACCCTCTGTAAATATCCACTTCTTTTTTTTGGAAAAGAGTCCTGCCTCTGAAACGAATGCATAGGAATTGTGAGGGAACATGCAATGCTGTATGTGGTTCTGTACTATCCATCTCCTCTGTGTGAATCACATAAATCGGTGAACGAAGGGTAGTGTTTTACAGAGCTTCCTTTAAGGCTACCTCGTTTCTGTTCACCTGTTGGATCGGTTCAGTTTTCTATGTGGGCAATGACTATTGATGCCGTGAATGAAACTTTGTAAGTGACACAATATAAGGCAATATCCATGATCGTATAGTTTGAAGAGGCAAGTATTTATTCTCTGGGGGGAATTGTCTTTTTGAAATGCAACCAGTAGATCAGTGAATTTTCAAGTTCATTAAATTATAATAGGTATTTTCAATTGGCGATTATGTATGTTGTAAATTTAACTAATGTTAAACAAGGCTATGTTGTCATTTACATGTAGATTCAGAGGTGATTTAAGTTTAGAGCGCCAGACAGAAATTTTCAGAAATGGAAGCTTTTTAAAAAAAAAATAAAAACAAATCATGGTGCAATGTCTTGTGCAACAGCCAAATCAAGCCTATACTTCATATTAGGGTGATTCTTCAATTAGGGAATTTTTCAGTACCCTAGGGTGACGTTTTATTTAGTTTTTATCCTAATGATATATTCAGTTTATTTGGATTATTTGTATATCTTTTTCTCCAATACCAGTCATTACCGCCTCACCAAGCACTATAAGATTAATTGGTGTCATTACTGGAAATTTGATTCACAATCCTTTTTTTTAAATTTTTTTTTTTTTTAAGAACAAGCACACAACTGTCACGTTATTTCTACTTGAAAGTTAAAAAATATTGTATGAAACCAGTTGAACTTAAATTTTTTCATGATTTCATGTACTCAAAAATACCACTAATTGCAGAATTGCCTATTAATAGACTTGAAGTCCTTCCAGACGACATGGAATTTTATTCAAATAGATGGAATCATCCAGTCCTTTATGTACTTTTATACATTTTCATTACTGTTCTGTAAGGGCAATAGAGTGTGAAATTCACTTGACACAATAGCATCTTTTGAGACCATGTTTTTTATCCATCAAACTGTGAACTGAGTGGATGTGTGTGCAGGTTTGGAGTACTAATGGGGTCTTCCCATCCATTTTATCGACACAGATGTAAACTGTGAGGTCAGTTGATTTCTTCATCCTCTCTCACGCACCACCGTCAGTGTGGTTGCTTTGTGTGGAAAGTCTTTTGATGTGTGCTTGACCTCATTTTCTTTCTTAATATGGACATTAATACTGTAAGTACATCCTTTATATTCGGGCTGAGCGAGTTGTTGTTTTATTTCTGTATACTCCTATTTTTTGCGTGTATTAAACTGAGATTTATAGCACAACCGAGCATTCTGGATATTGGCTGTTATTTTTATGGTTGCTCCAGCTATGGATGTGTGATTTTGTGTGTGTGTGTTTGATTAAACATGCCGTTTTTCTGTTTTTAAGCCTTGTAAAACTACAAATTAAAGGCGTAACAGGCATACTGGCACTAAAATGAGAAATGGTGAGATTTGAAGATTATAAGCCTTCTGTTATAGACATTAGAAGCTGAATCTGGGTACATGTTTTGTTCACAAAATATGCAGGCTGTAATATTTGAATATTTAAGGCTATTTGTTCCAAATGTAACTAAATGTAGCCTGGACTTTTAAGAGATGGTGATCTCATAGAATCTGTGCCTAGTCCATGTAGTGGGTGTTATAGTTTATTGCTTACAATTTATTACATGGTGTATATCGAACAAACCCAGGTGAAAAAGAAGTAATCTTAAATGTATTAAATGCATTATAGTATATTTGTATTGTACTAAAAACATACTCAAGTACATTTAATACATTTAATAGTATGTCTTTTTCAGCTGGGAAGTCACCAAAATCTCCTTTGTCAACCCACAAAAGAGCTGAATCTTCATAACTGAATATTATGTGGTCATAAAACTTTTAACAATCCAGTTTTGCATGATATCCATTTTATTTATTGTTTTGTACAGTGCTTAAATGCTGGTATCTTGTATTTAGAAAGCACCAGCATTATTGCTGTTTTTTTTGTTTTTTTTAAAGGATTGCTTTTTTTAGCCGTATTTTGAATTTATTTGTCTGGAATAACTATGAAATCTATTAGTGTCAGAGATGCTTTAATATGAGTGCTTTCTTTTACAACAATTTTTACTTTTTTTTTTATAAGTTGTAGGTTTGTTTTATTATTTTAATGCAGTATTGTTCAGTGCCCTTTCCGTATGAAATAAATTCACCCCCAATAACTGCAAATATGTTTGAATATTATAGGGTTGTTTGTGGATCTATTCTAGTCTTGTTAATCAATTTGTTTATGATTGAAAAGGAAACCGAAGGCTGCATATCAAAGTTGATTAATCGGTCTAGAAAAGCTGTTAGCAATAATTGAGCATTACTGATTTTGTCAGTCTTCATGTTTGACTCTTTTCTACTTTGACTGAAACTCCAGTTTTTTATCTTATTGAGATGGTCAAGCATTTCTGAATGAGGAGAATGTGAATGGGTAAATGGAAATTTTAGGAACTCCGTGTGTTCACTTGTCACCCAAAACAGACATTTTCTTTGGGTTTTTTTTTTTTTTTTAAATAAATTGACAAATCAAACCAGACCATGTGTGCTATTTGACTTATTTAAATAATAAACAATTGATATATTTTAGATGATAATAATAACAATATGCATATATTGTCTTGTCATAACCATGGTAATAAATACTGCAATATTCCATAAAAATAAAAACTAGATGGTAAATTTTGGTTTCATTGTGACTTAGTTCATTTAAAGGACATAATTATCTAAATGTATTCAGCTATATAAATTTATATTTGTGCTGGGATTGTATTCTATTATGTGCGTGTGTGCTTTTATATGATTTATGAGGACACATTTGTATAATGACATGGTATTACAACGTAAACATGATATACGAGGACATTTCCTGGGTCCTCATAATTAAAATGCAATGTTTGGTAAAATGTCTTATTAAAAATGTAAAACTGCAGAAAGTTTTCTGTGATGGGTTTGTTTAGGGGTTGGGTTTGTGTTAGGTGGATAGAATATTACGCCTATGGAATGTCGTCATAATGATAGGTGCACCAACGTGTGTGTGTGTGTCTACGTTTTTCTATCCCGGTGGGGACTGGGAATGCACACAGACTCATGGGGACCTAAATTGAGGTCCCCATAAAGAAACAAGCTTATAAATCACACAGAATTAGTTTTTTTTGCTGTTGTTGTTTTTTATGTGAAAATGCAGAACGTTTTCTGTGATGGGTAGGTTTATGGGAAGAGTCCACACAAAGATAGCGAACCAGACGTGTGTGTGTGTGTGTGTTTTTTAAAGGCTATATATACGCAGGGTGGCACAATTCTTGACGTTCAATCCACTGATCCTATGCGCTAAGAGGCACTAAGCATAGGCTTCAGGCCCAATCCATCCTCATTTCTGCAGAAGAAGAGGAATCCCGCCCACTGTACGGATGCCGCATTAAAATTGGCCGCGCTTGCGCGTTGACGTTCCTTTTTTTCTTGGAAGTAAGTGCTGCATGGAGCGTGTTTGAACTGTGACGAAAAATGACACAGGACTTTCCTGTCTTGATGTTTTCTTTTAAATGCTGTCGGACATGAATGTGTGCGTCTTGGTGGTCAACGTAACCGGCTCGTCTTGAGAAAGCGTGTTGCGGTGGTTCTTTAATGCGGCTCTAGTTCGCAGGCCGCAAGCACACACAGCACCGCACGCGCGAGGCCTTTGCCCGCGCGCGCCGTGACTTAACTAAAAAAGAGACACGTGAGAAACTTTGGTTTACCCGCACGAGATCAGTTTTCCTGTTTGTGTTAGTTTCCTTGTCGTTTACCAGTCATGGTCGTTGTTCTATTTATGTGCGTTTCAATTACTTTGTTGTACGGAAGAATTGGGCGTTAGCCTAGCCGAGTCATTGATCAGCGGCGAAACCACGTTGACGTGCGAATCGGACACGTTTCGCGCGGTTAGCTTCTGTGTAAACGATGACTTTGGATCAACGATCTAACGAGTTACTCCGCTGATTCTTTATGGTGAAGGCGTTACGATTTAAGTTAGCTAGCGTATCTAGCCTTCTGAGAGTCCAACTGGCCTGTTCGGCGTGGTCATTGTGTTAACTGCGTGCAAAACAACGACCGTTAAGTGTCAATTGTGGCTCGTTAAAGTATTCTAACGTCAAGTTTGTAAACAAAAACAACTGTTAGCTTCAGTTAAATCAAGTTTTGTCGCTTATTTGCCTTGGATTCTATAAGTGGGGAATACGAGCGGCATGATGCGGCAGGTTTGAGTGCTAATCAAAATAAAAACGCGATTTATTTGTGATTTCGATGTAAAATGGCTGCTTAACCTTTTGGTGAATAGTTAATAGAAAACTGTACTTAATATTGAGCTGTTAAAGTTCTAAGGCAGTCCCACAATGCCTGACTAGCCAACTCATACAGTGGAAACCTGGCTCATTCGCACGTGACTCATCTGTGATGTTCTTTTTGGGATTGAGACTTAGTTTAAAACATACTAATTTCCCCATGTTCTTTTCCAGTGCCCCTTGTTTAGATCCCCATCATGGCAGATCCAGATCTTGATTTCACCAGCGGAGATGCCGGGGCTTCTGCCACCTACCCCATGCAGTGCAGCGCCCTGCGCAAGAACGGGTTCGTGGTCCTGAAAGGTCGCCCCTGCAAAATTGTTGAAATGTCCACTTCTAAGACTGGCAAGCACGGTCATGCAAAGGTAATATTTGGATATCCTCCTTTTGCATGGCTCGTTTTAACCTGCAAATGTTAAGTAATCGAGTCTCTCTTTACAGGTTCACATGGTTGGAATTGACATTTTCACAAATAAGAAGTATGAAGATATCTGCCCGTCCACCCACAACATGGACGTGCCTAACACCAAAAGAAATGACTACCAGGTGAGATGTGTGGCTTTGTGAAATTTAAGATTTAAAGGTGAAAATGCACTTGTTTAGTGGGAGTACATGTGACTTGTGTACCTTCAGTTAAAGTTATCGTGTCCTGTAGCCCAAGTTGTGTGCAATAAAGGCAAATGCTTTATAATCTCCAACGTAGTGACTTGTCAGTTTATTCAAATGCCACCATCCTTTGCGTTATTACTTGTTCCTGATTGCATTGAACACTGGTCATTTTAACTAGTTGAAAAATGTAGTCTGCTAGTTGTAGGTTCTTAAGTAAAAATGTATTGGCATGTTTTGCTTTGCATTTGGAACCAAATTAAAAGATTTCTTGAGCTCTTAATATGTTAGTATGTCCCAAACTGAAATTGTTAGTATCCTTCTAGTTTCTTTTCAATTTCCTTTTTAGAACATTATTGGTTCAGTGCAGCTTTTCCCACACAGCCGAGCTTAATTGGTTGCCTGAGGTGAATCTCTTCCACCAGAACAGCATGCTTTAGATTTTGTTCGAAGTCTAGATATTATTCTTTTGTGCAAAACCATTTCTTCCCTTTTAAACTAACCGTTCTCTTGTGTTTTCCTAGCTGGTTGACATCAGCGAGGGGTTCCTCTCTCTTATGATGGACAATGGTGATGTGCGTGAGGACCTGCGTGTGCCAGATGGTGACCTGGGCAAAGAAATCGAAAGCAAATTTGCAGCTGGTGAAGAGATGTTGGTAAGTGTGCCTGTTTGAACGAATGCATTTAGTTTTTAGCCTGCTGCTTGTCAATGTCAACCCCTCATTGTTTTATGTTTCTCAGGTTACTGTGCTTTCAGCTATGGGTGAAGAATCTGCAGTGGCTGTCAAACCCATGACCAAATAGGAAGAGAGACTGGGCTGCTCAGGCTGCAACATGCTACACTTTAACAAATCTCTTGCATTTGTTTCTTTGGTTTTATTTGTCACCAAAGCTATGGCCTTCACAAGCAACCTCACATTTTTGTTGTGATTGTGTTCCTTTTTTTTTTCTTCCAATACTGTGCTGGACTTGTCGGGTCAGTTGGCATTCTCTTGGGTAAGAAGTCTATTATGTCAGTGTTTACCCCTTCAACCTCCCCCATTTTTAAAAAAAAATTTTCCCATCAAGTTTTTACCGCTTACATTCCTGAATGTTAAATCGGATCCATTTTTCCTTTTTTGTATTCTTGAATTTCTTAATGGTAACTAGTGTGCAGGATTTATGCAACGTGTTGCGAAGAGAGGAAACCCCCAACTGACAATGAACTTAATTTTTTTTTTTTTTTTTTCTCCCTCTCTGGGTGCCATACTTTTACTTTTCTCCTTATACAATCTATGCCATGCTGGCACTATGGTTAATTTCCCTCAGTTGAATGCCTTTTCTCCCCCCCCCAAAGTGAGATGCACACTGGTATTTGGCACTTCCTTGTTCTTGCAGTACTTTGAGTACCTTCTCAAGTAAAAACCGCTATGACCGAGAAATAAACTCCAGTGAAATGTCCTCTTAAATGCCAGTCTCTAATTGTTCAGAAGTGGAAAGGATGTGATGGCCATGTGCGAATACCTCTGTAACCCAATATAGCAGCCAGCTTGATTTTGGCTGTCAGTGACAACATTAAATAAAGTGTTGAAGCCTGTATTTGTCTCCAGGTAGACTCTTATCAGTGCTGCCCCAGAATGAGCTCAGGCTCTTAAGGACTGAATCGTTGTGAGTTCTAATCTTCCTTTGTTCACTCGAGGCCTTTGTCACCTGACTGGAGAGAGCAAAAAATAAAAACATAATAGATTTACCTTTTTTTTTTCTTTTTTTGTTTTATGAAGCGCCTCATCAGTATTGAAAGAAGTTCCCAAATGCTGGTTAAGGTGTTGCTTAATATTTACAGCTTATTTTTTTATCTGGTAATATTTAACATGTGAACTTTTATCTCTATCTTTGGAGAATGACTATCCTTGTGTTTAAAAGTTACTTAGTTTAACCTGTCTGGTCATTTGGGACAACTTAACTTACTAAGGTACAGATATTATACTTTAATCAGAAAGTGTCTGTTTTGAAGTATGATTTTAGGTACATCACCTAAGTGTTCAGTAGCTCAACATTCAATGTTTATGTTCTCAAACTGAGAAAGTAAAATATATATATATGCATGTGTATATATTATGTGTATAAAAATAAGTTTCGTTAATGTCTATTGAATGGTTTTAAATGTTAAATTATTTAAGAGCTTGTATAAATGGGACACGGGTCATAATTTTAGAAAGTGAGGACAGTAACTGGGAAAGAAAAACAAAGCTTTTGTTGGGTTGGGCTGCCAAATCCTCTGCATGGGTGGAGCCAAACACTCATTTCCCGTTTGTGGCCGGGTGCCCAGACAAAACTGACTCGATGAAAGTGTTGCACTTCAGTCATGGAGGCATGTGGCATTGCAGTATTCAAACACACAAACTTCATTTATCAACTGGCTCCTAGTGAGCACTTTCTCTAAAGTCGGTCTTATATGTTGAATCATGTCTTTACATGAATTTTTCATATGGATTAATTTCTAATTTTGCTGTTGTGTAGCTGAGTGACATTAAAAATCTAACCAAGCAAACAGGAATCTTTAAATTTGTTCAAGATTAGAAATCTCCCAATAACTGACAAATTGAGTTGTGCCCAAGTTTGTGTTGGTATGTCTGCACAATGATGACGTAAGGATGAGTCATGATTCCTTAGTAGGTATTCAGAGCCCAATCTCTGCCTTCTGGCTCTATTGAGCGAGTATACATGTGAACGTTTACGTAATGATTGTCTGATGGGGGAATCACCAAAACATGCAAGATATACTGTATGTTTATTGTATGTTAAATGGGATTGTCAGCTGCATCCAAATATATTGACTACAAACCCATGTAGTAGGTGCGTAAAATCAATACTAGAGATTGCACAAAATAAAACCATTAACTCAATTAAATGGTAACTGAAGACAATTATTATTATTATTAAAATGTTGTGTCCAATGTATGTAATCTTAAGAACATTAATGCTGCGTCCGAAGTCGCATACTCTTGAGTAGGTACTTGTTTTGAATAAGTAATTACTTAACGACCGTTAAAAAGTATGTTCTATATAGTATTAATGTAATCTGGAAGTACTAAATTCGTTTCACTGCCATTCATTAATTCTCTCCTGTGGCCTCATGGGATAGCAAAGTGATAGTAAAGAAGTAGGTCATCCGGGTACTTTTTCCCTACTCTTTTATGAGTACGGTGTGAATTCGGACATACTTCTTGTCACATAGTTTTTCCCCCACTTCTCCACTATATAGTTGGGAAGTATGCGATTTCGGATGAAGCCTAAATTACCTCTTTTCATGAAAATCCAACAACTCTTTCTTTTGAGTCAAGAATCGCTCAAATTATTAATTCAAAAGATCCGAATCCAAAGAACGAGTCGTTCATTGAATCCGCCCCAACCGGCAGCCAATCAAATACGAGGAATTTCGTGAACCCTCGTGCGGACATACGCCACTTCCTCTTTCAAGCCAACCTCACCAAGATGGCACCGGTACGTGTCGACCGGAGACCGGTCTTTATGTTTAAATGCGTTTTATTTTTTGTTTCGTGTAAACAAAATATCAGATATGTTAAAATTTAATGTAACATGTCATCCAGAATTAGTTTTTGCATGTGGAATGATATATGAATTCATTATTTTGACGTACGTTACTATTGGCAAACACGTGGATGAGCATTTTAGCATGACAGAACCATTCAAACAAATGTATTTGATGACAGAGATAATTACAGTAGTGCATTTTCATAATGTGTTTATTCATTTTTATAACAGGAATGAGTTTATAAAGCAAATATTAACTTTAAGTTTACTTATAAAATGTATGCATATATGTTTCTTTAGAAAAGGCAGGCTGTTGTGAAAAAGAATAAAAAGGGTGCTCGCTGGAATTTCACCCTGGACTGTACTCACCCTGTGGAGGATGGGATTCTCGACTCTGCCAACTTTGTAAGTTGTATAAAAAAATACTAACAAAAAACATGGCTTCTGTTGGTTCTCAGTGTTATGCACATGGAAAACCTGAAAATACCAGGAAATTTTCAAGCTAGGTGATCAAATAAATATTTTAGTTGTTTCTGTTTGAGTGGTCTGTAAAATCTATTAAGTTCTGATTCAAATACGTCTAAGTTTTTTTTATACCTTTCAACTTGTATATTGAAATTCAAAATTCAAAATGTCATGAATTGTGTTCAGGTAGTCAATCACTAATGCTGTGTCATAACTAGGGTTCCCTTCCCTAGTTAAATGCCTAGGGTTCTCTTCCCTAGTGGTCATGCTGTTTTTTACTAACAGGAAACATTTCTGAAAGAGAAGGTGAAGGTTAATGGCAAAACAGGCAACCTGGGAAATGTAGTGCAAATTGTGCGTCAGAAGAACAAGATCAATGTCTCCTCAGAGAAGCAGTTCTCTAAAAGGTGAGATTTGGTATATCATCAGATTCTGTTGTTTATTAGTTCTTTTTTTCTATATACTAACAACCCTGTGTTCCTCAGGTATCTCAAGTACCTCACAAAGAAGTACTTGAAGAAGAACAACCTGCGAGACTGGCTGAGGGTGGTGGCGTCGGATAAGGAAAGCTATGAGCTGCGCTACTTCCAGATCAGCCAAGATGAAGAAGAATCTGATACTGATGAATGAAGCTCTGTCTTGAAATATGTTTGATGGGTGTATCAAAGTCCTGTATAAGCTGTCACATCTTCAAATGCAGGATTACATGTTTTGATATCTGCTTGTAAATAAAAAGATACACACGGCAATTGAATCTTGTTTTTTTTTTTTTTTTTTTTTTTATTGTAGTAAGTGCTTGATGTAATGGGCTTGAGTTGTAAGTCAAGGTGGAGCAAGTGTAAGAGTTAAGATTCATTAACATACTGGTGGTGTTTAAAGTAGAGTGAATATATTGCAATGATGATTAAAATGTTAATTTGCTTGAATAAAGAGATTGCATCCTCAGTACCTTATACTTTTTTGGTAACACTATAAGGTTTAATTTGTAAACGTTAATGTATTACCTGACATGAACTGAACATGAGCAATACATTTGTTACAGTATTTATTAATCTGTTCATGTTAGTTCATAAAAATACAGCTGTGCAATGTTTGTTCATGTTAGCTCAGTGCATTAATGTTAACAAATACAACTTTTGATTTAAATAATGTATTAGTAAATGTTGAAATTAACATTAACAAAGATTAATAAATGCTGTAACTAGTTTATTATTAATTCATGAAACCTTATTGTGAAGTCTTGCCACCTTTTTTAAATTGTGTTGATATTTTTAATGTAAGAATTGTGTAACTGCATTTAATTACTAATAACAATATTAGAAGTTAAAAACTACAGAGCAGGATTAGGATTAGAGGCCATTTTCAAATGTGATTGGTTTAACTTTGGGTTGAAAGATATAAAACAACATTTTTAAAAAAACAGTATGATTTATCAAAAAGCGTTTTTTTGATTATATGTTTTTGAGTTGCCTGCTGAACCCAAAAATTTATCATTTGGCCTCTTTAAATGTGTTACAAAACATTGGTTTCACAGACAAGGTTTAAGATAGTCCCAGACTAAAAAAAATGCATGTTTGAGCTGTTATAACTCAAAGCAACTTGTATTTGCATATCTTAAAATATGTCGGTGCCATTGTTTTGTCTCAAATGCACACCAGTAATGTTTTTATTCTAACACACGTTTATAAAAGCTACTTAAATGCCCTAATTGAACTAAGGCTTAATTTAAGCCCTGTCTATGAAACCAGTCCAAAATTAATTTTACATAATCATGGACACCAGAAATTCTTACATGCTCACAATGACATACAAAATATTAAGAGCCACAGCTATCACTGGCAGTGATATTGGTCTCCCAAATGCTAACATTGTTAACTTCATTAAGTTTAATCTCACATTGATAGAATTAAGTTTTATTTTGAACATTCTTCACCTAAGGTCAAAGGTTAATGAAAATCTTATCAATAGACAAAGGTAGAGCAATAGAAATTGCATTGATAGGGGCGACTTCACTATAAATACCTCCACTGTGAAAGGAAGCCTGATTTCAAGCCTTCAGCCAGGATGTTATCCACCACTGTGCACAGAGAAGAGCCTGAAGTGCCGCCATGGACCAGCACAGGGAGGAAACGTATCAGAGAGCGATTTCGTGCTACTTTGGCAGGGCTGCTGGAGTTGGAGGTCCTGAGAATCAGACATAAAGCAATGGTGGAGACGGCCCTGGGATATACTGAATCCGGTCCTGAAGATTCAACCTCAACAAATATTCAGCAGGGACAGCATCATTACTGGGTGGATGAAGACTCGTTCCGACTAAAGCTCAGGCGCAGTTATTCTGAGGAGGCCATTCATGAGGCTGGAAAATCCAGAGGACTTGGGTCATGTTCCAGTCATTCATCTGAGGACCTGACGGAAAGAAGCTGGCATCACCAAGAACTTCACTCACACATGGAAAGTCGGTCAAGAGCAAGCTCAGGTTTTTACGACAGCAACTTCGGAGATGATTTTACCCACTCTGACAGTGACGAGATTGTCCACTCTCTCACTACCTGTTTTGCCTCCTTAAAATACAACTCCTTTGGGGAGAGAGAATGTTTCACAGGTGAGGAAATTCTGAGTTGCCGACCCATTTTATTGCAAGAGCATAGAGCAGTTCAATCCCATTTCTCAGATGAGGCAATTCCTGTGGACGTTTTTCGATCTGTAGCGGCTCTGTATCCAGACTCACACTGGCCAGATGTTTCAGACATACTTCAACCCAAAGTGGTCCTGCAACCTACTTACCGTTCTGACCTTCCAGGTCACCAGGGCATGGAAGTGTATCGCTATCCCAGTCCACTGCATGCCGTGGCCCTGCAAAGTCCCTTATATGTGCCACGCTGTCCCCAGGATAACAGGAAAAAGAAGGGAAGACATTTTTCTGGAAGCTCTACAAGCTCCTCGCTGAGACCAGGCGTGGCTCATCCCTGGAAGGTTTCAGAACATTTTTGCTGCCTTGCAAAATCCACCTATTTATCACCCAACTTACTCAGGAAACACACTAGTTCTTTGGGCAGGAACATGCACTTTGAGAAGCACAAACGTGAGGAGATCATTTTGAAACGGGCCCAGGTTCAATGCCATACTGCTTCACCAAGAGATGGAGGAGTGCCCTCACGGCTAAAGAGAGGCATGCACCGCACCAGCTCCTTATACAAAAACAAACCATCCATCTATTCTTTTCAGTCCACATATCTGCAGAGAAACAAAGATGTGAGTTGTAATGAGCAAAGTATGAAAAGGCATCTAAATGTATAAAACCTTACAATAAGACATGTAGGTGCTTGGACCAACCTGAAGCATTGTTGATAAGAGTATTTTCACTGAAACTAATATGCAATGTTGTGATAAAGGGTTGCAAATTAAAAACGAGGATGTACTATTTGCCTTTATATATCTTTTTTTCATTTAATTTTTGCTTTCAAATTATGAAAGAAAACGCTCGCGCTGACTGACAAACTAGCATTTTTTCAATGTTGTTGTTAATGTTGTGGATATTGCAGCAAACCGTTTGCTTTGCAAATTCAGTTGAACTAAAGAAGGCGAATTTTATCACTCAATTGAACTCTGTACAAATGCTTTTTAAAATGTGTTTCCGCTCCGTCCATCCAATAAATGCAAGTCATTGAATGAGTTATGGAGTATTTAATTCCACTGCTCAGGTAATGTTAATGGTATGACCCATTTCAGGGGTGGCCAAATTTTAAAACCGACCAGAGCTAGAGACGTATCTTCATTACAGGTAAAGCTTTATGTTAGAAGACTACTTTCTATTACCCGCAACATCTTGTTTTGACGTCCTGCCCTGCTTTTTACAGTATGCTCCGGATTCATCTCGTTCACATTTGCACTTAACATATCCGTTTATATCCACCAGATGTCATCAGAGATCTATTGGGCTTGTCTAAATTCGAAAAAAGAAGAAGAAGAAAAAACAAGCGTTTAAACCTTTTTGTCACATTTTTTGTTAAATCAACTCTGACCAATTGTGTCAGTGACAACAATAATCATTTACCCAAAGTATTGTTCCACTGACCTGGCCTAAAGAAATGTCAGGCAAGACAAGAGCCATTCTTCAGAACATTGTCTAAAGGGAAAAAATCCAGCCACTAAAATGTAATCTCTGTGATCCTGCAGTTTTCACAGAAATTGTTGAATAACATATACTGCTGTGTGTCAACAAGTCAGATCGCAGAAGCTATAAAAATGTGTCTAAATTCACATCTGACAAGGATTTGGGAGTGAAGGCCATGTAAAGGAAACATTTGAAAGAAAATATTGCACAGCCAAAACCAATTTTGTCACATTTTACAGAGCACAATGTGTTTTTTCAATGATTTTGTATTGTGATACGTTTATGTCTAGTGACAAAATAAATAAATCAAAAGGAGAGAAAATAAGGTCACCACAAGGTTATTCTATAACCTTAGTATAAGTAAAATAATCTCTTAGTATAATCTCTTTTTTCTTTATATGTGACCCTGGACCACAAAACCAGTCATAAGTCGCATGGGTATATTTGTGGCAATAGCCAACAATACACTGTATGGTTCAAAATTATCTATTTTTCTTTTATGCCAAAAATGTATTTAGGATAATTCATCATTAAGATCATCAGAATCATTAGGATATTAAGTAAAGATCATGTTCCATGAAGATTTTTTGTAAATTTCCTACCGTAAATATATAAAAAGTGTATTATTAGTAATATGCATTGCAAAGGACTTAATTTTCTCAATATTTAGATTTTTTTGCACCCTCAAATTCCAGATTTTCAAATAGTTGTATCTCGGCCAAATATTGTCCTATCAATGGAAAGGTTATTTATTCAGCTTTCAGATGATGTATAAATCACAATTTCAAAAAACTGGTTTTGTGGTCCAGGGTCACATATGTATTTTCTTTGCAGATACATACCAGCCATAATTGTTTTAATTCAGAATGCAATTCAGAAGAAATGTTCTTTCATTCTTATCAGGTGGAAATATGTTCTTTGACCTCCCATTAATGTGGTACCATAATGGTGCATTTGGTATGCATTTTGGATATGATGTAGTTCTCTTTGAATATTCTTTGTACTCATAGGCTACTTCACAGTTTGCTCTTTAATGCAAGATGCATTCATTTGTAAATTGCAAATGAAAAGACGAGTAGAAGTATAAGGCCAGAAACATTCTATACTCAAGTATGCAAAGCTATATACACTATACTGCCAAAAGTTTTGGGACGCCTGACTTTACATGCACATGAACTTTCTTCAACTTCAACTTCATGTTGGATGAGAAGGCCTGGCTCACAGTCTCCGATCGAATTCATCCCAAAGGCAAGTACCGTTCTCCTGGCAACCGCCAAAACCCAGACTCGTCCATCGGATTGCCAGACAGTGAAGCGTGATTCGTCACTCCAGAGAACACGTCTCCACTGCTCTACAGTCCAGTGGCGTAGTGCTTTACACCACTGCATCCGACGCTTTGCATTGCACTTGGTGATGTAAGGCTTGGATGCAGCTGCTCGGCCATGAAAACCCATTCCATGAAGCTCTCTATGCAATGTTCTTGAGCTAATCTTAAGGCCACACGAAGTTTGGAGGTCTGTAGCTATTGACTCTGCAGAAAGTTGCCGACTTCTGCGTACTGTGCGCCTCAGCATGTGCTGACCCCGCTCTGTGATTTTACGTGGCCACTTCGTGGCTGAGTTGCAGTTGTTCCCAATTGCTTCCACTTTGTTATAATACCACTAACAGTTGACCGTGGAATATTTAGTAGTGAGGAAATTTCATGAATGGAATAGCACAGGTGGCAACCTATCACGGTACCACGCTTGAATTCACTGAGCTCCTGAGAGCGACCCATTCTTTCACAAATGTTTGTAGAAGCAGTCTGCATGCCTAGGTGCTTTATTTCATACACCTTTGGCCATGCAAGTAATTGAAACACCTAAATTCAATGATTTGGAGGAGTGTCCCAATACTTTTGGCAATATACAGTAGTGTGTAATTTTTCATTGCATTATATACTAATGCTGGTGGTGACAATTCTTATGCTTAGAAACTAACTTTGAATTGAATTAGCATGGGGAATATGGTTTGGTTTGCTGTTGAAATGTAATTGACCTATTGTTGTTGTTTTTGCAGAATAAGCATGTTCACTGTTGTAGTGAGAGCTGTGACCGTTACAAACACTTGTGCTGCACTGCATTCTGGCATTCAGTCGCCATGGCAATACTTTTGTTTCCTGTGGAACCTGAGATCCTCTTGAGCCATTGAAGTTGAGTGGCAGAGCAATTAAAAATGAATTAAATGCAATAGACATGTATTACTACAATAATAATGAAACTGATGGCTTTGTGTCTTTTCAGGACACATGTCTTTTTGGGAAGGCTATTCAGTCTGAATTTGTCAGTGCTCTTGTACTCTTGTTTAACAATGAATGTGCTGCAACAAGTTTATTTGATTAACTGTACAGTATACAGGCTGTCTGTTTTCTGATTATGACAGTATTTAATGTTGTGGCTCAGTATGATGTCCAGTTATGTTTCTAGGCCTTGCAGGAGAAAAGTTTTCCTTGTGCTGTTTGTGCACCATTATGGAAAAGACCCACATTGGAATTTAACTTATAGATTTGTCCTGGTAATGTATAGCTGTCAAACCCTTCATTTAATCTAATATCATCAATCTCATCAGGGAAATGTTAAGTGTGTAGCCCACATTGACCTAACAGAGTATGACAATCTAAAAGAGTCTGGGAAGCTCCATCATAGGCAGCTGTTGAATGGCAGAAACATCTTTTAATAATGAACTCTCCTCTGATCACACGGAGAAGAGCCTAAATAATTCACAATGTCTCCGCATTATGTCTCCTGCTGTCCCTACAAGCTTTGCCTGGATTCCTCCTGTACCGCTGCATCGACATAATGGAGCATACAGTGTAAAACACCCATGCACCGGTGAGTTTTTGCTCCTTTTCTGCCAAGGAAAAATGTTTTTGATTTGAAACTGGACACCTGTATTTCTGTTTTACAGAGCAAGAGAACTCTAGAGCTATTTGTTTTACCAGAGTGGACAGAGTTGCAGGCTTTACTTTGGCTCGGTTGGATAAAATTGTATTGGCTATGTCTGTTTTAAGAGCAATTCATTTATGACTCAGCTCAGTATAGCACTTTCAGCTCTCCCTTGGCAAACCACAGAAGACCCTCATCAATATTATATATGGAAAGGTTACAGGTTGCACAAGTTAAATAACTTATTGGATCCAGATTAGATCATGCATACTCCAGATATATTGGATTAAGAGAAACAGCAAGAGACAAATATAAAATCTGGGGATTATTTTAGAGGTACATGCTAATGTTAAATTTTAAGTGCATTATCTCAGATTTTATTCCAGTAAACTGTTTAGGCTAATGGAACAGTATTTTATTAGAAGCATCACTGCATATTGTCACGGTAGCTGTGCAACAATGGAACTGACCAAGGTGCTGAAAAAAATGGCCAGGAAAAACAAATTTAATTTGAGTGCTTACAAGGTATAAATTCAGCTTCAATTCTTAACTTGCATTTAAATGTTTTATACACGATTTGAGACAGACTTTTACAAGCTTTAATAAATTTAAAGATTTAAGTTCCTAAATATCTCAGGAATTATATTTAGAATGTAAAATCTAACATCCATCACCACCATCAACATTTGCATATTGAGTTACATTTGGTCTCTCTTGCATTTATTTTCATATTGCTTTATCATTGATTATTTCTTTGTAACATAGGCCTATATTTAATAATCTATGGCTGGTTTAATAGTGCTTTATGTATGCAGAATCTACTGTAGTTTGTTTATATAGCCTACGTTTTTCCCCCCACGTAGGTTAATGCTGCCTTCACATGCTATCGGAATTATCGTATACTTGTTTCCTAGTTAAAAAATAGGACATGAGCCCTCTCAAGTCAAAATTTGAATGCACTGAGCTTGTAATGTCTTTAGAAGTGGGAAGTAGGAAATTTCCGATAGCAGCGTTAGTGTCATTAGGCGCATTTAGCTACAAACCAAAATGTCATAAGATCGCCCGATTGAAAAGCAACAGCTTTTCCTTTTTTTAAGGGTAGCCTACTATTTACACATCAACTCCAAAAAGGTAAACTCAATATGCCATTCATCGAAAATTTGAAATTTTCACTTCCGAGGGACAGTCAGTTCTTCTCACAGAACACGTTTTTGTAAACATGCGTTATACGGACGTCTTTGACCGTTGTATCGGGTCTCGTTTCTTTCTATCTATCTTCCGCATGAGTGGCACGTAAAAAGTAGTTAAACTTTCAAAAACGTTATTTTCCATTCTATTGCGTTGCGTCTCTCTTTTGTCGAATGCAAAAACATTCTGAGTAAATAATGGAATAATGGCCTCATCTTCAGATCATTGTGGTTGGCCCAAAGCAGCCGGTAATCCTACGGCACTGACGTCAGTACTGTTTCTTTAATAGGGAACCGTATTTTTCCGGAGCTTTGTGTAACTGTGACTTCACTGATGTCTGGCTTCTCTCCTTATGTATAATGCCATTTATCTCACCTCTTCCTCATTATCTGTTTCCTACCCTTTGCTCTGTAGTCTGATGACATCAGTTCTTTTGTCAGGTCCAAATGTAATCACAGATCCCTTTCAAGACGTCATTAATCATTTCTACACAGAGAAGATGAGAGCCAGCCTTTATCTTTTATATTTGTCTGTAAGCTTTGAAGAGTATTTACTGTGGACATATTGGGTATGTATTGCCTTGTATGTTTAAAATATTGTAGTATGTGTTCAGAAATGTTGATTAGGTAGGTCATATTTGTCTTTTATGACCTGGCATTCATTCTATTTTATATCTTATATTCAATTTCCAGTTATTCACTCAATTCCAGCAGCTGAAATAGAAACAGGAAAATGAATGGGTTACTCAAACCACAATATTATAATATCTATAATATGGCACTATTACGGAGACACCTGAGAGTGTTTGACGTCTGGTCTTTCATTCTATATCAAACTCCACAGATAATGTGGATATACCCTCCCTCTGTATATATCTGACATCATGTGGTAAATCACTATCAGCTGTGCATCAGTTAGCCGGTGTTTTGATAACAGCTGAGATATTGTCAGGATGTATGAACAGAGCCTGCAGGCGCTGACAGAGCAGTGGGACTGTAATTACCAACAGGCAGATCCAGCAGATCTTGGGTCTGTGATGGCAACCGCAGCTTGTCTCAGTGAGCGGCAGGCCTGCATTAGATTGAAAGAAACAAGATAGCACTGTGTAGTGATGCTATCTATGCAGGGTAAAAACAAAAGAAGGCCTTGAGGTACATGGTGGATAGAAGCAGATGGTGAGATTAACATCAAAGATGACAGTTCATAATGGGCTTCATGCAGATAGACAACAGAAAGTAGTATGGTGAAATGATGACAGCAATTGGAAATGCTAGGAAAAACTGTAGTTTTCAAGCCTGGAAATGTTGTGGAAAATGCATTCAAAAGTCATGACAATTCTTAAAGTAAGTCCACTTTTTTTACTGTATACGCTAAAATATGTTATTGGGAACAAGAATTTCCAAAGCAGTGGGATATTTGAGGCTCATCTTAAATATTGTTTCTGACACAAATCACAATGCTTATTATATAGTTCTAGATACATATAATATATCTGTACACACACACACACACACACACACACATATGTGACCCTGGAACACAAAACCAGTCATAAGGGTCAATTTTTTTAAATTATCATCTGAAAGGTTTGTAAAGATAACAATAAAGAATATTTGGCCGAGATACAACTATTTGAAAATCTGGAGTCTGAGGGTGCAAAAAAATCTAAATATTGAGAAAATCGCCTTTAAAGTTGTCCATATGAAGTCCTTAGCAATGCATATTACTACTATTTATTACATTTCTGATACATTTACGGCATGGAACCTGATCTTTACTTCATATCCTAATGATTTTTGGCATAAAAGAAAAATGGATAATTTTGACCCATACAATGTATTGTTGGCTATTGCCACAAATGTACCCGTGCAACTTATGACTGGTTTTGTGGTCCAGGGTCACATATTGCAGTAAAAGTATATTATTTAATTTATTAAAAATGATGTATCTGCTACTATATTTTAGGAAAGAAGTGTTTTGCAAGGACATTGTCATATTAGCAGTCAACATTTAAAAAAATTATTATTATTATTTTTTTTTTTCATGCTTGTCTGTTCCAATAACAGTGAATTGTCAATGTTATTTCAACGTTTATATCCTAAAGCGCCAATTTTGTTCTATTTACAGACGTCTGCACTGTTTCTCCAGGCTGAAATATGACATTCTGCTCACATTGTTCTCTCTATTAGTATATCAATGTCCACTGGATATCTGATGCTCTCCATATGCTAATCTGCAAGTTTAATGAGTCGTGCCACCATAGCAACATTTCACCTAAATGAATGAAGGGACACTTTCTATTGTTCTACTATTGGAACATGTTTCTCTGCAGTATTAAACCCAACATGATATCACTGTGTTTTCTTTAGTTTCATTATCTGTGGATGATATGATTTGCATGCTTTCCTTTTTTGTAGGAAGTCATTGCTGATTCAATACAGAGCGCTATGTTGATTGATCAGCTCATGGATCCTCTCTGAGACTGTGCAAGAGAGAGAGAGAGAGAGCAAGAGAGAGAGAGAAGAGGGAGCAAAGAATACAGCAGAAGACAGTCATACAAGACAAGTTTAGAGGAAACACCTGGAACGAGGGACTGGGGAGGTGACACTGACACGTAAGAGAGGACAAACCTCACCCTTCTTTCATCCGAGTCTTCCTGTTGTGGAGGATGAGTGCTGTCTTTGCTAAACTGGACCCCAGGAGAATTGAGTGGGAGTCGTCCTGGTATGGACTCCACTCACGAATCCTGCGCACTAAACCAGTGGGCTCCATGCAGGAGGGCCCAGATGACCTGCATGGCACCAGACTTGCCCGTGTGCTCACTACAGTGGATCTGGTGTCACTTGGGGTGGGCAGCTGCGTGGGCACTGGCATGTACGTGGTTGCCGGGCTTGTTGCTAAGGAAATGGCAGGACCTGGAGTGATCTTGTCCTTCATCATTGCAGCTTTGGCGTCCATTCTGTCAGGTGAGACCTAATGACTTTTGACAATTTATGAACATTTTGCATTTAGAGCGTCAACAAATCACTGTTGGTACTTTAATATAAATTGCCCTCTCATCTTTCTAGTCGACTTTACAATTGCATTTTTAACGTTTCTTCATATGTGCCCTGGAGGGAGCGATAACCCCACCTGTCTGTAATTTTGGGCAGCTGTGCTGAGGTTTTTATTGCTTTATTTTGAGATCAAATTCTTCAAATTTAAATCTAAAGTTCATGAACCCACAGCAATAATCTATGCTTTATGGGGTCTCTCAGCAGTTGTGATTTGACTAAGTATTTTATTTTTTAAAAATGTTAATAAAATAAAGTAATAAAATTTGAATTTATATTGCATTTATTTCAAACACCAAACAATGAAGTTTTCACCTTGTTTCCAACACCAAAAAAAGTAAGCCTTTTTTAAAGATTTACGCAATTTAATTAATAGTAATATTACATCAAATTGAATTGAATAATCCTTACGTAATTTAATTGAATAATTGAGGATTAAGGATTGTTCAATTATTCAATTAAATTACGTAAGGATTATTCAATTCGATGGAAATACTATTAATTACATTTCCTAAATCTAAAAGTGAATTTCTTTATTAATAATAACAATAATTATTTCTACATACACTGATCAGGTATAACATTATGACCATTGACAGGTGAAGTGAATAACACTGATTATCACTTCATCACGGCACCTGTTAGTGGGCAAGTGAACATTTTGTCCTCAAAGTTGATGTGTTAGAAGCAGGAAAAATGGATAAGCATAAGGATTTGAGTGAGTTTGACAAGGAGCAAATTGTGATGGATAGACGACTGGGTCAGAGCATCTCCAAAACTGCAGCTTTTGTGGGGTGTTCCCGGTCTGCAGTGGTCAGTATCTATCAAAAGTGGTCCAGTGGTGGAAACAGTGATGAACCGGCGACAGGGTCAGGGTTAGGGTTAGGCTCATAGCTCATTGATGCACATGGGGAGCGAAGGCTGGCCCGTGTGGTCCGATCAAACAGACGAGCTACTGTAGCTCAAATTGCTCAAGAAGTTAATACTGGTTCTGATAGAAAGGTGTCAGAATACACAGTGCATCGCAGTTTGTTGCGTATGGGGCTGCATAGATGCAGACCAGTCAGGGTGCCCATGCTGACCCCTGTCCACCGTCAAAAGCGCCAACAGTGGGCACATGAGCATCAGAACTGGACCAAGGAGCAATGGAAGAAGGTGGCCTGGTCTGATGAATCACGTTTTCTTTTACATCATGTGGATGGCCGGGTGCGTGTGCGTCGCTTATCTGGGGAACACATGGCACCAGGATGCACTATGAGAAGAAGGCAAGCCGGCGGAGGCAGTGTAATGCTTTGGGCAATGTTCTGCTGGAAAACCTTGGGTCCTGCCATCCATGTGGATGTTACTTTGACACGTACCACCTACCTAAGCATTGTTACAGACCATGTACACCCTTTCACGGAAACGGTATTCCCTGGTGGCTGTGGATAATGCGCTCTGCCACAATGCAGAAATGTTTCAGGAATGTTTTAAAGAGCACAACAATGAGTTTGAGGTGTTGACTTGGCCTCCAAATTCCCCAGATCTCAATCCAATCGAGCATCTGTAAGAATGTGATGAACAAACAAATCCAATCCATGGAGGCCCCACCTCGCAACTTACAGGACTTAAAGGAGCTGCTGCTAACATCTTGGTGCCAGATACCACAGCACACCTTCAGGGATCTAGTGGAGTCCATGTCTCGACAGGTCAGGGCTGTTTTGGCAGTAAAAAGGGGACCAACACAATATTAGGCATAACTCATAATGTTATGCCTGATCAGTGTAAATTATAAATATAAATAATTTTACACTGCCAATGAAACTTGGTAAACATAAAACATGGTAAACGTTCACTATATATTACGGTTCCATAATAATGAGATAATGAAAACACATAAGCTGAGACCAAAGTCACGTCCAAAAATATTCAAAATGGTTACTTTAAGAGTTTTGCTCTATAATGTACTTGTCAAACAGCTAATCTCAGGGCTTTTTTCACACAGGGGTCTGCTATGCTGAGTTTGGAGTGAGAGTGCCTAAGACAACAGGCTCTGCCTACACGTACAGTTATGTCACAGTGGGAGAATTTGTGGCCTTTTTCATTGGATGGAATCTCATCTTGGAATATCTGATTGGTACAGCGGCGGGGGCCAGTGCACTGAGCAGCATGTTTGATTCTTTAGCCAATCACACCATCAGCCGCTACATGATCAACCATCTTGGAACATTGAAGGGCCTGGGTGAGTGTCTTTCGTAGAGTAATGATTCTACACAAATTGCTTGTGTGGTTTATGGGGTCTTGATGTTCACCACACAGCTCATTTGTTTGTCCATGCATCTCATATCAGGTAAAGGAGAAGAATCTTATCCAGACCTGCTGGCTCTGCTGATCGCTATGTTGGTGACAGTGATTGTGGGTTTAGGGGTGAAAAACTCTGTGAGCTTCAATAATGTGCTGAATGTTATTAACTTGATTGTGTGGGTCTTCATGGTGATTGCCGGACTGTTTTTCCTTTCTGGAGCCAACTGGGAGGATGGGAGGTTTCTGCCCTATGGCTGGTCAGGGGTAAGAATGTTACGTAACTGTAGGAGAGAAAATGCATTACTCTATTCGTCTTTAATGAATGTGATGATTAGCAAAATTACCTTCTATAAAGATCAATAAATATTATGTGCTCTGTAGGTCATGCAAGGAGCTGCAACCTGTTTCTACGCCTTCATTGGCTTTGATATTATCGCCACCACAGGAGAAGAGGCCAAGAGCCCAGACACTTCTATTCCTTATGCCATAACGGCCTCTCTCGTCACCTGTCTCACGGCATACGTCTCTGTGAGTACAGTGAATCCTCTCATACCCCAGTAACTGTGAACTTAATTCATTTTGTTTAACACAATCATTTTTAACACGTTTACCAAATATGACATAGTTACTGTTCTGCTTTCTAAAGACTTGTGAGATCAATCCTGATTATTATTATTGACAGCCATAGTTTTTAATAGTTAATAATAGAAAAAAAAAATGCATATAATTTGTCTTTCTATGGAGTTTCTTCACATAATTGTCACAAATATTGTTGGCTGGGGCTTCTCAGGCAGTATTCTCTATAACAATTCATTCACAATTCATTTTTTCACAATTACATCAATTCATAATTTAGGTGCATTGCAAATAAATAGATAAAATAGACATACAGACAGACAGACAGACAGACAGATAGATAGATAGATAGATAGATAGATTGATCACAATTCAATGAATCATTCAAGCATTTCAGAGCTGGTCTGTGATGTAAGTTTTCTCACTCCAGAGGTCCAATCCTGATCCCTAAAGCTGAAGACCTTTTTCAAATATTAATCTAAATTCTGGAAGCGATTTTTATTTTGCCCTCCTGAGACAGATTAAATGCGTCACGTGTTCTCTTACTGTACAATGGAATTGGATGAATCATCCTACAACATCCATCCACAGCCACACCTATAAAAGAGATCTGCAAGTGTTTTCTAGAGGACATTTCATGCAATGTGTTGCAAATTTATTTGACAATAAATGGGGTGATTGGCTAAAGAATATTTTTTTTTATTGAAACTGCCAAATAATAAACACTTTACCTGTTTATATATCTTAGGTGAGTGTGATTCTGACATTGTTGGTGCCATTTAACCTGATTGATGGAGATGCCCCGCTCATGGAAATGTTTGCCATTCATGGCTTCGTGGCAGGGAAGTATGTTGTAGCCATGGGTGCTGTCGCAGGACTCACCGTCAGCCTGCTGGGATCTCTGTTCCCGATGCCCAGAGTCATCTATGCCATGGCGGGAGATGGTCTGCTCTTCAGGTACATGAGTCCCTTTCAAGGGAAGTTAGTTCACTTGGCAGCCATATTTGCAATGCCTCTGTGCATGCCAGACAAACTCCTATCTATTTGAATGGGAAAGTACAGATACAGAAATCTCAAAAACTAACATTTAAATAACATTCAAATCAAATCAGCAACAAAATGTTCTGTACCAAATGTACCAAAAATGTTCTTATGCTCCAATAACATTACATTTTATAAAATATAATTTCTTGCTGGTTCAGCCAATTGCGCGTATGCAGTCCTAAGAGTACAAATCTCAGGTTTCTATGAGAAATGGAGCTTTTAACAGCAGCTACAATTATGCAATAACTTTACCAATAGAGTGCAGCAGTTGGGTTCTAGAAGTAAAAACAAAAAATTTTTTCTTCATAGGGAAATAATTTTTAACAATAACTTATTAACCTTTAAAGACAGGCCTGTTGTGAGTTCCAAGGTTGTTAATCAACGGTATATGCTTGTGTTGAATCCATTTGTCAATAAATGTTTTTGTTGGGTGCCACTTGTTGCAGAAATGACATAATTCACCTTTAAATACACAGTCTTGTACCTTTTGTCTTTGTCTTTTCTTCAAATAAAAGCTGTTTGCTGGTTGGCTTGGTTAATGGCTTATAATGCTTTTTAAAATTTTATATGGGAAAAGTAAATGGAAAATATTATTCCAGAACAAACATTGCTTAAAAACTAGGCAGGTACTAATGCACTCTATTGGCAATTGCCTGTTTTATTTAGAAGGCGGGACTTTACTAGAGCCGCCATATTGCGTGTTACAGTTTCTCCTATTCATATCAATAGGAGTGTACCATCTTGGGTAATATAAAGTCTTTGATATGTGTGTAGCCCTTTCTTTTCTTCTTGTTATGCTCATATGCTTATTTATACAAGAATTTCATCCCGGGTTTGCTTGTGTGTATGCCAGGTTCCTGTCCTTTGTGAGTCCCCACACAGAGACCCCCGTGGTGGCATGTGCTGTATCGGGGTCTCTGGCTGCTCTTTTGGCTCTCCTGGTGAGTCTGAGAGACCTGATCGAGATGATGTCCATCGGCACACTGCTGGCCTACACGCTGGTGTCGGTATGTGTGCTTCTTCTGAGATATCAGCCCGATAGAGACGGCTTCACCAGTTTCCTCACAGAGGAGGAAGAGGAGGAACGGAAGAGGAAAGAGGAAATAATGGCGGCTAGTGAGAAGGACATGAACTCACCTTGTGGAGAAGGGTATGCCGACAACCCCTGTGGGGCCAAGAACCTTCCCTCCAAAGGAGACGACGAAACACTGATTGAAAAGTCGGATTCTGGGGGCTACCAGTCGGACAGTTCTGGCTTCGGTGTTGGAGAGAATGGCATTGAGGCGGACGACTCCAATAGTCTCCTGAAACGCATATTGGGGTCTCAGTATTACACTATGCGGATGCGTTTGGGCCTGCCGAATGTGGGCGATAGGCCCACTCCTGCAACCGGACGTACTGTTACTTCCTGCGTCCTCCTTTTCTTCATCTTGACCTTCTTTCTATGGATGCTCGTCATCTACGGCTTCGACCGGGTTTCAGGAGGAGCACGCTGGGCAATATTGCCTTTTATAATAACAATAATTATCCTCATGGTTACTTTGGTTGTTATTATTCTTCGGCAACCTGAGAACCCTAAAAAGCTGCCTTACATGGCTCCCTGTGTGCCCTTTGTGCCAACAGCTGCCATGCTGGTGAACATTTACCTCATGCTTAAACTATCCAGCATCACCTGGGTGCGCTTTGTGGTGTGGTGCTTACTAGGTAGGCAAGGTCTTCTCTTTATATATGCTCCATATATTCACAATCTGCAAAGGCCTGTTCAAACCAAGAACGATGGCTATAAAGATAACTATAACTATATTAGCATCCACACACCAATGTATGATAATATTCTGTTTATTATAAGCAAACGCTAAAGCGCACGCTTAAAGTCTCATCTGCTGCTTTAAGTGCTTTAATTCTTTAAAGTCGAATGAATTCTGATTGGCTGTTTTATTGTTCACCATCTGGAAGAAAAGTGATTCCAACAATATCGCTCCTCAGTGCTATGTTGTGGACTTCCCTATTCTCATATAATCTAAACAATTATTAAAATGTATTATTCTAGTTATGGTGTGAATGGACCTTACCTGACCCCATCTCTTCGCCCTACAGGTGTGCTGATCTATTTTAGCTATGGGATGTGGAACAGCTCCCTGGAGCTCAGCGCTAGAGAGGAAGCAGCTCATGCCAGCTCTTACCAGAGGTACGACACGGAGGTTGACGACAGCTTTAATGTTGATGAAGACCTCCCTACTCAGGAGGACGAAGAGGATGGACAGTACCAGGGCTGGGCAGCAGAGGAGCGTGGCTATCAGTACCAGCAGCAGTATGATGAACAGAGACCATCTGACAGTCACAATTACAGAAGTAAAGGCAGGACCAATAAAGGCTTTGAGGAGCTGGTCAATGAAGAGTATTCACCGGAGTGAGCAATATACTAAACTGTTGTCGAAGTAGAGGTTGGATTTGGGTGACCATGAAAAGAGGTTTTTTAAAATTAATTTACCGCAACAGTCACAAAGCCGAAAGGAAAATATGCATGGCCATTAATTAAACAATTTTAATTAAAAACATACTGTTGACAAAAATATAGAGAGAAGAGTAACACCACAGCAAGGATTCTTAAAGAAGAAAAATATATCCTATGCATAGAATAATGTAAGAAAGGAGGGGAGTTTAAGTGGACGAAATGTTTGGAGAAATTTATATGTAAATTTGAGTTATGAAATTTTAATTTGTTGAATTGAATTGTTCACAATAAGATCATTAACATACATTTCAGGTCAACTTTAACTAAAATTATGTAAATGAGTATATTACAAAATAAAAAAAGATTTTAGTCAAAAGACAAAAACTATAAGAACTCTTTTAGTTAAGAACTCATGAAACTAGTTGGGTAGTTAATGGTTAGGGTTAGTACTATGCCTACTAGTCCCAACAAAAATGTTAATCCAGAAACACATTCTACTTTACAAAATCAGTCACTAATGGATTTCCTAGGTTTGATAGTGTTGTTAATCATGTCTCACTAGTTATTACAATTTTTTGAGTGTATTTCTTTGTGAAAAAATATTTGTTCTTAAACAGGTTTTTAAATGCATTTGCACCTTGTGATAGATAAGTGACTTAGGCCTATCTAAAGGGATGTTTGGACCAGTTTTTTATTGAGGCTTCATAAGTGCCTTTACATAACCCCTTCTTATGGAATCTTGTTTCAGCCACAGAATAAAACCTTTTAAAAGATAATTACGACTTTTTATCTCACAATTGCGAGTTTACATCTCGCAAGTTGTAAAGTCAGAATTACGAGCTATAAAGTCGCAATTGCGAGTTGTAAAGTCAGAATTGTGTGATATAAAGTCGCAATTCTGACTTTTTTCTCACACTTGCGACTTTATATCACACAATTCTGACTTCTTTTCTCAGAATTGTGATATAAACTCGCAATTGTGAGTTATAAAGTCCAATTCTGAGGAAAAAAAGACAGTATTGAGAGTTTATATCTCATAATTTTGACTTTATAACTTGCAATTAAAGTCAGAATTGTGAGAGAAAAATGCAATTGCGACTACCACGCAATTCTGACTTTGTAACTCACAATTGCAACTTTATATCACACAATTCTGATCTTCAGAAAAGTCAGAATTGCGAGATAAAAAATCACAATTACCTTTTTAATTTTTTATTCTGTGGCGGAAACAAGCTTGCATATCTTCTTAATATTATTCTTCTAAAATCAAATATAATATCTTTCTGAAGTGAGCTGCTGTTTCAGTGTTGGATTTAAATTTGCACAGTATTCTTTTACTCTGAGATATTGCTTTGATCCTAAAACCTCAATAAACGCGAGATGCCTCGCAAAATCCAGTGCAAGTTGTTACTACATGAGCAGAAACCCCCTAAAGATGCATTGAGTGGACTTTTCATCTTACATCATCTTCACAGCTGTGTTTGATCTAAAATCTCAAGCGCTCCCTTGAATTTCAAGGGGAAATATTATGATTGGCTCCCTGTAAAAGCTTAATAGTTCTCAAAATATTTAGCGACATTGATATCAAATTCTTTCTATGTTGGTTTGTAGAAATGTCTCACTCTTGTGGTTTCACCCTTGTTTAGGTTTGCACGAAGATATTTACATTTCTTCCCTACAGCTATGTGCGTAAAATCATTCCGATTGAGAACACATGTAAATACACTGAGATCAGGAGTTATATGTTTGAGAAGAATATACAAATATATTTCATGAAATATTAAAAATTAATATATTTTACAAGCATAAATGGTGTCTTTTTTGTCATCATCAGCCATAACAATAATAATTTGCATTTTAAAAAGAATATTTTGTGGGTGTTTATGTTTTCATTCAGACGTTAAATCATGAGATTTCACTCAACATGCATAACATAGTGGACATTATGTGAAGTATTATGTCCTCAAACTCCCAAAGAACGAATAAAATAATACATTACCACAGTAAATCAATCACCGACCATTTGAGGCCGAAAAAATTACGTGGTTTCCTGTTACAGATATTTTTTCTCAAATTCCATATGCTGATTTCCTAGGAGGTTGTGTGCAGGATGCTGTGAGACACGCTCCAGGAAAACAGTGCAGGTGACATCTGGTCATTTTACCATACATGTTTCCTGTCTATCTGTCTATCTGGGTGTACATGCTGTCCTAAATGTTGGCATGAACTAATAAGCTTATGCACAACTTGTTAAGTAAAGAACGTGTTAAAATAATGTCACTGGAAAATAAAATATAGGAGCAAAATGAATACTGTGTGAATAGTTTGACTCACAATCATCTATGAAAAAACATGCCTAGGGAACTGAGACGTTTCCCTTTGGATTAATTTCAACGTCTGTTCAAACAAAGCCTTTAATGTTCAAACGTCTGCGAGCACAAGTTCCCTCGAAATCACGTTTGCAGTCAAACCATGGCAGTAGAAAACAAATTCTTCACATATTTCATTGAAGTGTGTGAGCTTGCATGTATGTGTGTGTCCAAATCTTGAGGTAAGCTCGTCTTATCCAGTGTGTCTTCGCTCTCACACATGTGCGCTCTTGGCATGACTGTTTATAGGTGGGCCGGAGTTGGTAACTCCACTGTGTTTTGAGTAGTAGTAGCGGTTTTCAGGATTCTGAGTTGGGCTGTCGCCCCTTGAGCAACAAACCATCATCGAGCTGCCAAAAAAACAGAAGGCTGAACCGACCCAGCCAGCATACAGGGAGAATCCAAACGACATCAGGCCGTCCTGATGAAGCACTCCAATAGGGAACCACACCGTCGACACCATCCCACACAGAGCTGAAACAAAAGGAAGGGCACTATAATCTTTATGATGACAGCACCATAATCATGGAGAATTACAGACTGACTTAGAAGCATAAGATTAGGAGTTTTATTAGTGTTTGCAGAATTGCAAACCACCCCAAAACACCTGTAAAAATGGGTCAGACAGTTGACTGGCTCTTCCCACTCTAACAGGACATAGGAAATCTGGATGTTATACAGTTACTTCAGTCAAGGACATTTTCAGCCCTGTATGTTGAAAGCATGATTTCATGGAGGATATGAGCAAATAAATTCTGGAGTAATACACTATAGTGGGTTGTTTACAGGAAATGGTATCATTTGAATGTGTCTCGATGACAGTACTAGGAATGGTACACAATTGTTATTGGTTAAAATTATTTTGGTAAAAACTAAAATTACAATGATGGGGATGGGGATGAATAAGTGTAGCACTTTAGACAAGGTGTCCATGTTTGTTTTTGTGTTTTTGCAGGGAAGCAAAGAACAATTTTGGGTTCCCCAAAAAAACCTTTCAATGACGTTGCATAAATTAAGTGTGTATAACATTTTAATGATCTAAAATATGTTTTTTTTTTGGATGTTAAAGGTACTTTATGTAAGCAATCTTCAGTTTTAAGAGAGTAGGCTTAGTGTTATTGATGGTAAATATTACTTTAAAATGTTGACTCCACATACACTGCCCGGCCAAAAAAAAGACGCTGTTTGGATTTATATAGGCAAATGCTTAAAAGACTATGATTGGATCATTATTGCAGTGATTATTATGTTTCTAGCATGTTATATGTTTGGCAACAGTTCTTCTAACCCTAATTGATGGAGTGTGTAGCTTGTCATTTCTTTAACAACCATTGTAGGAGGACACATCATGGCCATATTCCAGGATGGCAATGTCAAGATTCATCAGGCTCAGACTGTGAAAGAATGGTTGGGAGGGAGCATTAAGAATCATTTTCACACATGAATTCGGCACCTCTGAGTCCCTTAAATTCAAGTCTTTGGGATGTGCTGGAGGAGAATTCACAGAGTGCTGGACACTTGCATTGTCAATACAATCTGACCAAAAGTCATTCTGACCTCTTGATGGATATAAATGTTGTGATGTTATTTCCATCAAGAGGTGCATCAATTTTTGGTCGAGATCTTAGACTCTTAAGACTTTGCCTATTTAAATCCATACAGCAACTTTTTTTTGGCCAGGCAGTGTATTTAGAAAGAAAAAGTTCACTTAAAAATTCAAACATGCCTGTTAATTGAAAATCCTAATAATTGGTGTTTGCATTAGAGTTCATGATAGTGGAGAAGTGATATCATAAATGTGGAGTAGTGATATCATGAATTAATCACTCTTGTGAGTGAATTTTTTTTTTTTCAATAAATCGATTGATCCAGTTCATTTGTTCACAATTCACAATTAGTTCACTAATCCAGTTCTCAAGTTCATTCACTGAATCAATGATTCCAATGGAGGTGGGATATAATGACTATATATTTCAAAAAAGGTTATCCTATGACTTCAGAAGACTTGGAGTACAGCACACAAACCGTGTGAGCTACTCATTTTATGATATTTCATATTTCAAATTTTATGCTGTTTTGTTTCCTTTTCAATCTTGAAAGCATCAGTCCCCATTCATGCATTGAAAAGAGCGACTAGCACATTATTCATTGTTTTTGAGTTCTAGAACTCAAAGAAGAAAGCAAAACAGTTTTTAGAACAAGGTGAATACAGTTTTTTTTTTTTTTTTTTTTTTTTACAATGGCTTGGACCGATTTCTCAATACTTAGGTCACTTTTTCAAAACTCTTTAGTCAGTTCTTCTAACATACTTTCAGCTTGGCACAGCAGTTAATTACACATTCAAAATGCACTAAAACTACCAAAACACTTCTTTCTCAAATCAACTCATTCTTCCATAAAACTAGCAAAGGTTTTCAACCAACAAACACACTTTGTCAGTCATAAAACACAGACCTAAAAAACACTAACATCAGGTAGCATTATGCAATGATTATATCAATGATTTTCTTTACAAGACCAGAATGACACTATCTACTGCTTATAATTCACTGCAGTTTATGTTACACAGTCCATGTTTACAGTACAAAATGATTCCTAAGTTTATCTCTTTTGAATGGATGGTAATGTGTAGGTGTTCAGTTGTGTTCAGTTGCATCTAGTTTCTTATATATATATATATTTTTTTTTAGATTCAGAATATATATCAATATGGTATTACTGTAAAAAAAAATTCTGTCTTATTCATTTTTGTGTTTTGTTAGGTTTTGAACTTAAGTTCAACAGTTATTGAAAAAGTTAACAGTTTTGAAAAGAGTAAAAACATGTGCAAATCGGCCTGTATAGTACATAAAGTTTTGGTGGTGTTTGTGTCTAAGTGAGAAAATAATTCATGTAATTTGAAGGATGTCGTCATTGAATGCATTTTGTGCTAAAGCAATAATAAATGATCCACAGTTTAGCTCACATAGACTGGTGTTGTGATCACTGTGTGAAGAGTTTTAAAAAAGTGACCTAGGTATTGAGAAATGGGCCCTAGCGATTGTAAAAAAAAATAAATAAAAAAAAAACAACTACATTTTTAACCCAAAATGAAACCTACTTTTTCCCAAAAATAAAAATTCTGTCATCATGATCATTTACTCACCATCAAGTTGTTCCAAACCTGTATGTATTTCTTTCTTCTGCTGAACACAAAGGAAGATATTTGGAAGAATGTTTGTAACCAAGCAGATCTCGGCAGCCATTGACTAATATTTCCCTTTGTGTTCAGCAGAACAAAGAAATGTATACAGGTTTGGAACAACTTGAGGGTGAGTGGGCTAAATGATGACAGCATTTTCATTTTTGGGTGAACTATCCCTTTAAGAAATGGCCATTGAAATTCCAATAGCTGTTTATACAGACATACAGATAACTCACATATGAACATTATAAGTAGTCCACCTAGGACTGCGCGTCTGTGTTTGGTGTCTTCGGTCTCTTGGCTCAGTTTGACGCAGGGCATCGCCAACAGCACGAGCGCCAGAGCGGGCAGTCCGAGCAGAGAGGCGGAGACCATCAGAGCGCGAGACGTCTGAATGTAAGCTTACATCAAAATATCATACACGAACCTTTACATTATTATATTTCAAAAATTCATACTACATAACTTTTAAATGCCTCACATAATATTCTGGGAAAACAGTAAAAATAAAAACAACTAAACTAAATGGTGAATTGTTTTAATCCATGCATGAAAAGAAAATGAATGCATACAAACAAACAAAAATCTTTCTCACCTGGTATATCGAGGATTTGGTTGAGTGAGATGCAGTGATAGAGAGCAGTAGAGATGACGCACTCTGTCCACAAGCCCTTGGTCTCCAGCTCATCCATCTTCCTGCAGGTGTGCATGCCGTACTTACAGGTCACCACCCAGTCGTTTGTTGAGGTCGCTATTATAATACCAGTCCAGCCGATACAGCTCATTAAAAACCCACAGAGCAGGCGACAGCTATGAGACATTCTGACAATGTAAAATGTAAAAGAAAATGTTTACTGAAATATGCTCTTCAAGCCAAAAACATTAATAGTTATTTAAAGATCTCGAATCCTATATAAAACGCATTCTGGAGACGATTAGTATAACAGTTTGAGTATGGACTGTAAAACAATTCATTTGGTAAATGTACTTTTTATAGTGGACGTGCCCAACAGAACTTTCAGCCAATCAGAAGAAAGACTTGGCAGATACGTCACAATGGCAATCCCTCAACACTTGGAGAATAACATCCTTTGATTTATTACAGCATTAATATGTCTCTGCTCATATTTTCTCTCCAGTGTTATAGTTATTCTGCCTATTACCAAATAATATAATCGTGATAATATTCTACAAAATACAACAGAACCATAACTATTTTAAAATACTTTCTAATGAAATATGAAATTACAATTTTGGTTGTGAATGCCATCTAGTGGGTTATGCTGTCCAACGCAAATTTTTGACATCATGAACAAATCTGTGCGCATGCCAAGCTCAGTGAAACTGTACCAAATCAGAGAAAACATACATCTTAATTATTTGATCAACAATATGTGCATACATCATTCACCAATCAGGCATAACATTATGACAGGTAAGGCGAATAACACTGATTATCTCTTCATCACGGCACCTATTAGTGGGTGGAATATATATTGGTCATCAAGTGACATTTTGTCCTCAAAGTTGATGTGTTAGAAGGAGGAAAAATGGGCAAGTGTAAGGATTTGAGCGATATTGACAAGGGCCAGATTGTGATGGCTAGACGACTGGGTCAGAGCATCTCCAAAACTGCAGCTCTTGTGGGGTGTCTGCAGTGGTCAGTATCTATCAAAAGTGGTCCAAGGAAGGAACAGTGGTGAACCGGCAACAGGGTCATGCGCGGCCAAGGCTCATTGATGCACATGGGAAGTGAAGGCTGGCCTGTGTGGTCCAATCAAACAGAGCTACTGTAGCTCAAATTGCTCAAGAAGTTAATGCTGGTTCTGATAGAAAGGTGTCAGAATACACAGTTCATCGCAGTTTGTTGAGTATGGGGCTGCAAAGACGCAGACCAGTCAGGGTGCCCATGCTGTTCCCTGTCCACCGCCGAAAGCACCAACAGTGGGCACGTGAGCATCAGAACTGGACCACGGAGCAATGGAAGAAGGTGGCCTGGTCTAATGAATAACGTTTTCTTTTACTTCACATGGATGGCGGGTGTGTGTGCATCGCTTACCTGGGCTAACATCTTGGCCAGATACCACAGCACACCTTCAGGGATCTAGTGGAGTCCATGCCTCGACAGGTCAGCGCTGTTTTGGCAGCAAAAGGGGGACCAACACAATATTAGGAAAACAATACTTTTCAACTGTAGAGTACATATCAAGGTAACCCACAAAGTTGGGCAAGCCACATTGCCAGCTGCAGAAGAGAAAAAATCTTCAAAAAAGGTACAATAAATGACCAATTCAAGGTTTCATAACAAAATGTAGTTGGTTTAATTAAATAATCAAAAGTCGCACAAGAAAGGTAATGTAACAATGAGAAACAACACTTGATGACACAATCTAGTACATAGTTTGCCTCAGCAAAATGCCTACAGTAGTTTCATAAGGTCTCATAAAAAAGGCACCTTTTCACTGCCTTGATTGAAAACGATTGCCTTTGGGTACCTTCTTCTTGTCTTATTCTTTGACAGTTTGTCTGATTCACAAAATGTAATTTATGTCAGTATCTCAAACGTCATTTAAAAATGTTTATAAACTTGAAATGATTCGCGTTTTGAACGTTTTAGAGCCTTAGAAGACAAATATATTAAATATTACAAATCCTTCACAAAACATTTTTTTTTAATTTATACACACAGAACACTGCATTGTTATACATGTATACATGGTATGGAATACGATAGGAAAATATATACAATGGGACATGCACACAATAACAGCACTTCCGTTCTTGTCGAACCTCTACGCGCTGACACAGGAAGTGATCTCCTTTACTCTCAGTCAAAAATATAAAATCATTGACCCTGATCATGATTACCCATACAAAAAAAGGAGATGCTAACAGTTCCCTCCTACTGCGATTAAATATACATCCTGTAAAACGCTCACAGACTGAGACCATTATATTGCTACCATGCTTTCAGACAGAGGCTAAGTTTACAAGAACTGTAAGGTTTTGCTAGTTTAGTTCAAGCAAATACATGTAAGCTTTTTCATAACAATGAAATTATCGCATAAATCTCTGAAGATTAAAGTGCACAAAATGGCTCTATTCTATTGGCAAGTGCTCTTGTGGTCCACAAGGATATACCTAGCTTCTTTTCTTTTGTGTCTCTGTTTCATTCTCTTTATCTTCCACCTTCTTTCAGGGAGTTGATGCGGGCGCATATTTTGAGAGCAGGGCCAAGTTTGACATTCAAGGCGCTCATCAAATGGTCTTCGGTCAGCAGAAGCAAGGCCTGCCCGTCTATCTCTTGGGCTCTGAAAGATTCTGCAATGTCTTGACACCCTGAGATAATTTAGGTGGGGTTAAAAACAGTAGTGTTAAAATTGAAACATTCAATATAATCAAAATAGATAAAAACAAGACAAACTCTGATGTTGACAGACGGACAGGAGACAGATGTGGCACCTCACAGTGTTACTTTTTACCTGGTAAATTGGATATAAAGCTTGACACTTGATCCACCGACCACTGCGCTGGTTTTGGGAAGGGGGAGATATCCGTGGGAGACACAGGGTCTATGGGTGAGGTGGGAGCACTTCTCGTCTCCTCCACCGTTTGTCTGACTCTAATCTCTCGCTCCCGTTCCTGTTCCGTGTGTCTGCGGAGCCTGGTCTTCATCGGAGCAGCCGTCCCATCTTCCCCCTCGTGTGGTGGCTGTTGAAGAATTCTCCACTGCTCTGTGGTCCCATGTTTAGCCTAGGTAGTGGTAGTAAGAGTTTAGTAATGCACATAGATCACAAACATGCACATTGTTTTACAGGCCTTGGACAAACCTGGTGAAAATTTTCCTCTGCGCCATTGAGCTCAGATCGATGGCCCCCCTCGCTCACACAGCGCCTGAGCGCACGGAAACGTTTGGTGTAACTGAACCTGCAAAAGAACGAGGAGGTAAACAAAGGTTGTCTTTAAAGTCAACCCAACATACTGACCAAAGTCAGCCTTGTAGCTCGTAATGTGTCAAGGGTTGATGTTTATCAAAAAAACATAACCACATCCTCTCACAGTGTGTATGTGTGTGAGTGTCTTTTTAGGACAATGCTAGTGACTAGCTTTGAGTGCATGACTCACTATTCAAACATACTATATACAGTGGCCCTAAAAAAAGTATATGAACACTGTTGTACACTTAAAAATGTATGAAAGTCATTGAATTACATACAATATATAAAACCAAGCGGCATCTGCACACAAATGATGCAGCATTTCTCTGCACTAACTTCACTTAGTTATTCTGCGATGACCAGGTGGTGTCATTTTTGAGTATGAAATCACATCCTCAAGTTCACACAGGTGTCCTAGAGACTAGTGCAGTAACCACAGATGTAGTTCACCACATCAACTATGTTAGTTCCACTAACATTTGACAACCAGAACACTTAAATTGTGTTAAATTTTAAAATTTTAAAAATGAGTTGGAGTTGGCCAAATACACTCCTTCCCCGGATTCGAACAAGTTTCGTAAAGTTTTTTTCAAGTATGGCCATGTATTACGTCAAAATGGGTGGAATTCCTTGTATGGGCACTTCTCCAGGAAGAGTGCGTGCGAGAGCGCGCCCATCAACGTGCTTCGTTCGGGTTAAGGGAGCTGTCAGCAGCGGTCTAATGCTATTCCATGCATTCTGACTTATTTACACTGTTAAAGAGTTGGATTCTCATGCTAAACATGGCCAAAATTTCAAAAAATGAGTTGGACGTATGACAGAGTATTTCTGTGCCAAATACACTCCTTCCGGATTCAAACAAGTTTAGGAGCGTTTTTTTTCAAGTATGGCCATGTATTACGTCAAAATTGGTGGAATTCCTTGTATGGGCACTTCTCCAGGAAGTGCGAGAGCGCGCCCATCAACGTGCTTCGTTCGGGTTACGGGAGCTGTCGGCAGCGCTTTGTTGACCACAACATCGACATAATGTCACTAAAGAAGTGTGTTTCTGGTTGTGAGGGAAATATAACCTTGTTCAAATAACCCAGCGTTGGATGTAGTTTGTTTTTCCGGAGCAGCAACGGAGTTCTGCAAGCGTGTTTGTTTGTTCCCAGTCATGAGTCGAAACTGCATCAAATGTCTGTGTTTTGTTGGCACGTAAGTGCATATAATGTGAAACAACACGAACGTGTTATCGAGGGAGGGATAAGTCATCGAAGGAGGGATAATGCCACGAATGTATTGTGTGCGTGTGTTTGTTATAGGTGTGTGTGTGTTTGTCATAGGTGTGTGTGTGTGTTTAGCTCCGCCCACTTTACTCCTCCACGAGTTCGGCTGTTTTTGGAAAGATTCGGTACAGCTTATCTGTCTTTTATAAATCTAATAAAACTAAAGACTTTTTTAATATGAAGGATGCAATGATACTCTATAGGTACTCAATATTAACATGAGATTGGCTGAAAATGTGTGTTACCCCCCCTTTTAAATATTTGTTATATAATGCAATGCTATTCATGCACTTTTAGGTGTCTAAACATTTTTTGCGGCCACTGTAAATATTCATATTAATTTGTTAAGCTTCTGATGGAAATACCCTTTTCAACACCACACAAAATATCTGTTTGAGTCAATTAGTCATGCACACCTCTGTTATTCTTGAAGTGAACTCTTGATACATGCAGGAAATCATGCTCAGGCCCTTCCAGTTGTGGTTTCTGACTCCACCAAGCAAGAGAGACATTTGCATCAATTGTGTTGATGGAGCAGTTGTATGTGCATAGAATACAAGTTAGGCACCCATTCATCATTGTGCCAGCCATACTAACAGGTTGTTTATTTTACTCTGTCAATGTAGTATGTCATGTAAGGGAGGTGTACCTCTTGGCACAGGATTTGGAGCAGAAACGCTTGGAGCGTGGGAATGTTTGGGCGGTGCCTTTCCTCTTGCAAAACTGGCACTGCAGAACAAGCTTGTGAGCCCGTCCGACACCATCTACAGTGAGAAACAAGATGAGGAAAACAGATTTTATATTAACAAAAAAATCCTGTAAAAATATTATTTGCTGTAATGTTTCAGTTTGAAACCTTGTGTGCTACTATGCTAACGCTAATGCTGCAATATTATGATCAAAACCTTAGTTGTGTCCTAAAATATGTACTATACACTATGCACTAATACTAGGCACTATGTACTAAACCGTATGAATTTTATAAGGTTATTTTGTCATTCAATATCAGAGTCTAACAGCCCACCCTTACGAAAAGAAGCATACTTCAAGTTATTTTATGAAGTATACTTTAGTAAAGTTCAAGTATATTTTTAAGTATACTTTATGTAGTTAGTATATTAATATTAATGTACTAGCAGTAAACTTGTAAGTGTACTATTTTAACACTGCTTGGGACTAAGGCTGCGTTCCAGTTGTTTTTATTATGCCCTTCACTCGCTAACTTCCCTCCGTCTCGTTCACTCGGATGTGCGTCATTGCTTACGGCGGAACCTTTGCTGGACTGAACTGGAACGTTCTAAGCCCTTGATCACTTGGAATCCACTATGGATTTGATTTATTATTATTTTTTCCATTACAAAATTGTTTAATGCAGCATTCTATATGTGTATAGGTGTGTTTGGGTTATATTAAATATTTAAAAAAATTATTAATATATCAAAGATTTGTTTGTGGTGGGGTAAATTAAACACGTTATGCGGTGACGTCACAATCGTGTTGCATTGTGATATATGGAGCTGCCTGAAGTGTACATATAAAATAGAAAGCGAGGGTCTGTCCATATAAACTTCCCTGGTCCACTTCACAAAGTTGAACGCACTCCAAAATGGAGGCAGGGATTCCACCGAGGGGAAGTGCTTAGGGAAGTTCGCAAGTGCGTGTGTCTAAAAGTGGAGTGGAACGCAGCACAGATTGGCCCACTTTTTAGAATATAAAAGTATACTTTTAAGTGTACTATAAGTGTACACTTATTAAGTCTACACTCATTTGTACTGCATCTGTACTACAAGTGAACTTATAAGTATACTAGTAGTTTACTATTTCAGTACTTGTAGTACATTTTTTTAGTTTATGAAAGTACACTTTAAAGTATACTCTCAGTAAACTACTAGTTTAATAGTTTTATACTTCTAGTATACTTGTAAGTTTTCTTTAAGTGAACATAACAATGTTCTTATAGTTTCCTATTTATATATTATTTTTGCACTTTAAGTACTACTATGTTCCTATTTAGGTATTAATTCTTTATACTTGAAATATACCTTTAACTGTCCCTTAACTCTTTCCATTTTAAAAACATTTTATTCTAGCTTCATGCATCCTTTTTTATCACCAATTGAATGTGGGTAAGTTTAATAAAAAAGCAACATTTTAAACAAAAAGCTTAGAAAATCACATTTTTGTCAAAGATTACGACCGAGTCCATAGAATAGAGTGGCATAGAACAGTGCATAAGTACGCAAATTACGACACACCTCTTTGCTAATGCTAAAATATTTTTATCCAAAAACTTGTTTGTGGCTATGCTAATGCTGCAATATTCAGATACAAAACCTTGGGTGCGTCTCAATCCGCTCCCTAGTTCAGTAGCCAGTGCACTGATCAGGGAGTCAGACATTTTAAGGGCTGTCCCAATAGCAAAATCCTTCCAGTGCACTGAAACGTTCACTCCGTAAAAAGTACCACAATGCACCATAAAAACCAGGGAGCATCAAGCATGGCCATATGTTCCCTTAACGGAAGTTCTGTCGCGAAACATAAATCACGTGAGCCAACTCACTACAGTTAATGATGTGCGATAGATGTTTTTTAAAATTACAAACAATTATTTAATTATATTTCAGCATCGCCAGACAGGTGATGAACATAATCTAGCTAACATTTATAATTTATTTACGGCTGAAATGTTGCAAGTATATGTAACCAGGGTTCCCACACCTTGGTTAACTTCAAATTCAAGGACCCTTCAAGGACTTTCCAGGTCCAATACCTTTAAATTCAAGGACTTAATGTGGGGACACATTTCAAGCGAGAGCAAGGTTACATCGTGTTACCTTGTACGATACATTGTTACAGTTTTCCTTTGTCAAACACAACTATGCAAAAAAGCATTCTGCATTTATTTTTGGCCATATGACAGAGATCGGATATTCAATTTGTCATATTTCTGTTTTGCATAAAACTGAAGAATATTCGGTACATCCTATACTGTATTCTAAAATTATCTGATATTAACTTTTGCATGGATTTTATTGAAAAGAGCTTAGGCTCATGTAACCAGAAGTTTTAAGATATATGAATATGCTTTTAAGTTTTTCTTACCTCATGGGTTTACATTATCTTAACAAGCAAAGCAATTCAACATTACATTAAATAAAATATTTGGGCAACAGATTATCACAAATGTTTATTGAACACAATATACAGTCATTGACTCAACATATTTGAGTTCGGTGTAAGCACTGAAAACATTGAGGTAGTTTTGTGCACGCATGAACATCATGGCAACGTACAACACCTGACGTGGGAAACACTTAACGTAACACGTAAATGAGCAACTAACGTAAATCAAGCAAGCTAGTATGCATAGGCCACGAAGTGTTAGCGAAATAACACATTAGCGGAATAATACAGATTTTTTTCCAGAAATCTTCTTGCGCAAAAAAAATTCAAGCACTTTCAAGGACCTGTATCTATGCATGTTTATTTTCAAAAAGTTTCCAGGGCTTTTAATTTTTTTTTTCAGATTCATAAACTTTCAAGGATTTCAAGGACCCGTGGGAACCCTGTGTAACAAGCAAAGTATTTATCATAATGTACTTTAAATAACATTAAAACATAATGTCAGAAAGATATCAGCTCTGCTGTTATAAATACCAGTAGTGAGTGATGTTGCCGGAAATGGTCATCAATGTCCCAATCTATCCCAGGGTCCTTACTGCCCTTACCAGTGTCCAAATTCTTGTACACGACATACTGATTCACAACCTAGGAAGCTGATTGAGAGACACCCCTTGTGTGCCACTATGCTAATGCTGCTATTTTTAAGTATAAAAATGCAAAGCACACACAACTATTGGAATAAATAATGATTTTTATTAGTCCTTGCCTGTTAAAAAAAAACAGCATATGCTGGTTAGGTATGCTTTGAAGCATGGCAGCTGGTTTGAGCTGGTTTATGCTGGTCCTTAGTTGGTCCTGAGCTGGTTTAAGCTGGTCCTGAGCTGGTTATAAGCTGGTCCTGAGCTGAAGCTAGTTGCTTAGGACCAGCACTTGACCAGCTTAAACCAGCTCATGACCAGCTAAGGACCAGCATAAACCAGCTCAAACCAGCTGCCATGCTTCAAAACATACCTAACCAGCATATGCTTTTTTTTTCAACAGGGTTTCCATTATTGTATGCAAGATCTGGAACAGATCATTGGTGTTTTGCATGTAATGTGGTCCTTGATGCCTTTTCTAATTTTACAAATCCCTAATTGTGGCAGCCAAAAGTTGCTTAGTTAAAGATTTCATGGTACAGTTGCAAGAAAAAGTATGTGAACCGCTTGCAGAATCTGTGAAAATGGGAATAATTTTAACTAAATAAGAGAGATCATACAAAATGCATGTTATTTTTTTATTTAGTACTGTCCTGAATAAGATATTTTACATAAAAAATGTTTACATATAGTCCACAAGACAAAAAAATAGCTGAATTTATTAAAATGACCCCGTTCAAAAGTTAATGAACCATTGATTATTAATACTGTGTGCTGTTAACTGGATGATCCACGACTGTTTTTTTTTCAAACATTCACTGATGCGCCAGAAGGAAACACGATGCATTAAGAGCCGGGGAGTCAAAACTTTTGAACAGGATAAAGATGTCAAAATGTTTCTTATTTTGTTTAAATATAATTTTTTTTTCATTTAGTACTGCCCTTCAGAACCAACAGAAGATACTTACATGTTTCCCGGAAGACAAATTAAGTACAATTTACCTTGATCTTCAAATTCAATAAGTTTTCACTTAATGCATCGTGTTTCCTTCTGGAGCATCAGTGAATGTTTAAACCTTTTTTAATAGTTGTGTTTGAGTCCCTCAATTGTCCTTAGTGTGAAAAGATGGATCTTAAAATCGTACAGTCATTGCTGGAGAGGGTTCAAATATGAAAAAGATGCTGGAAAACTGAAACGTTTGCAGGACCTGGACCTGGTTTTTCTGAAGAACATTGGGCAGTTTAACTGCTCAGGACAAACAAGGGACTCATGAACAACCATCACAAAACAAAAAAACAGCCGTGGATCATCCAGTTAACAACACACAGTATTAATAATCAATGGTTCATAAACTTTTGAACGGGGTCATTTGAATAAATTCAGCTATTTTTTTGTCTTGTGGACTACACTCACCTAAAGGATTATTAGGAACACCATACTAATAATGTGTTTGACCCCCTTTCGCCTTCAGAACTGCCTTAATTCTACGTGGCATTGATTCAACAAGGTGCTGAAAGCATTCTTTAGAAATGTTGGCCCATATTGATAGGATAGCATCTTGCAGTTGATGGAGATTTGTGGGATGCACATCCAGGGCACGAAGCTCCCGTTCCACCACATCCCAAAGATGCTCTATTGGGTTGAGATCTGGTGACTGTGGGGGCCATTTTAGTATAGTGAACTCATTGTCATGTTCAAGAAACCAATTTGAAATGATTCAAGCTTTGTGACATGGTGCATTATCCTGCTGGAAGTAGCCATCAGAGGATGGGTACATGGTACATGGGTACATCTTCAACTGTCCAATTTTAGTGAGCTCGTGCAAATTGTAGCCTCTTTTTCCTATTTGTAGTGGAGATGAGTGGTACCCGGTGGGGTCTTCTGCTGTTGTAGCCCATCCGCCTCAAGGTTGTGCGTGTTGTGGCTTCACAAATGCTTTGCTGCATACCTCGGTTGTAACGAGTGGTTATTTCAGTCAAAGTTGCTCTTCTATCAGCTTGAATCAGTCGGCCCATTCTCCTCAGACCTCTAGCATCAACAAGGCATTTTCGCCCACAGGACTGCCGCATACTGGATGTTTTTCCCTTTTCACACCATTCTTTGTAAACTCTAGAAATGGTTGTGCGTGAAAATCCCAGTAACTGAGCAGATTGTGAAATACTCAGACCAGCCCGTCTGGCACCAACAACCATGCCACGCTCAAAATTGCTTAAATCACCTTTCTTTCCCATTCTGACATTCAGTTTGGAGTTCAGGAGATTGTCTTGACCAGGACCACACCCCTAAATGCATTGAAGCAACTGCCATGTGATTGGTTGATTAGATAATTGCATTAATGAGAAATTGAACAGGTGTTCCTAATAAATCCTTTAGGTGAGTGTATATGTAAACATTTTTTAAGTAAAATATCTTATTCAGGACAGTACTACATACAAAAATGACATGCATTTTGTATGATCTCTCTTATTTAGTTAAAATTATTCCCATTTTCACAGATTCTGTAAGCAGTTCACATACTTTCTTGCAACTGTATTTTTGTAATAAAAGATGCTGCAATGAGCCTGAAAAAGAAGATGTGTGTTTTACTTACTGTTTGTAACCACATCCTCCTCATCTGAGTCTGTGGAGTCCTCTGGAGGTTCTGAACTAGAAGGGATGAGTTCTGCTTCCCTCACCCCATTCACCCCAGACTCCCGGACAGGACCCACCATCAGAGATGACCTGCTTACCTGTGGGATTCAGAAGAAAACATTATTACAAATATTGTAAAATATTATTAGTATTTAAAATAACAGTTTTTTTTATTTTCAGCATCATTACTCCAGTCTTCAGTGTCAAATGATCCTTCAGAAATCATTTTAATATGCTGATTTGGTGCTCAAGAAACATTTCTTATTATTGTTATCGATGATGAAAACAGTTGTGCTGCTTAATATTTTTGCATTATACATATTTCCAGGATTCTTTGATGAATAGAAAGTTCAAAAGAACAACATTCATATCTAATATGTTATTCAGGCAGTGGTTGATATATGCTTTGTTTACCGGGAATGGCTCCAGTCCCTCCTGTATGATAAATCCTTCCACCAGGTGTGTTAGAACCAAAGGTTTGGCCGCTCCTGATGGTTGCTGGACCTCTGTGGTTATCGTTTGACTGACAGTGGGAGGCTGAACTGGTGGTCTGTCCAGCACAGGGAGAAACTTTGGAGGAAAGCAGCTGTCCACAGGGGACATATCTAACGGCTGAGTCATGGAGGACTGGATGGGTGACATGTCAGAGGAGAGGCTGGAGATTGCTAGAAAAATGAAGACAGTTATAATATTACCAACATCGTCTATAAATGCTCCTTCATATCTCAGAACACTTTATGGAGTTCTCAGTTATTAAAGCACCAATTTTCTCAGCTGTTTCTCCTAAAACATTCAGATAAATTGGACAAATTTGAGGATACATTTGAGAGTTCATATTCAAAATAATTGAATTTTGAGAAATTGTTGAGTTTCTCTTCTGAAACTGTACAAGAGATACATGTCAGGCAGAAAATATATGTGATATTTATTTTAAACAGATAAGTGACCCTATATACCGGAGTGATTGTCTGACTGGGTGGACGTTTCCTCGTCTTTCTCAGCTGGCCATGGTGCGACTGAAGGCGACTGTGTCTCATTCTTCTGTGACGTCTTCATTTGGCTGTCAGTCCTCGAATCCTCTGTGCAGACTGTCATCTTACTCAAGACCTGAAATGCAGAGATTTCAAAATATGCTTATTAAAGCATTACTGTAAAACAGTGTTACTGTGGTATCATCATTGGTATACTATTATAGTTTTGTTAATATTTCAAATTTTTTATTTTTAAAAAACTATTAATATTCATTAACTATAATAACCCTGGTGAAAATAAGTTACATAATAAGTAATGATAAACCGATATATAGGCCATGAGTATTAATCAGACCATATTTGGCATTTTGAGATTATGAGCATTGAAGGATTACTTCCTGATTATCAAGTGTTTCCCTTTGTATCATTTCCAATTTTGAGCACATTTCAAGTAAAATTTGCTCAAATTGTCTATGTAATATTTGCCATCAATAAAGCTTCTCCGAACCTTCTCCGAAGTTTCACTTGATGGCTGATCTACGGCAACAGCCTGGATGATTTTCTTTTGAGGTGCTGGACATTTCAGATCTTGAGGAGTCTGGTCTGGTACATCTTCCTCCTTTTGTTCTTCCTTTCTGTCTTTTGACGTCACGGCTGTTTGTGTGGGGCTCTGTGAGGTCAAAGGGGATTGTGGAGGCACAAGAATGCTGCTGGTGGACACCAGGGGCAGCACTGGAGACGGAGGGGACGCCCTTTGAGGAGACGCCAGCGGAGGAGTGGTGATGAGAGGTGTGGCTGCTGTGGTTTGTCTGGAGGGCGACAGTTGCACTAGCTGTGGGCATGGGTTTGTAGTCCGTAGCGGCTGGGCAGGGCACTCTGGTTTAGCAAGCACAGGTGAGACGAGCGGCTTCGATTGGATGAGATCGTGGGGCGGGGACACAGTGGCTGTCTTTGATTGGCCGTTGGTGCACTGGGCAGATGCAGAGGACAATGCAATCCTCAGCAGCTGTTTTGTAGCCAGTAAGGACCCACCGGGTGAGGAAGATCTCAAGGGCAAAGTCAGGGTAGGGGGTGTGAGGTGAGACCTCGATGGGGAAGGAACTGTGATGGGCACTGAAGCGTTCTGCGCTGACACGCTTTGGGATGGCTGGGTGGATGGGCAGCGCTTTAACTCTGGAAGAGGCTTCTTTGGTGTGGCGGGGGGAGAGTTTGGGGGTGTATGCCTCTGATTGAAGGGGTGCTGGGGGATGCTGATCTGGCTGTGGGGCCTCTTGAGACCGCTGCTGTTCAGTTTCTGTTTTGCTAAGGCATGGGCCTGTGCAGGTGCGTACAGGGCTGGAGACACAAGAAAAAAATAAGGAAAAGTTAAGGAAAAATACACAATTCAGCTTTTTATTCCAGCATATCTCTCAAACATGGCCTTTTATTCCAACATATTTATAAAAAAGGTCGCTTATTCACACCAAGACTGCATTTATTTGATTAAAATACAATAATAACAGTTAAATTCTGAATTTTTTTAAAATAACTTTTTCTATTTTAATATATTTAAATAAAAAGTAATTTATTTCTATAATGGCAAAGCTGAGTTTTCAGTAGTCATTTCCTTCAGAAATCATTCTAATATGCTGATTCTGTGCTCAAGAAACTTATTATCTTATTATTATCAATGTTAAAAACATTTTGTGAAATCTTTAATCAATAGAAAGTTCAGAAGAACAGCATTTATTTTATAAAAGTCTTTTGTAACATTATATAAATGTCACTTTTGATCAATTTAATGTGTTCTTGTTGAATTATTGGTCACACTTTAGATTAAGGTCCAATTCTCACTATTAACTATCTATTAACTGTGACTTTTGCCTCAATAAACTCCTAATTACTGCTTAATAATAGTAAGGTAGCAGTTAAGTTAAGTTTAGGTTGGGTAGGATTAAAGCATGTAAAATATGTTCATGCAGAATAAGGCATTAATATGTGCTTTATAAGTACTAATAAACAGCCAGTATAACCTAGTAATATGCATACTAATAAGCAACAAGTTAATAGTGACAATTGGATCCAAAAGTGTTACCAAAGTTTTAATAAAAAAAATATTACCTACTCCAAAATCTTTTGAACATGTTTTCCTAAATGTGATTCAAATATTTGCATTAAGAAGAGAGAGATACGTAGGTGGCTGCTTACATGGAGGTGGAACTGTAAGATGGCGAACAGGTGCTGCTTTAGTTTGAGCTGTTTGGCTTTCTGTCTTAGTAGCTCCCTCTTTCCCTGGAGCATTTGCTGGCTGGCTTGGTCTCAGATGGAAGGTCGGTAATCTTGGGCATGAAAGGGGAGGAGGTTGGCTTGACGTTGTGGGTTTCAGTGGTAAGTTCGGAGGGATGGTAAGGGTGCCAGGTGGAGGTGGACGGAGAGTCAGACTCTGGAGCTGAAGAACAGAATAGTCAGAATGAGAGAGATACTGATGTCATACATTTGGAAAAACACCACATGTAGCATAAGCTATATTAACAAAGATTTAAACCATCTGAAAAACATCAAATATTTTCTTGTCTTGTGTTTTTGCGGTTATGTTACATTAAATTGACATAGAAAAAGGGTATAGTTCACCTACAAATGAAAAATGTGTCATAATTTACTCACTCTCTTGTCGCTCCAAACCTTTCTTCAGTGTAAGGAGATATTTAGCAGAATGTCTGAGTTGCTCTTTCCATATTTTCAAAAATGACAAAAAAGCAAAATAAAAGATAATATTCTTACAGTCTTCAGAAGTCATATTTTGTATGAAAAACCAACCAAAATCATTGACGTCAAAAAATGAAACGCTATATGAAATGACACATTAATGTGCCATTTTTTTATGTCAATAAAGAGAATAAGATTTGAGAGCTGTTGCAAAGGGGAAGCATTTTTTCGAAACTTGAAACCATCAGTCCCCATTCATTTTCATAGTATAGTATAAAACATTTCAAAAATTCTACTAAATTTTCCTTCTGTGTTGCACGGAAGAAAGTAAGTTCAAGGTGAGGGCAAGAAAATGACAAAATTTCATTTTTGAGTGAACTATCCCTTTAAATTCAGAAGAACAGATGCCTCTATCACATGACCATACATAATTGAGCTCACCTGTGTGGAAGGAAATCGAGGTGAGGAAGAGGAAGGGGTGGAGGAAGAGGAGGAGGAGGAGAAGGAGGAGGAGGAAGAGGAGGAGAGGGCAGGTACATCAGGCCTCACAGCAGACGTTAGAATCAACTGCCAGATGGCAAGCCCAGAGAAAGAGAAAAATGAAAGAGAGAAAGAAAAAGAGAGAAGGTAAAAAGATAAAGAAAAAGTCCCAGTGGTGCAAAATAGAAGGCTGTTATTTCCTGCCTGTTGTGCTTTTGCAGTGTAGGTGTGATGGTGAAATTCACAGCATAGTGAAAAGCTTTTGATGTGGTCGAGTAAAAATCTGTCCTCATCAGAGACATGCAAGCATGCATTGAGTGCAGACCTCTAGACACTAACCCTCCAACATACCAGCTGGTCACAATAGATCATGAGCTGAAAAGAAATATAACCTGTAGATAGCAATTATGTGTGCACAGCACATACATGCTTCACTCTGAAGCAGATAAATTCAGTATTAACAAGGACTGCGAGTAAACAGTGCAGTGGGTCACAGGACAGACCGGCAATCACTTAGAGTCGAGAAACCAGCAAAGTTTCCATCAGAGTGTGAAAGAGGGCATGGCGTCTGGGTAAAACTATTATGTGTAAAGTGCATGTGAAGATCTGAAGTTAGAAAATGCTGCAGAACACGACATGACACAGGCTGCATTACCATTTGGGCCCTCAGGAGCATCTGAGCTTGACTCGTATTTGGGCTCTTTCCCAGAAGAAGAGCTTGAGGGGAAATCTTACGGGCGGCCGTAGCAGCGATTGGATTCTGACTTCCTCTTACAAGGGGTGTTGATCCAGCAGGCAGAGAACCCTGATGGTTAAGAAATTGATCAAAACAGTGGAGGCCCCAAAAGAGAAACCATAAATGTCATGACACCATCAATAAAATTAGCATTATTTCTCAGGTTGTCGCACAAACCATTTTTGGAGTCTGCTGCGAAGATGAAGCTTGGTTGACTCTCTCACTAGGTGAAAAGGAAGGTGCCAGTCGGTCCCCAGACAGATTGACCTGCAGGAAGAGATGGAAGTTTTATGGTTACAAAAGAAAGTGGTTCATTTTATTGTAGGAAGATTAAAAACAATAGTTACAAACACACTGTAAACCTAAAACTCAAAATAATTGCGGCAATCAGTTGAAAAAAGTAGTTAAAAAATTTAAAGTTTAAACAAGCAGAACTTGCAGATTTTTATTTTGTAATCATACAATTGCTCTGAACTTGAAATATTTGAGTAAGCTAATTCATACATTTAACTTATAAAATATCATGTAACTGCAAATTTTAAGTGGATACTTGACTAGCTTTAACTAGCTACTTCAATAAATGCCACCCTGCTAATTGGTTACACAATGTTTTGGTAGCATTAGCATATTATAGCACTTGCTGAATGAGGACAGCAATATAAAACATTTAACATACTGTATATCTGTTCTCAAACTAAGCTCATGCTCCACTCGTCACCATGATGGTAACCCTACAAAAAAACAAACAGAAACTCTTCTAAACTAACATAACAAAACATTAAACACTACTAAATCTCCCACTTAACGTTAATCGTGCACAAAAAACCTAATATAACACTTAATTTTGGCATTTACGTTCCCTTTTGAGTTTCATGGCAAAGCATGCTGGGAAATAGAAATCCCAGCCCCGTTTCGCTTAAATTTAAGTTAGTCTAAATGAAAAGAAACAAGTTCATAAAACTCAAAACATTGAAAGAATTCAGATTACTTAAAATGTGTCAGTTTTTTAACTCAAAAGAAAAAAGTTCTAAATACTCATAAAAGTTCATTTGTTTGAACTAATTTGTTTAATTTGAGTTGGCTCTACTCAAACCAATTAACTATTTTGAGTGTTAGGGTTTACAGTGCAGTATTCTTATATTATATTATATTGGACTTCTTGCACAACAATTTCCGTGTTATGGTTCAGTATTTCTGGTCAATTCTACAGTTACTCATGGTAATAATCACAGAACGTAGATTATTAATACTTTTTAGGAATGTCAATTAATCATGTTCTCTGTGTTAACATGAATTAACTGAATTGTTCCTGTATATGCCTTAAAGAAATGTAATGATGCTAAATGTCACGATCACCAGTGAGAGTGCCCCATGATTACCACCAGAGGGCACTCCACCCCGGACTGTCATTCCATCAAAGACTACATTACCCATAATCCTTTGCCCAGACTCATCAGCACACATTGTTTACACCTGTGTCTCATTTACCTCTGCCTATATCTAGTCTGTTCACCCTGTCATTCACGGCGAGGTTTTGTATGTGTTACACAGCATCTCTGAGTGGTTTCCCCTGGTTCTTGTCTCTTAACTTGTTGTAGACAGTGCTACTACTTTGAATAGAATTTTAGCATAAACATGTAATTTACATATAGTGAAATAATTGTCATAATGACAGAATATGCATTTAATACATAAAAAGCTTTGTTCTGTCTTAATCATCAGGTCTCAAATTATGGTGAGCACAGACACCCTGTGATAAAATAATCTTGTATGTTTACAGGCCACTGCTTTCTCAGATCCGTTTGGGTTGGACTAAAACTTCATGTTCTATTGAGTTTGGAAAATCATCATATCTCCTGTCCTGTCTCTAAAAATGCCTGCATTTACAAATCTTCTTGCGGACACTCACTTTAAGTGTTGTTTCCTCAACTAGATGGAAACTAGCGAGCTGCAATATACATGGAAGTACACCACAAAGTTCAGAGAATGTAGTCAATAAATAGATTAGATTGGAATGTTTATTATTATATTTCAAAAGCATTTATATTAATTGTATATTTTTTTCTTCTTGTGTAGTTGCAAAAGTTGTCAGTTTTCAATTTGCTATTTATTTATATTTAATAAAATTTTAACACATATAATTGCTAAAAAGGGCCAACTCAAAAAATTAACATGGTTTGAATAAACATACCTGCACCACTTTTCTGTTGGTGGCGGTGGGTTGATTGTGGAAGGTGGTTACAGTTGTGAGTGCAGGGGGAGTTTTCGGGGTGCCATTGGCCTGATGGGAAGGGTTCACCGCTGTGGTGGTTGTGGTGTTGACTGTGCTCTTTGCAGGTTCTGCTTTAGTTTGGGGCTCCTTGTCCATTGTTCCACAGAATCTGGACACAAGAAGCTGAAATAAAGTTGTTCGTAAATACGTATGTGTACTAAAATTCTACCTTAAGTCATAATATCAACCTTGAAGTCCATTGTCCATTTGTAAAATCTTCCTAGTGCAATTGACTGTAGTAACCTATTTATTTCCTAGAGAAGTGCATATATGTCAACCACAGGCAGGTCATTTGTCTAGAGACTCAAGCTGAACATGCAAATTTCCAACAGTTTTCTTGTATTTGCTTACAGGGCCTGTCGTATGACTTTATGTAAGGTGAGACTTAAGTCAACCAAAGAGTTTGAAACCAACTTAGCTTATGCACAAGAATGAAGAACATAACTGATGTGGAAACAACCTTGTAGAGAGGTCTACTGAATTTAATCAATGAACAGAGAGAGGGGAAGCAGACCAGTGATCAATTAAGTATATCTGCATGCATAACGCTGCATAATAAAATAATCATGTTCATGCATATACATAAATTATACCACCATGACCATGATTACATCTACACTATACTAAGAAAGAAAGAATTTATGCATAGGTATGCATGGTCCTCCCTTTTCTAGTTATAACTTTTCTGCGTGTAAAAACTAAAATAAACAAATGAGCTAAATAAATGATAATGCAGCACATATTTTGAGAGATTAGATTGATTTTATGTGGATTCATTTATTAATTAAGATAGATTATTTATGTTGAGTCTGTCATACAACACAGTATGGAATCTGTAACATCTGATCATTACTGGGACTGATAGCCTAAGCAGTAAAACATAATTTAAACATAATAAAAGTCTTACAGCGAAAACCATGTTAATCTGTAAATTAACTTTTAAACTATAATAAAAATATATATATCATAGTTCAAAACACGATACATAAAAATGAAAACTTGAATAATTATAATTTATAGAGAAAAAGTATATTTAACAAAGCAATATGTAGCCTATATTTTAACAGTAAAATGTTATGTTTTTTAATATGTAAAATGTACAAATCACCTTGTAATTTAAAGCAGCATCTTTTTCCACACAAAAATCATTACATTTGTTTGGATTTTATTAGGTAATAGTTTTTGTTATGAGTTATGTACATTATGGCGTTTTATTTAATTTTAATTTAATTGTGTTATTTTAGTGTCATTTAATGGTGTTTTGTTTGTGTGGGTAATTGTGCTGTCTTTCTGTTACTAGAGGCCACAGATGTTTGATAGGTCAAATATCTCAAATATGTTGGTATATTAACAATAATTATGTACAGTTAGGAAGAGTAAAATATACAATAACCAAAACATCTCCCGTAATGCTTGTAATATACCATCACTGTATATACGGTAAAGTTCTGGAAACCACAGCTGCCAGTTTTTTTAAATTATTATTTTACCCTAAATGTGACAAAAAAATATACAGTGTATTACTATTATTATTATAACTCACACCAGGCCGCAGCTAAACAAAAACGAAGCATCTGAGCATGCTTAAAACAAGACAAATCGGCTCCATTAATAATGTGAAATCGCGCCATGCCTGCGCCGTGAAGACCAGAGTAATGCGCTGCCCTTTGTTTCATACGAGCCATAGAAATAAAAATCCAGAGAGCAAATGAAGCATTCGTATAGTTGTGGAACATCAAGCTTTTAACCCACTGTCCGTGCAATAAGTGTGAAACCCGAACGACATTAATGGACACATACCAGGAAGCGCCGCGCGCACAGGTGCCAGAATGCCACGCGTGTTTTCAATGTTTATGCACGAGCCGCAGTCATTTGTGAATAAACACCCACTGTGATTCCCAAAAAACCTACCCGTATTTGTCATAACATTTCGACGGCCTATAGCAGAGAGGCTGAAATCGCAATAAAAACAAATGCATATGTGCAACAAAAAGCCCGCTGAATACGACTGAGTCTCGCAGAGCCGATGCATTTACGTCTAATGTTCATTCCGCGGGTTATTATTTTGGTCATATATTGAAAATGGGCGTGTGTTCGTGCAGTGACAGCTAGAGCCCCCTGAACGTCCCTGAAGACCTGCACTTCCCCAAATGATGGCGCGACGTGATATATATAGGCTAAACGCGGCTACTTTTTATCGAGCATACGAAATGCACACGGCTACAAATCACCTTAAGTTACTGCGCATCGAAATACACAAAATGAAAGTCAAAAGGGAAAATGATGATGCTCTGTGCGCGAGCGTGCGCTCCTCCCTTCTAACCCAGCCGGTCGCAGACCTTTCCAAAACATCCATCTTTTAATGTGTGATTAATGAAATCAAGGTAATCCTACCTGTCCGAAGTCAACGGGGTAGTTCTCCCATCACACACTGACCGTTTTCAGCGACTGCTACAATCCCGTCATGTCCTAATGCGTCAAAGTAAAAGTAGAGAGCGATAGAAATTCATCAGGGCGCTGAGTGTTACAGCACCGCTTACAGTGTAGGAGGACCGTACACGCTTCTGTCTTCGACAAATATATGAGGAAATGTAGCCTACCTACATTTTGCAGCAGGAATAAAAGGCTTATTTGTTATCATGTCATAACCCAATTGTAGGCCTATTGTGTGCACGTGCATGTGTCTGTATGATATTTTATACTGTAGCTTGACCATTGTAAAGCTAATACCAAGCTTCCTGAATCAATTGAGTCTTTTTACATAGCCTAATGTACGGCCACAAACATATTTTAACTAGTGACCCATTGATATTGATTAGGCCTACCTATTTTTTCATCCTTGAAAGTGGTTTTGTGGAAAGTAGCCATTGGTTATACATTTCCATGTTTTGTTTTGGGGTGAACTCTGTAAAAAGGCCTGGATTCAGGGTTGGCGATGTTTCACTTTAACCAAAAAAAGTGCACAAGCACATATGCTTGGTCTTCGACTTTCATGAGGAGCCTTTGCGGGGTATGAAATTTTGATGTGATACTCTCAAGTTGCATAATCCTTAGGAATAGTTCACCCAAAAATGAAAATTCAACTTGTCCAAGACTTGAATTTCTTTGTTCTGCTGAACACAAAAGGAGATATTTTAAAGAATGTTGGTAACAAAACAGTTGATGGACACCATTTACTTCAATAGTAGGGTACAACGGGGCTAAAGGCACACCTTAAGAAAAATGTGCTTTTCACTACTCCTATAATGTATGATATACAGAAAAATATATATGTTTGTATTGAACATTTATGGAGCAACAGATTTTGTTTGAAAATAAATCATAAAAGTGGTTTATTTTATTTAAAAATCTTAAAAATGTATGGTGTGTCGAGGGGGGCACACATGGGGTAAAAGGCTCACCAGCATGGGGCAAAAGGCACACAGTATTGATACAAATACTTTCGCAAAAATAATATTGTCTAAAATATATTTGTCTTTTTAATAATGTCTAAGTTAATACTTATTGTGCAACATTAGGCATGTGTCAAGGCTTCGTTGAATTTCATTTAGAACAGCCTAGATTTATCTTTAGCCTATTTTTTAACCTCCTAAGACCCAGAAAAACAAAGTCTTTTGAATTTAGTATTTTTTTCTCTCATGTCATTACATTGTTAGGAGCATAAGAAACAAATAGGAATTTCTTTTTGAAAAAATATATTTTTAAATAACAGGTATAGGCAAAAATAATGGGATTTTTTTTTTTCATTCAGCAGTCAATTTTCAGGTTTCAGGATTTTCCCATTCAATGCATTGTATCTATACACTGTATCTAATTTGCAAAAAGAAGTGTAATAATGGAAGTAATAGTTGGCAACATTTTTATAATAATATCTGATATTTTATAGGAACATTGATATGTAATTTCTTTCCCTATTCACTTGTGTCTCCCAAAATGCCTGATAAACATGATGTAAATCCTGGTGTCCTCTACAGTGGACATGTATGAAATCAATGCCCTGTTTTGAAACAGAAAGTCATATTTTGATTAGAAACCCCATAAAAAATTTTTCTGAGATGTTGATTTACACAAACAATTACAAAATTAGTCAGATTTAAATGATAATTACAAAATATTTTCATATTTCCATAAGAGTGCTACATTTGATCATTCAGTCATTTTTAAAGACCAATGAGAAGTTGTTGGCCTGGTGAAACCTCAAAACAAATGGTATCTCTGAATCTCTGAATGTGCTATTTACAGAACATCCAGGCTGTGACGTGGTGTATGTGTCAAAGAAATTCACTAAAATATAATGTCCTCGTACAGTGGCACCCAGCAGGTTAAATTAATTATAATAAAACAATTGTTATTGTATTTAGCAAATACCTTGAAAAAAAAAAAAAAAAAAAAAAAAAAAATTTATTTTATTTTCAAAATGTGCTTTCAGAAATCGCGTTTGACTGGGGTGGTAACCATAGCAACAGTATCCTGCTAGGCATTGCCTCAATCATTAGGCTATCGGACGATACATCCAAAAAACACAAATATACTGTGATTATTTTAGGAATATATTATAGATTTACACATTTACAAAAAATACAATTATTTTCAAAAGTAAAGGAGAATCACTAAAAACATGCATATCTATCTCATTATGAGCCTATAATTAATTAGTAGTAGTAGTAGTTGTTGTATTAGTAACCTATTGATTATGGTTACTATGGGATACCGTGAGGTCACCACAGTGTGCCTTGCGCTCATTATAATCGGATCACGCGCGGTTGCGCTGTTTACAGTTGTCCACTAAACTTAACACGCACGGCTTTGACTTTCTCTTATTTGCAGCTGACCCTTTCGAATTAAAATAAAAAAAAATTCTTGCTGGCTGAAATTCAAGAAAAAGTTTCATCGATGGAATAAGGAAAGTGGCAGATCGGTGAGAGACAGGTGAGAGGTTGAATGCCTCAATGGAAATGTAACACTGTCAATATGCCGGACACGAGACTTATAAAGCCGAAACCCGTTGCAACGAAACCTAAGCATCTTAACAAGAAAACCGCCGAAATAACACATGCAGTCAGAACCAGAGATGTCAGTGTCGGTCACCGCAAAAACAGGGCTTCAAGCTGCCCGAGATTCACCCATGACACCGAATACAAACCCAAAGCAACGGAGAGAAGCACTAAAGCAATAAAGGAGAAACAGTCCGAGACTTTACCGAGGTCAAAACCTGCAACATGTGCACCGAAGGAACAACCGATGCCAAAATCACATTCTCATGCTTATTATGAGACCCACAGGTAGGAGGAATACAGTGCCAGAGGCCCCAGAAACATATGGTGGATCAGGTCTTAATCCAAGCATCAGCATTAAACTATGTAGTCAATAGTTGCCATCGTAAATCCTTTAGTTTAGAGCTTGTTTTGTTCACTAAATTAATTACTTTTCTTTTTTGTGTGCGACAGTCAAAAAGCATTTACAGTATTTCCACCAAACCCAAAGAAAAGACAAGATATTCAGCAAAGTAGGTTTATATTGCTCTTCATCTCTAATTTACTTTTTATTTCTCACTGAATGGGTGATTTGTCAATTTCAATCAACCCCTATAGGATGATTAAATTTTTTTTTTTAAATCATTCCAGTTAAATAAAAGTTTATAGCATCCTTAACTGTGTCTTTAAATACATTCAAACTTTCAAAGAGTGTTTCTTTTTCTTTTCTTCCTTTACCTTTTAACTTCTCCTCAATAATAAAGTGATACAATTTAAGTAACACTGTAAACAATTCTATGATCAATAAATTATGACAACATATGTTTTTATATTGCTTTATGTTTAATAAGTTATACAAGATTCAACTGAGTTTTTAGGTCAGTTTAATGAAATTGATTGTACTGAACAATTTAAAGGGATAGTTCACCCAAAAAGTAAAATTACCCTATGATTTCACCCTCCCAAGCGTAGGTGTATATGACATTCTTCTTTTAGACAAATATTTTCTTTGCAAGTTGAATACGGAGGTCGGTTCACAAGAAGCTAGATATTTTAGATTTTTTTGTAAAAATATTTTTCTTACACAAACCCATCGATTCGCTTCGGAGCCGCGTGGATTACTTTTATAATGGATAGATGCACTTTTTTGGGCTGCCATTCACTGTCATTATAATGATTGGATTAGCCAGGACATAAGTCCGATTGTATTCAACTGAAAAAAGAATGTCATATACACCTAGGATGGCTTGAGGGTGAGTAAATTATGGGATAATTAAAATTTTTGGGTGAACTATCCCTTTAAGGCAGCAATTTTTTTAATAGCGTACTAATATGAAGGGGGGGGGGGGGCTGATTAAGACCTAACTTTTCCTGAAAAAAATACCAACAGAATTTTTCAACAAATGTCTCCAATGATCCTGTCATCACACCATTTTAAAGGAAAATAAAAAGTTTATATTTGATGTAAATGTACTGTAATTGTTTTTATAGTTACTTCAAAGTAACAATAGCACAATCACCCTTATAGGCTATTATACTGAATGCATTTTATGTTTTTGTAGGTAACAATATTTAAATAGGCTGTGTGATATTTCCTGGGGGGTTTTTTACGTTTAAAAGGAAATGATAGAAGGTTAAGCTGTCAACACTCACTGACTGAATGCTTGGCTGTTTAACAGAAGCAGAAGCAGAACTGGCAGCTCTGGAGGATCTGCACTTGAGTCGGGCCATGGGTTACATTTCCATATCTCCTAGTACTGTGGGTGAGTCATTCAACCAACCATGCCAGAAAACAAATATGTGAAGCCTTCTGATGAGTCTGTTTGAAAGAATTCAAATAAAAATTACCACTACCACCACTAGGGGGAGTTAAAGTCCATTTATGGACATCAGGGGTGCGTTTCCCTAAACCTAAAGCAACTATGGATGCAAGTTCAGGGTTGGGAAGGTTACTTATAAAATGTATTCCACTACAGATACAAAATACATGCTTAAAAAAGTAATTTTTAATGCATGCCGTTAGATACCGCAAGTTCTGTAACAATCTAAATACTTTAAAATACTTTGGAATACTAATAAGGTAACACAAAGGGACTATACCAAACATAGGACTTGGTTTTCCTCGGCATATTATTTTAAACAACATCAATTTTCAACAATACTTATTAAAGCAAAATATATTGATGCCCAAGAAGGCAACATGATGCATTAAGATCTGGGGTGTGTAAACTTTTTGAATGGGATGAACAGGGTAAATTGTACTTATTTTGTCTTCTGGGAAACATGTAGTTATTAGCTTCTGAAGGGCAGTACTAAATTAAAAAATATGATCTTTCAACAAAATAAGAAATATTTACACATCATCCTGTTCATATGTTTTCACCCCTGCTCTTAATGCATTGTTTCATGGAAACTTGTATCTGCCACTAAATATAAAAATAAAAAAGGTAATTGTGACTTTTTATCGCAATTGCGAGTTATAAAGTTAGAATTGTAAGATAAAAAGTCACAATTACCTAAACAACTTAATTAATATGAAACATGAAAACAGCCGTGGATCATCCAGGTAATAACAGACAGTTCAGATTCAAGGGTATGTACATATTTGAATGTGGAAATTTGTATAAATTCAGTAATTTAAACTATATTTAAACATATATTATGTGAATTAACTTGTTCAGGACAGTATTAAATAAAAGTAACATGCAATTTTTATGATCCCAGATCCCTCTTATCCCTCTTGTTTGTTAAAATTATTATAGCATATTCTGCAAGGGGTATGAAACTTATGAGCATAAATGTATCTTAGGATGCTTTTGAATGACCAATTGCTGTTTACATTAATTGCTGATACAGTTTACATTAATGTTTAAATGAAATAAATGGCATTCAAATTCAAAGTAATCACTTTGGTAATGTAAAATACTTTTCGGATGTAACTGTAATTTGATTACCACCCATTTAAAATTTAACTGTAATGAACAGTTTGTCAAATTTTGTATTTTAAATACGTAACTAAGTTACATGTATTTAGTTTTTCCCCAACCCCCATTGGCTAATGATACTTTTGCTTTTGGGAAACGCACCCCTGGATATCTCTTACACAATTGTAAAACCAATAAAAGGGATAGTTTACCCAGAAATGAAAATTCTGTCATCATTTACTCACCGTCGATTTGTTCTAAACCTGTTGGGTTTATGTTCTGTTGAACACAAAAGTAGATATTTTGAAGAATGTTCAAAACATCAAACAGTTGGGTGCCATCGACTGTCTGGTTACCAACATTCTTTAAAATATATTATTTTGTGTTCAACAGAAGAAAGAAATTCATACAGGTTTGGAACAACATGAGGGTGAGTAAATGATGACAGAATTAAATTTTTTTGGGTGAACTATCCCTTTAATGCATGTGGTAACTTACAAATACTATACATTACAAACGACCCCTGGATTACCACATTTGACACAGCAAACTTCTATCAGACAGACATCTGTTTCTATACGTGTCAATTAAATAATATTTCATAGAAAATAATAATTCTGAATCTGGTTTAATCATGTCTACTATTTCCCCAGGTGGATGCTTAACTCTGGAAGAGGTCAGGGCAAAACAACAACAAGAAATGCAAATCAAGAGAAGACAAAAGCAGGTATAAGAGTAAAATTATATCCAGTGAACCAAAACTTCTCCATGTGTAATAAGCACAATAATCTCATGAATGCCTTTTTTCCCCTTTCAGGTTAAAAATTTATTTTAGAAACTTCTTCAGTTGTGCAAGAATAAAGGTTAGAATACTGCAGACAACAGATGAATATTATTTATGTTGCTTTAAAAGTGCAGCTAATCTACATGGACTTCCTGATGTGTTCTATGTGTTTTATGTTCTAAATGTTTATTATTCACCATGTCTTTGTGAAATGTACCTGTATGACTTTTAGGTTGATGTAGTTGTTTCGATTATAGATGTGATTTAAATGCAGTATATATATATATATATATATATATATATATATATATATATATATATATATATATATATATATATATATATATATATATATATATATATATACTGACTATGTATATTAAAATGACAGAATAATTTACAGTATATAATGGCAGTGTGTTTGTTATATTCTGCACATGCAAACTACTAAAGTGTACAATAGTTTTTTTTATTTCTTTTAATGTCTTAAGTGACAAAAACACATTGAGTTATTACAATTGTGAGGCATGGTGTAGTAATTCAGCTTAATTTGGTCTATTATTTCATGCAAGCAGTCCTCCTGGTGTTCTGTTTTTCTTCTGTTCCTTAGCAACAAGGATTTTTCTCTCTTTGTTTTGTCCTCTGAGTATATTCTGGGAGCCGTCTGCTTTGAAGCTTTCAAAAATACGAATCAGGGTCCTGTTGCCTGGCGAGGGGAGAGTGACAACATAATGAAAGGTAGACGATAGGTGAGGGCAAATAAATTAATAAAATAAATGATTAAATTCCCTGGTAAATTAATCTAGCCAATTGAGTCTCAGTCCCTTCATCAATCAGTTGCAGCAGAATACATGTTTTCCACCTATTCTCTAAGGAAACAGTATGCCACTGTTCAGCTATGTTTTTTTTGTGCGCACATAATTCAGAAACCATGACTGTATTGCTTTAAGGTTCGGAAAGATATTTAAAAAATGTTTCTCATGGATCTCTTTCTGGATAGGTTGAATTACACTTGTTTTGCCTCCAGGTCTGCCTCTTTACCTATTGCTTTTCAACCCTTTGCGACTTTCCAATTCACTCTCAAAATAGCAGAGAAACTGTTGTTGTTTATTCCAGTGCTTTGAGACACTCTTGAAATGTTTCTCTGAGAGACTGGAAGTAATGAAAAGTTAAAGCCAAAGGCCTCAAAAGGACATTAAATTAGTCGCAGACTAATGAAAAAACAAACACAAAATAGCTTTCCTGGAAAACATGCACGGCGGCCAACTAGTGTTACAGACTTTTTCGTAATGGTGACCCTTAAATTATTTACTTAAGGATCATAATTTTATGATGCTTGTACATTCGTTCTTTCTAACACACGGTTGTACAAAAGTCTAATCATGAGGGTGTTTCCTCTGAATTGAGTAATCCAGGCATAGGTCAGGGTGTGAACTTACAACATGTTAGCAGCTAAACTATAGAAATGCAAACTTAGACGCAAATGAAAGTCAAATTAGAGCCATTTGCCTTATGCTAATGTCCACATGGAAAAGGACACAAAGAAGAAAGAGAATGCAAATGGATGTCTGGAGGAATCATTACACAAAATGTAAACCGAAAGTAAAGAAATACTAATGCTTAAATACATTGAGTGATGGCCACTCCATCCATTCACAAAACCATCTTGTATCAAATATATATTTACATTAAAGAAAAGGAGTTGGTATCAAGTGGTAAATACTGGAGGTTGTAGGTAAATCATAAGCTCTTAATGTTTACTCAGTACCAGCTGGTGAATGCTAAGCACTATGACATAATGTGAAAAAAACACGATTTAGGTAAACAAAGGCCAAAGGATGAATAAGCAACTTACGCTGTGTGTTAGTCACAGTAAATTATGCTGAATGACAGGACTAAAATTAGAGATTGGACTAAATATATAGTAAATGACTAACCAACCTACTGTATGGATATGACATACAAAGATTTTAGAAAAAATATAGCTAGCAATATAGAAAAACTAGCAATCTAGTAAATAATTAAGAATTAATGTTTTTAAATAATCACACAAATGAGACTAGGGTTAGTTATCGGACCAGAAAGTTGTCACAGAGGCTATCTCAGAAACTGTAAGCTTTAGAATCAAAAGTCCAATTCAGTTCAAAACTGTCTTAAACTGATTAATATTTGTGAATTCTGTCTTCCAAACTAAAATTTAAGTACCATCATACTTCCATTAGCCTATAGCTCTTGGGTACGTGTTCAAGCAAAAGTATACCATAAAATGTATTAAAGGATTAGTTCACTTCAAAATAAAAATTACCCCATGAATTACTCACCCTCAAGCCATCCTAGGTGTATTTGACTTTATTCTTTCTGATGAACACAATCTGAGTTATATTAATAAATATCCTGAAGCCTCCAAGCTTTATAATGGCAGTGACAGGATCCATTGAGTTTGAAGCTCAGAAAAGTGCATCCATCCATCCATCATAATCGTACCGGGGGGTTAATAAAGGCCTTCTGAAGCAAATCGATGGGGTTTTGTAAGAAAAATATCCATATTTAAAACTTTATAAAGTAAATTAGCTTTATAAACAGACTGCCATCCAGACCCCTGTCATTATAAAGCTTGGAAGCATCAGGATATTTATTAATATAACTCTGATTGTGTTCATCTGAAAGAAATATACACCTAGGATGGCTTGAGGGTGAGTAAATCATGGGGTAATTTTCATTTTAAAGTGAACTAATCCTTTAATTGATATTTCTGTTATTCAAAACAATGGTATGACGTTTTGTTATTTTTTTAACCCTTCACAATCACTGGTCATTTATATAGATCAGTGTTCACAATATATAAATGTGACAACATGCTTCACTATTAATGACAAGTATTTGCCTTTGAAAAATAAACCCACTCTTTGAGAAATAGAAAACGTAAAGGTGTGCCTTTTGCCAACTCTTTGGTGTTTTCTTTTTTCATTTTAAAATGACTTATTGCATGTATGTTTAAAAATGTTTTGCCTAGTCAGTCTGTGTTTCTTAAGCAACAAGCTAAGCAAAACAAAATCGATTTTTACAAATGTCTGCACACACCTTTACCACGGTTCACAATAATTGGTGAATGTTTACCACACGTAAACCCTAGATCGCTAGACAGACTTCCTACTCTTGCTGCGGTTGCTATGACTATAGTTGGTAGGAGCGACCGACAGGCAATCTGTAATTGGACAGTTGAGAAGTCATTCAGAGAGCTTAACCAATCAGTTATTAGGTTAAGGGCGGAACTTATAGAAATGCTGGTAACGCCCCCTAAATTGATAGACAGACTTCCTCCGCTAAATCACGCCGTCTAGCCGTGGCAGCCTGTCGAGTGACGTAGGTTGTTGGGTTGTGGATTGACGTTGCGAGTCTATCAGCATGAAGTCCGCACCAGTGTTATCAGTGTCAGGGCGACGGGCGCTCGTTCGACTGTGAACTCCGAGACGGAATCCCGTGATATATATTTTTATTTATTTCAGGCGCTTTCCTTCGCTTCTCGTCAAAAAACAAAACCAAAAATAAAACCCAACAACGTTGAGTTGATTCTTCAGATTCAAAGGTAAGCTTGAATATATGTTGTTTTATGTCGGAACGAAAGAATGTATTTTCAATATTTTAAATTATTATTATTACATATCCAGTTTCTAATGAGAAATGCCTCATTTAGTGTCGGATTATTTTCGACTGTTTCAGTTGTATTTTATAGCCTATGTTATTGCTTTTTTAAATCAACTTTTATAGATTTTTAAGATTGCTCATATAGGCTATATGACATTTGACAATCGACTACGATTATAGTTCATTTCGTTCAAGTGCTGTTAGATAAAATAACAATGTATGTTTCTTTCATCATCGCGTTCATATTTCAAATGGGCAGAACCTAAATGTTTTGTTACCACTAAATCTAAAAAACCCGACTATTTTTTCCGCAATGAAATCTTTTCGAGGGGTGCCTTCACAGTTTGTTGTGAGATGTGTAAGTGTCATAGGTGTGGGAACATATGGGGGTAGTCCCGCAGAGGTCTCTCGCACGAGTGAATGTCATTACCACGGCAGAGGGGGGAGGGGCGGAGCTATGGCTGTGTGAATAAGACCGGTCAGAGAGGCGGGGCTTTTGCGAGGTGGGCGGGGCCTCTGTCTGTGAGGGGGTGGAAAGTCTATTATCTTAAATGCAGTCAAAACACATTACAGATATGATTAATTTGTGACAAGATTTCGCTATCGCTGACGAAACACAAAACCATTTGAAACAACTAGGCTATTAACCTTTAAACTAGGACCATTAACCTTCCTGGAAAAGAGTTTAGGTTATGTATTCAAATTAAACTTTTTTTGTGAATTAATCGAATTTCCCAGACATTTAGATGGTCACATTAATGTTATTTTAGTATCACTGAGATGCTGTTATAGTTTTTATCATGTTTTTTTTTTTTTACATTTTCTGCTTTTATTTACATTTTAGTTAAATTTTTTTGTATTTTTTCTACTTCTAAATATGTATATAGTTTTCATTTAATTCTTAGTTATTTTAGTGCATCAAGTTAACCTAAATGAAAATGAGAAATGTTGCCTTGGCAACTAGCTGAAATAAAATACATTTGTAAAAATATCTTATTTTATTCCAGTTAATGTTCATTTATTTTCAAATAATGATTTTTCTTAAGGTTTTATTACTATAAAAACCTTGGTACAAATTTTAATGTTAATGCAAAAATTCCAGGTGTGTTAATTTCTTTGATTTATACTTATTCTTTTGATTTATTTTAACTATTTTATATATACAGTCAAACCAAAATTTATTCAGACACCTTTAACATTTTCTCACATTATCAAAGTTTATTCGCTATAGTTTAGAAAATGGTAATAAAATATGACAAGAACTTAAAATGTTAAACTGTGTCAGAACAAATTCCTCTTGATAATGTGAAATAATTTTGATAGAAATGTATGTAATGGATTACAATCAACCAATCAGCTGTCAGCTGTTCAATTTAAGTACTGAAGCACTTAAGCAAAACATGGTCAGGTCAAAGTGTCTGAATAATTTTTATCAATTTTACTGGTAGTCCACTGTATGAAGAATTTTTGGGTATAATATGTCACAATTTACTTTATTTTGCTCTCCTCACTTACATAAATTAACTATAGTGTCCTGCACCCTCTAGTAAAAAATGATATCTGGTGTCTGATTATTTTTGGGTTGACTGTTTATATGATCAATAAATGAATTACATTTCAAAATCTTCTCTATCTTATTACATTTATTTAAAAACATTTTATAAAAGATACCTGTTAAAATTGTACTTTTACTATCTAAAATTATTTTTTACATGTATTAATCTTTGATGCTTGTTTTGACTTTTCAGTCATCTGGGAAGTGTTGAAGACTTTACTATGATCCACATATAAAAAGCACTGCATTCCTGAGACCTCCTCTGTGTATCTTCTGGTCCCTGAAGACCACTTAGCGATATCCATAAACAACATTATGGCGACTACTGAGAACAAGCGTCCAGATGTCCCCAAGGAGCAGGCACTTCTAAAAGTGCCATTAAAGCGGTTGATGCGACACAACGCTGTAGACGGCGCACCCATAAAGAAACGTGTGATGGCTGCTCTCAATCTATCCTGCAAAAAAATCCCACAAACCTCTCTCGGCTATCAGGTCTCCAAAGCAACGAACAGGATAGAGGCAACTCCTGATCTGAGCCCTGGTTTGAAGCACACTCTAGCGCAGTTCTCTCTGAGCAGCCAATGTTCCCTTGGCGGCCCGGCTGCGTTTACTGGTCATCATGGTCAGTATAAGCTGGTGCCCCCTCTGGCCCAAGGAGATATGGCAGTGGGGCCCCTACTAGTCCCCCCTGACAGCTCTACAGACCTCAGCCTCTGCTGTCTGGAGGGCGAGTCCATCTCCTGCTTCTCTGTGGGAGGTGAACTGCGTCTTTGTCTGCCCCAGCTGCTAAACACCATCCTGCGGGACTTCTCGTTGCAACAGATCAACTCTGTGTGTGACCAGCTATATTTGTACTGTTCCCGCTGCGATGCCACACAGTTACACATCCTCAAAGTGCTGGGCATCCTTCCACCAGGGACACCATCCTGCGGTCTCATCACACTGACCGATGCTCAACGTCTCTGCTACACCCTGCTGCATCCATGTGAGGAACCATCTTGTGATTCCCACAAAGGGCACGGCACTGAAAAGGAGGACGAGAAAAACGGTGAGGAATCTGGAGGATTTTGGGTGGATCACCAGTGTCTTGGCAAATGTCAAGGCCTGTTTGTACCCCAGCTTTACTCCAGCCCGGATGCGCCCTGTATCCGCTGCTCCCAATGCCGGATGCTCTTCTGCCCGGAGCGCTTTGTTATGCACTCCCATCGACAGCCAGACAAACGCACATGTCACTGGGGCTTCGATTCAACCAAGTGGGCCTGTTATCTGCAGCTAGCACAAAGACACCTGGGAACAGCGGATGAAGAGAAGCTAAAGCAGTCTCTGGAGGATATGAAGGCGAAGTTCCAGCAGGAGAAGAGGCAGCCGCATTTAGTGAGTATCTCTTATATGTAATCTATATTCATTCAGAAAGTAAGCAATTGATGTATTGCAGTACAGCAACATTTTAAAAAGATAGGAAATAAATATCTTCTTTTTCTTTAATTTTAAGGTGAAATATGACATGTTCTTGACATGTTTTGTGAGATTCACCCTATAAGCAAGTTATTGTGATGCGCTTGCAGCCCAGAAGGTTATATGAAAGACCATATTTGTCTCAGTCACAATTTCTTTTAAATGTTTTCAAGTGGAAAGTAAACAGCAAATCGAATGTTGGGTCAGCTGAATCCAGCTCTCAACCCACACCAGATGTTTCCCTCCAAAGGAAATGGCTGAATGTGGTTCAAACCGGGTCACTAGACTCTCAAACTCCTTCTGACAGAGTCTGCACAAACAGCCGGAGCCACGGCAACAGGGGAGAGAAACAGAGAGAAAAGAGTGGGTGGGTGGGAGGGAAGAGGGAAAAAAATGAGGAAAGAATGAGCAAAAAGATAGAGAGAGAGAGTGAAAGAGAGTGGCTGGGACATTCTGTTACATGCAGAGTATTGCTCCCCCCTTTACTCCCCAGCACTCACCCTGCAGGACCTCCATCACCAACCAATCAGAGAGCAGACCCCTGGCCCCAGCCTCCCTCTCAGCCAATCAAATCTCAGAGCATTCAGTGAATTCCCATCTCATTATATAATGCTTAGCCAGAGACTCAAAAACATCCCCAGCAACCGCTGTTCTCAGACAGCCCATTTTCCGGATGTAGACTGGACTTTCTGTTTACATTTAATAAAAATATATTAATACTTATTAGATATGATATACTTAGAGAGAAAATTGTCTGTCTGTCTGTCCATCTGTCTGTCTATCTATCCATCTGTCTATCTGTCTGTCTATCTATCTATTTATCTATCTATGTATCATCTATCTGTCTGTGTATCCATCTGCATAAAAACCCTGTAATGAGCATGTCAATGACAAGGTTATGGTCAAGGCAGGAAGTTTAATTTCATTGACGTTTTAGTCAAATCTGGTGCATTTGTGCTATTTCACGAGGTCTCAAATGAATCATGTCATTGTAGTGCGCTAAGAGTGATCGTCCCGCTCATGGCACGTTGTAAATAGCAGTGTAGATTAGAGTTCTCGTGCCATGAGCGCCACGTGACGGCCCCCAGACAGCGCACCCCTCCCCCACACAGACTTGTCTGGAGCTCTCGCACATGACTTAACATATAAATGTATGAAAGTGTGTGTGTGTGTTTTTAATAAACCTGTATTGCTTGTTTTGTTTCTAAGAGACAGAGTTTTTACCACTGGTATACAGTTATAATCATATGCTTAGAAAAGCTCTATTTCCAAAGAAGAACCTCACAAGTATCAAGTGAAGAACAGCTTCAGGTCCATGCTTCGAAACCACAGCAGAGAGACTTCTGAGTATGTGTGAATTGTTACGCTATGACCATAAAGGAAATTTTTGTCTCTACATCGTGTGGGTGTATTTTTTAAAGTTTGCACATGCTCTGAGAATGCGTGTGGCGTGCAAGCTGGTCACAGAGGCTTTATGATAGAGCAGATGGCCTATTTACATTAAAGCAGCTTACGTTACTGACTGTTGATGGAAAAAGCATCCACATTTCCTCCAGTATTCAGATGCATGTTTCTGTCTGAAATGTAAGAAATGTCACAATGAGATTGTTGATCCTGGATTAGATTTGACAATGCATTAAAAGGGATATAAAGTCTTATTTACATATGTCTAGATCTGGCTTCTCTTTAGAATGAATCACAAGATCTAACTGTGTGTGTGCATGAAGCCTGCAGAAATGACAGACAGGAGGCTGCTTGGCGTGTGAATGGACCAAATCAATGTTCTCTAAGTGTGAAACCCTAAAGGGATTGTAATACGTCAAGAGCAATCTGCATTAACACACAATGGGTTAATCAATCACTCAATGTCAGTGAAACCAGGCTAACGAGATCTTTTTATCTCTCTCTTTCAGGGAGTATCTTCACCTGCCTTTGTGTTTGACTCACATTTGCTTGCCAGTGTTAAGGAGGACCCTGGTCATGACGACCTGATGTGGCAAAGGTTCAGTTCAATCACAAATATACATTATTCAATACTATATTAGTAAAATCTGATATCTGGCAAAAAAAAACTATGTGCCAAATCAGCTATGCGGATTATTCCGATGTGGCGACCCCTGACAAAATGGGGCAAGCCGAAAGAGAGAGAGCGAGAAATATCAAATAAATAAAAAAATCTGCAATATTTAATTCCGAAAATTAAAAGAAAACAATATGATAATATACAAAGCGCAAAGAAAATAAAGCTTATGTGAAGTATTAAGATGTTTTGCATTTTCATTAGGATATATATTGTGATATAATGTTTTATATTTTTAATTACTGTAAATGAATTAATTACTGCAGTACATCTGTATGTTTTATATCTTGTTTATGTTTAAGATTTATTGTTTTCAATGAAGATATTAAAATGTAAATTAATTAAAATGAAAAGGTTAATATTAAAACGAATGTTAAAAGGTTAAAATAAATAAATAAAATATGTTATGATGTATAAATATTTCACAATTTGATAATGATAATGTAGGGTAATATGCTTTATAGCAATGGGGGGGAAAATGTCAATGTAAATCATTTTAATTGTCCTAAGACAGGCCTTGCTGTCTGTAAAATATAATTTTATATTTCTTTCAGTTGATTTAACTGGAATATCAGGACATGTTCCTTGAAAGTTTTCAGTCTAATTCTTAGTGACCATGTATATTGTGGATTTATAGGACAATGTTAAACACTCAGATCTCATGTTAATGATAATGAAGAGAAAAAATAATATATATATTACTGCAGTAATTCTTTTTTTGTTTTCCTCTCCAGCTGGTACCAATGCACGCCTGACAAGCTGGCAGGTAATGGCTTGGCACAACACTCTGAGTCTGTCCCTGGAAAGGAAATGGGGTCTACAGGAACAGAGGCGCTAGGCGATACTCACAATGAAAAGAACCAGGATGCACACGACACTGACCCAAAGACGCCCACCTTTGCAGGTCAGTTTGCATCCACCATATGTGACATTGCATAAATAAATGTATATGTTTCTAAATTTGAGATCTAATTGATACAGGGCAAGAAAAAGGTGGCCAATCAGATGATTCCAATCCAGATGAATGGCAGAAAGTAGATTTGTCAGCTAGTCAGCAGTCTGTTGGTATGACTGTGGAGCACAGTAAGGACTTCATGGTGATGGAACTCCTTCAGATGTATAGTGCTCAGCACGAAAAACTTCAGTCAACACTATGCAGACAAAAACAGCTTGAAAAGGTGTTTACCCTGACGAGATTACAATGCAGTACACATCACATAATGTCTGGTTTTAGCACCTCCTTTTCGTTCGCCAGAAGGTGTCTATGAGTATTTGATGACTCTTTCTCACTCTGATACTCGTGAACAGGAGCTGCAGGCTCTGCGTCAAGGTGAAGCCATAGACCGCTGTGACCTACACGGGGAGCTGGAGGCGGTTCAGAGTGAGCATGCTCAGAGGCTCGGCGAAGTCCAGCAGGAACAGAGAAAGTTGAAGTCCCGACTCGACAAGCTGAGGCAGCAAGGCTGCAGATGCAAAGAGCTGAATACTGAACCACATCAGGAAACTATCTATGCCACACAGGTATCGACCAATCACACCCACCCACACAGATCCTTATCAGGTCCATCTTTTGTCATACTTTATTTTTATAAATTTTTTAGAATAAAACGGATACATTTGTAATAATACTAATGTTTTAGTAAAGACAGTAATATTGTGAAAATGTATTACAATTACAAAGGTTTCTATTTTAATATATTTTAAAATGTAATTTATATCTGTGATGACTGAATTTTCAGCATTACTCCAGTCTTCAGTGTCACACATCCTTAAGGAATAATTCTAATATGATGATTTCTTATTATAATCACAGTTGGGCTGCTTATATTTTTTCAGGATTGTTTGATACTTAGAAAGTTCAAAAGAACAACATGTATTTAAAATAGAAATCTTTAGAAATCTAAGTCACCTTTATTTATATAGCGCTTTATACAATACAGATAGTTTCAAAGCAGCTTTACAGTGATAACAGGAAATGATGCAAAATAATTAAATTCTGCTGTAAAGCAGCTCTATATTATTATTAATATTAAACTGTTATTTTTCAGTTGAAATCAGTGTTGATTCAGTTTAGTTCAATATCTGTGTAAAGTTGATCAATTATGGAATGAGTTCAATTCAGCTATAAAGCAGTTCTGCAGAAAACAGTGATTTTTGTAACATTATAAATTTCTTTACTGTCACTTTTGATCAATTTAATTTGCCCTCGCTGAATAAAAGTATTAACTTATTTAAAAAAAAAAAAAACACTGACCCCAAACATTTGAGCGGTAGCTTGTGTACTAACACAAAAAAAATCAACTATTTTATAAAAATTATAGCTTTTAGATATTAAACCCTTTCGTAAATTCAAGTGCATCACTTTAGCTGACCAATGGCTTCCTGTGATTAGTTATCAGAGCTGCGTCAGAGGCTGGACCACGCTGAGGAAGACCGCGAGGAGCTGCAGGAAGAGCTACGCAGGGAGAGAGAAGCCAGAGAGAGGCTGGAACGTACCATCTCCGAGCTCAAACAACAGATGAGGGAGTCCGCCCACCCGGCTTCAATGGACAGTCCCATGTCTTCAGCTTCTAGTGACGCACATATGTCCCCAACGCCTTAGCGCGATCTACGGTCACCAACCCGCAGCCTGATTTCTGTGATCAATTTTGGAATGGTGTCTCCATTTTGGAACTGGATGCCAAAGTTGTTTTTATTGCATTCTACGGAACAATTCTACAATTATGGGCCGTCCTGAGTAGGTTTGGGTTTTATGCTGTGAATTTGTTGAAAAGTTGAGTAACTATTGAGTTGAACTGATACGTGAATAAGGATTTATTAAGTAGTTAAGAGACATTATGCAAAGCACTAACCCTGCAAGCGTACAATCAACACCATCCGTTTTGGTTCATCACTTCTAGGACTACTGATATCAAATGGAAAATTATTTCTTGAATATTGGAATTGTTTAAAAATACATCACAACTATTATTGTTTCTTAAAATATTTATTGTTTATTGATAAATGTTATGTGAATAATCTTGTCAAATTATACATATTTAACATTCTTTTTGCCATATTTTATATTTTATGTAGGTAGTGCTCATTATGAATATGAATGTACAAAATATATGCATGTGTACTTTCATAAAATATGGATAAATATACTATGTTTACACTGTGGTATGAAGTTCATATATAACAGAAAATGTTTTCTATGCCATTTCCAGTGAATGTTTTGCCTCCTTTAATGAACACCAGAATTTCTCATTTCGAGGACTTCTAACACCAAAAACAAAATTATAGATTTTAAAAGTGGTAGAAGTCCCTCAATTATAGTTTAAGTATATGAAATGCTCCTTGTACTTTACATTCTATAAATCATCTAGACAAACAGGTCTATGTGTACTTAACTCAGAGAGAGATGTGTTATTCTTAAGTGTATGGGAAAAAAATTATGTATGGATATTGTTTGCTGAAACTGACAATCAGCGTGTTTATCTGTAATTGCTTTTATATCCAGAATTTAACAGATGAATTATATAGCTGCTACCTCAAACAAACATATATATAAGTATAAAAACAAAATATAGCTTGTGTATAGAAGTGGATGGATGGAGTAGTCAGGCGTATGACTGATAAATACCTCTGTACTGCTGCTATGATGTTTCTTTATATGATTTTTTTTCAATTTCCAGTTAACTTAAAAATGCATGTGAGATTGAAGAAATATATATATATATATATATATATATATATATATATATATATAATTCAGATATACTGTGTATTGTTTCCTAATCTTCAAGCCAAACATAATTTCAAAAAAATGTTGTCACGTACAAAATGTAACTTAATTATCTTTGCCAGTGCCATATTTTATGTGTATCGTATGACATGACACATTTGTCCTACCTCCACTTGTGATCGAGACACTTTGTATCACCCACCAACTTTTGTATGTCATCTTTCTACAACATCTAATGGGAAATGATATATTAATGTGCTGTTGGGGAAAATAATAAAAATTACTATATATAATTATATACACTGGCTTGTATCTTTTCAATGGCATGTATCAAAGCTTACTTTGTCTAGTAATAAGAAAACACCTTTGTAATATATAGACAAAAATATTTATGATATTCAATGTTAGATACTGCAATAAAACTATGGTAACTTGGTCACAGTCATTAAAAATAATTAAAATGTCAAAGCTTCTTACACTGTTTAAAGGAGATTCTTCACGACTTTAAAACACCAACTGTAGGAACTATCTATGGCATTTCAGCAGAAACTCAGTTTCCATGATTACCATAGTAAATTTTTAGTAAATTAATAGCTTAACCACCTCCTGTGTCCACTCAGTAGATTCATGGATTTGTGCATTTTTCATAAATGAATAACTACGGTTTTCAATGAATAGGACTTTAAATTGACCGGATTCATGTGACAGCTCTTTGTTTACAATGTTTTTATACAGCCAAAGTTCAGCCTAACTTCCGGGATCCGGTATGTGATGAATGTAACAGGTGTAAATGCGGACTAAATCTGCTTATTAAAATCATCGCGCACTGATGAATGCATTATATATAGATTCAAGAAACATTTCAAGGTAGGAACAACTAATTAAACAATTTTGTTTGAATAATTTTAAAACAGGTCCTGTTTCACCGATGATGAGCAGGACATGACAAAGTAATCAAGTAAATAAATCGATTGTTAGTCATATTGTTTTTTTTAAATGTGTGTATTTATATTTCAGTTTGGAAAAGGACAGAATAAGCGTACATAATTTACCTGCAGATAAGACGAGATCTTCTTTTAAAAAACAATGGATTCAACAGGTATGTAGCCGGTCTGGCAGTGAATTCTGAGGTCCGTCAAAGCATGTCCAGGTCACATTGAACCCCAAAATTATATATGTATATATACACACACGGTGCCATTTTTAAAGCCATATTTATATTACTTGAAATTTAAGCAGAATTAACCCCATTCCATTATTTTTAAATGCAGAATATATTGAATTTTATAGAAAAGATATTAGGGTAAGATGGGTATAGAGGGCCAACTTACCCCTCTTTTTATATTTTATGCTATAACAACTAAATTAGCAAATGTTTCTATTTATTTCCTATAATAACACATTGGCTGACACATTATCCTAAGCTTATATCAAAATATGTTAGTTTAAAAGTAAATCCGCATTGTTCTTAAGGGGGTCATCTTCCCCCATATGATTTTAAGTAAGTAATGTTCCTGGATCAACATATTTAGTTGATCTTTGAACAACATTCCTGTCTGGAAATTTAGCCCTAACCTTATACCTACGCCTAAAGCCAACCCTACCCATAACTTTTCTCTGAAGTCAGAGGTAAATCATAGATGAATAACACTGATGTAGAAGCACCAAACCCTGATTGTAAGCCTAAACTTGACAAACTGTAAACTGTCCTCAAAAATCTAATTGGTTGAGAATGTCACACTAACCCTACCATTACACAGAATGTTCTGCATTTTCAACAACAACAACAAAAAATTCTGTATGATTTATAAGCTTGTTTCCTCATGGAGACCTCAATTTAGGTCCCCACGGTGACACAAGTCCCCATGAGTCTGTGTGCATTCAGGTTGAAGTCCCCACCGGGATAGAAAAACATGTACACACACACACACACACACACACACACCAAAAATCTAATAAATGTAAATATGTAGTGAAAAAATGTGAATGTTATAAAAATCTTTTTATGAAAAATATAGCATTTTTATTTTTTTATTTTAGTGTTTGATTAACACAAATTATTTTCTCAAACGTCACCATTTATGCAATTTTGCAACACAAATAAATAATACATTTGGATGGAACTACAAATCCATTTTTGTCATCACACTGTAGAGGCTACCAAAGGGAAGGAGTGTGTTCAGAAAAGATCTCCTCTGGATCTCATTATGAACCAGCTCAGAAGGAAAGCCTCTTTCACGGAGAGAAAGAAACCAGCAATGGGCCGTCTCTTTCGTCCATCAGAGAGCAGTGACAAGAGAAACAGCGGCATACCTGAAATAAAGGAATCAGAGGCCAGTGAAGGAAAAGAAAATAACGACTCTGGGAAAGGTGGGCAATAGATCCATTTAGAAGATGTAAAAATGTAAATATGAATGAACAAACCCTTGTTTCCCTTTAGAGATCAATAACATGGATGATGAGGCCGGCTCTGTTGTGGGCTGGGGTCGGGTGAAGCAATTCGTTCAGAAGCTTGGGAAAACCCCACACAGTCAGAATTTGAGCCTGAGCCACTGTGATCTGACAGCCACAGATGTGGTGGAACTAGGTGGGTGTTGTAGTGACATAATGTTTTTCACACAGTAACACATAAGACTGTACATGTGTTTGGATCACTAATTATCGTTCTGACGTTACCTCAGCCACTTTACTGCCATTTCTGGCTCAGCTGGAGGTGATGGACCTGTCCTGGAATGATCTGGTTGGAGGATCCCTGAAGGCACTTACTGCCCACCTGCAGCATGTAGGGAAGCTAAGAGTACTGAAGCTGTGTAACTGCAGATTAACAGCTCAAGACCTTACTGCTCTTGGTACAGGAAGTATTCATCTATCCGTCCATCCATCCTAAAGGGGAAGTTCACCCAAATATGCGTTCCAAACTCTCACCTCTATGTCGTTCCAAACATGTATGACTTTCTTTATTCTGTGGAAGATATTTTGAGGAATATTGGTAACCAAAGAGTTTTGGTTGCCATTGACTTCCATTATATTTTTTGGCCTACAAAATATCTTAACACAGAAGAAAGTCATACAGGTTTGAAACGACATGAGGGTGAGTAAATGATTAGATAATTTTCATTTTTGGGTGAACTATCCCTTTAAAAGACCTTACAAAAAATGCTAAATTAAGGCTGCATCCACATACATGATCTAAAATTGAAATATACACACCAAATAAGATTTTTCTTTGCAAAATCATATAAATCATATAAATCCAATTTAAAATCTTGAAATTGGTTGAATTTAAGGCTGAAACAATTTTGAACAATTGGCTCTTAAAATGATATTCCAGGTGAGGCTCTTGACTGCATTCCTCTAATAGAGGTGCTAGATTTGTCCTGGAATATTGGCATTGGTGCAGGAAATTTCAGGCACTTCACAGAACACCTCCAACCTGAATGCACACTGAAAGAACTCCGCCTGGTGGACTGTCAGCTCTCTGAAACAGACATTACAGCTCTGAGTAAGACAACCTCATATAATGCTTGTAATTGGAGTAGATCATCCAACTATTTCAAGCTAGGATTTCATGTGACATCAAAGACTATAAAGTTTATTTTTTGTGACAGTGGTGGACTAGGTACACAAATCCAGTTAAATATACATACTTTGATGAAATATAACTCCAGTATAAGTATTCCTTTTAAAGGTCTACTTGAGGAAAATTAGGGGAAATGTGCTTAATTATCCCCCAAAAAAAATGTAACCTAAGGTCCTAAAAATATATATAAAATATAAGTTATTTATTTTAGGGTGAAATAACTCATGTTCTTGGCCGCTTTCTACTACAATTTATTCTTTTTTCGTTTATTATTCCTTCTGCTTAAAACACCTACTTAAAGAGTGAAGGGTTTGCTTTTGGGTTCTTATAAACTGGGATTCAGAATAATTTAAGAATAAATTCAGAATAAACCTATAACGAGCCGTGATTGGTTTACAACGTGGTATTTCATCAACTTCCTTTTAAAAGCACTGACATTTTTCTTCAGGTGAGGCTCTTCCCATGTTGTCTAGTGTGGAGGAGTTTGATCTGTCCAATAACAAGCTGTCAATCAAGGGACTGGAGAACATCACCTCCTCCTTAGGCTCGACTCCACGGCTGAAGACGCTAAAACTGAGCATGTGTGGACTCAATAAAGACTGTCTCGGTGTCCTGGGTAAGAGTGATGATGAAAAAAAGCCTATAAACCCATAACTATTTGAAACACCATGAGCACACACTTAAATTACCTGCCAGGATGCTCCAAATGTAGACTGTGATTTGAGTGATAACTGAGTAACCTTTTTAATAATTATGATTTTAGAGAATAATTCAATGAATTTGTTTTGTGAAATGTTCAAAGGCCAGGCACTCAGGCTCATCCCTGCACTAGAGCACTTTGATCTATCGTGCAATAAGGAAGCAGGTGGAGGTCTTGCCACACTGGCCACTAACCTAGCTCTCCTCACACACTTGAGAAGCTTGGACATGCATCTGTGCTGTCTAACAAAGGAGGACGTGTTGGCTTTAGGTAAGACAAGATGTCACTAGCTATGTTTCCATCCAGCTATTTTTATGCAGATTTTGGGATATCGAGGAAAATCCAAGATGTATGGAAGCTTGTTTCCGCCACAGAATAAAAATTGCAATTCTGACTTTATTCTCGCAATTGCGAGTTTGTATATCGGAATTCTGACTTCTTTTCTTTTTATGAGTTATAAACTCACAATTCTGAGAAAAAAGTTAGAATTGCAAGATGTAAACATCAGAAAAAAAAAACATAAATAAAAAGTCGCAATTACCTTTTTTATATTTTATTCAGTGGCAGGATCATGGTTCCATACACATAAATTCTAAAAATGCACATGAAAAAACGTGCTCAATTGATGCGGATAATTTTTTTTCATCCGATAAGACGTGCATAACCTATGATGGAAACACATACAGAATTGAGGTGCATTCACAGTATTCCACAATTACCTTAATTTGTAAAAAAAAACGTTCACGTCCTCGTAGAACTCGTAATTACAATTTGTAAACTGTGAATTTTCGGAGAGCTCGTACTTTGTACCACGTGACTGCTGCAGATTCATATGGGCATTGATAGTATTGCCATAGAAACGCATAATTCTGAGGATGTGAACAGCTAAAGTAATTTTGACTTGGCAATAATGCAGTGTAAATCCCTCTATGTAACGAAATCTCATGTGACTTTGCCTCAATAGAGGATGTGATTGGATAACTGGACAAACTTGGGTATAATTACCTCCCAGAACTGTCTCACATGATTCCGGCTTCCATGACAGCAATTATTTCATTTGGTCATTTATGATTTAAGAAAAGAGCCACAGTGGCTTCCCAGACTGCAGCAACTTCCATTTTTATTACACAAATGTTGTGCCAAATATCTGCACTTTATTCGCAAATGTTTAATGCGATATTCCAATTTTGCACACCAGTTGCAGCTTTGGATGGAAACACAGCTACTGTTGATTTAAAGTTCCGTGAAATTGTTTGTGTTCTCTTTTGAACTTGCTTTCTCAGTCCAGGTAGCTCCATCTCTCAAAGAGCTCAGAGAGCTGGATTTGTCGTCTAATAAAAGTGTTGGAGAGACACTCCAGAATCTTCTGCAAACCCTCCCTCTTTCTCAGATAACCAAACTTCCACTAAACAACTGTGCTTTGAGCACACTTGCATGCCACGCTCTTGGTATAAAACGAATGCAAATTCAGAAAACATTGAACGCGTTTTGAATGAAATTTTTTTTTAATGTATGTTTCTGGAATTTCTCACAGCTACCGCAATGCAGAAGCTACAACACCTTCAAAGTCTGAACCTGTCCTGGAACAAGTGTGTGGGGGAAAATCTGAGGCAATTCCTGGAGCCTTTACAGCCTGCTTGCAAACTACAGGAACTCAGACTGAGTAGCTGTAATTTAACCACTGAGGATTTGCTACATCTAGGTAAGTTTTGGTCAAAGAGTGTTCAATTATAACATTAAGGCTGGAATACACTATACAACGAGTCAACGCTAGTTGCCTAAAATCAGAGACATTTTGCAGATATGACTTGAAATTTTAATTTTTTTGCTTTAGATTATGATTCCATTCAGTTGGAGGATATAATTGTTTTTTTTTATATTTAAGCCAGTTTTAGAACACATAGCCCCAGTTTCACAGACAAGGCTTAAACCTAGTCCCAGACTAAAATTCATAATTGAGCTGTTTTAACTGAAAGCAACACAGATCTTAAAATATGTCAGTGCCATTGTTTTGTCTCAAGACTAAACACTATATATGCCTTAGTTTTTTCTCTAAGGCATGTTTATAAAAAGCTACTTAAAGGATTGGTTCACTTTAAATTACCCCATGATTTACTCAGGTAATTTTCATTTTAAAGTGAACTAATCCTTTAAATGTCCTAATTTAACTAAAGCCTAATCCTGACTTAATCTAAACCCTGTCTGTGAAACCAGGTCATATTGTTTTAATTTGTCATACATCTATTTGTTGTGTTCGGAACAACTTCAAAGTCTGGTTGTGTGTGGTAGTGTATGATTCACAGTTTTTCTCTCTAACTATTTAGTGTCAGCAAATGGTATGATGTCTAGTGTAATCTGTTCAGATCGGAAAAGTCGTGTAGTGTAATCTATAAAGATTTTTGCAAACTGTTGTGATTTTACAGAATCTGCTTGCCAGTGTGGAGTTCTATCCCAGCTGAAGCAGCTGGATTTGTCCTACAATGGCAGCGTCGGAGATGGCGGTTGGACGGCTCTTTTTGGGAAGGCTGCTGGTCTAAAGGGACTGGAGGAGCTAGATGTCAGTCTGCGTCCTTCTGCATTTCTCTCCGTGTCCCCCTGGCTGCCTGCCTTGTTGGAGGCCCTTCCGCATCTCTCCTCCCTCACCCGTCTGTCTCTGCAGAATTGGGCTCTGAGTTCAGCTGAGAGAGAGAAGCTGGAAAAAGTTCTTAGCAAGAAGAACGTCATCCTGGAATGTGACAGACTGGCCACACCCACACCAAAGGCAGCAGGTTAACGAGAAGCGGTTCAGCCGCTTTGACAATAAGGGTTTTACAAGTAACTGAAGTTGCAAATCAAGATGTTACTGAGAAGAATGAAAGGCATTCAGCTTCTTTTTTTTCCCCCATTTTTATTTTATGTATTTCTAGATTACATCACAAATGTACAAAAAAAATATATGTTTTATCATCAATATAAATTTAACTCATTACCATAGTTAAAGGAATAGTTCACCCAAAAATGAAAAGGGGAAACATTTGGGGGAAATATTCCTTTAAGTGTTGATTGTTTGCACTAAGTATTTTAAATGAAAAAAAGTTTTTAATTAAGTAATCATTGTTATATTTATTTGTATACATAAAATAAAACAAAAAGATTGTTTTAGATTGAACTTGCTAAATCAACAAAATCTCTCTGAATTTTATCTGTCCTGACTCCTGACAAAACTGTGGAAAATTTGCATGTGACACCCAATACAGCGAAGACTAAGTGTCAGAGCAAATAATTTACATAAATGACGTGTTTTCGCAAACATCATGGCAGACTGTGACATTTACAAATACTGGACACATGGACACAAAGATGTAGGCTGTTATCTAAAACACTAACCATGTGATTAACTGTAATAAATCCAAATGTAACCAAGAGTGCTGTTGATTATTTTGCCTGTCAACTACTGACAAAAACAACAAAACAAAATAAAGTTACAATTAAAGGGACAGTTTACTTTCTTCTGTTGAACACAAAAGATATTTTGTGTTCAACAGAAGAAAGAAACTCATAAAGGTTTGGAACAACATGAGGGTAAATAATGACAAAATTTCCATTTTTGGGTGAACTATCCCTTTAAGTGTAATCTAAATGTGTCTTACTCTGAGCAGCAGCACACACTTTCGGACAAACCCGAAATTGTGAATCATATCATGAATGTGAGTCTGGGTAGATCTGCAGTGCCAATGAATCTGATGCCATCAGGGCCAGTGCTGAATTACTCGAGTCTCCATCCTCCCCATATCTGGATGTCCAATAGTAATGCCTGCGTAAACCATGAGACGCTTCTGCCAAAAAAACATGACCGTCCACCTCATAGGGAGAAACATCTGTGTGCTCCTTCAACAGCCGCCCGCTGCTTATCAGCCGAGAGAAAGCCTGATTATGCAGGCAAAGAGAACATCAAGACATTTGAATGTTGAACACACTGTATTTCATAATGGGAAATAGAATCTCACCAGGCAAACTGGCTCCTCAAGTTTGTTCCCCCAGATGTAAACGTGTGTGAGACCGGAATTCATTCTCATTGCCTCGTCGAGGGACATAAGACCTTCTTTTCCAATGTTGTTGCTGGTAACAGACAATCTAGGAGGCAAAAATGATACCAGATAAGTTTGAAGGATGGAAATAGTGTTGTGTAAACTTGAGATTTTAGATAATAGCATTGTTTTATAAATAGGAGGACACTAACGCTTTGAGTTTGCTGTGTGGCAACTTGATAGCTTCACTTAGATACACCGCACCATCATCCTCAATGCGATTGGAAGAAAGATCTAGAATCTCCAAACAGCGATTTTGCTTCAAAACCTCTGATAAGCATTTAGCTCCATCCCGTGTAATTCTGTTACTATTAAAAAATGCAGAAATTATAAATTCTTTTTTTCTGTGGAGCACAAAAGGAGTGTCATACGTTGATTTCTGCCATATAATGACAGATGCCGAATGACAGTCGCTATGTGACCACAAACAAAATATTAGAAGAAAAAGCTAAATGGTCGTACAAAAAAATTCACACGGTCAGAAATTACCGCCAAAGGAAATGAATGGGAAATACAAAAAAATTTTTAAAAAAAGAAAGCAATTTACAAATCAGCTACGATGACATTAATCTGCCTTCAAAAATAGATTTCAAAGGCCTTATCACTATTTTAACATGAAAAACAGCTTTAAATGAAAAATTATAAAAATGTAAAAAAAAAAAAATCAATGGGAAACAATCATAATTATTGCATAAATATTCATTAGTAACATACAATTCTCTTAAAATACAAAAGAAAAAATATTATTGAACAAAAATATTTCATTGATTTCACTGAAAATAAAAAAGTAAAATTTCGGTTTTCGGTCATTTTTGAATGCAAGCAACAAGTGTGACTCCCAAATAAACAATAAAGTCTTGCTCGAAAGCCCTGGTAACTTAAAAAACAACAACAGCTACTTTAAAAACTATATTTGCTTTCCAAAGGAGGAAGTAAATCATATAGATTTTCGAAAAAGAAATGACAGTAAGAAAACAGTGACAGAATTGTTTTTGTTAGTTTTTTTTGGGAGAGCTATCCCTTTAAGATTATGAATTAGAAAATTATGTGCATGAGTGTATACCAGCGAAGATCCAAGTAGCATAGAGAGGTGTTTAACTTCAGAGCTTCACACAGCCGCTTTACACCAGTATCAGTCATGCCATGCTTTCCCATGTGCAGCTCCCTCAGTGTCTTATTCACCACCAGCATCTGTGCCATATGGACTGTTGTTTCCTCCTGTCATTTAAGTTAAGATTACTTTTAACCAATAAAAAGACATTTATACCAAATATATTAATAAAAAAATGACTATATCGAAGCACAATTTTCCTGAAAACGTACCTGAAGACTGAAAATAAGAGGTCGGCTAATATTAATGGCACGGATTCTCCTGTTGTTCTTCAGGACGATGGCAAATGCTAATACACTTTGTGTAGCCTAGTAAATAAACACAATACTTTAATGTAAATGCAAATGACATTTATTTTGTGATTATACTTGTGTTCGGGATATATACCAGATCACAGTCTGAGACATCCACTTCTTCTAAAGAAGCATTAATCTGCAACATGGCAGCCAGTGTCATGCCACCTTTATTTCCAATCTTATTTCCTGTCATTCTGAGAGTCTTCAAACTTTTATTTTTCTGTAAAATTAACAGAAAATACATGCAATGTAAAAAACTTTCACCTATTTCAACTTAAAAACTTGAGTTCATTTGCTGCTTTAAATTAAAATGTTAAATTTTTAAGTATAATAATTTAAATTTAAATATTAAACTGGCTTAAAGCCACAATATGTAATTTTTCACTTATTCAAAACAAAGGCGTATCTTGATGACAGATTTCGCAGAGCTTTTATTATGCCGCAGTTGAACGCTTCCGATCTTTCTGGTCATGTGTATGTGGGGTAACGCAGCGTTGTTTTATCATATTAGATGTATTATTTGAGTGTGTTGAAAGTTATGTTATAATGCTTCTCTGTGCATTCACTCGGCGGCTACTATGACACACTTGTTGCACACTGCAGTAGCTAGATCGATATTAGGCATGGGGAAAAATGGTACTCGCGTTAAATCATGAAAATGAGATTTAAACAATAAGACTAACTGTGTTGAGCTATATAACAATGATTCGTTTTCTGTCGATGAATGTATCCAAACAGTTGCTCGCCTGTCTAATAAATCACATAATATATTAAAGCGCCTTTAGTGTTTCCATGGTTTCTACAAAATAAAACTCGGAAATCAAGGGTAACGCCATTGATTGGCGCAGCACGGACACGGTCCATGTCCTGGTTAAAATTGCTTATTCTCTGGATTTAAATATTCTTGGAAACATTTGAGATAGTTTAAGCACACAAGTTAACAAAATATTTGGATATTTGAATCCAAAAATCTTACATATTGTGCCTTTAAGAATTGAGTTGAATCTCATATAACTTAAAAAAAGCTGAAATGGTTTAAATTATTTTGATGAGTTAAAGAAATGTAAAAACATATGTTGCCATGACTTACTGCTCATGTCATTGTTTTACAGTGTGCTGTAATTGTAAATCTATAATTAATGCATAAATAAATCCAAATTAGCCACACTTACATGCAAACTTTTTGCTATCACTTCTGCACCATCTGCCTCAATGTTATTACACATCAGATCAAGAGATTGAAGGGACTCACTCTCCTGTTAAAATGACAATTTGTTTTTAAGCCAACGTCTCAAGTTTATAAGTTAGATAATTAATAATAAATAATATTTTTAGGAACACTGGTTATATATAACATACCTGAATGAGGTCCGCAACATAAGCAGCCCCTTTATCTGTGATACAGTTGTATCGAAGATCTAAACCTGCAATGAAGTTTACTTTCAGTTCATTATGAAATCATATTTTAAAAATACTTGATTTTGTGACTGATTTGGTGTCATGATGCACGGTACAACACAAACAATCAGGTAAAGGTTACAATAAACTTTCTAATATTTGCAGTGGTTTATGATTTACATGTCTAACCTGAAACAGTTCTGGGTAGGACCAGTTAATATTTACCCTTTATAGCCGAATTTCCCACGAGTGTTTTTGACAAGACCAGCACATCGTCATCTGTCAATCTGTCTCCATTCAGTTGATCATTACCTGTTAGTTTGAGTGAGCCATCGCTGAATAAAAAACAAACAAACATAAATTAACATGAAACAGCCAACATGACAAATAACGTTATATTTTACTTTTGGAACCAACCTGCTGTCTTCCAAAACTTTCAAAACACACGTATTTGGGGGCTGCTGAACTTCAGCACATACAGACAAATATCGATTCATTAAGTCCACCATGTTTGACGCTCTGAGAGGCTAACTTTGAAGTTGCTATGACAACATGGAACGCGCCTGCGCAAGGGCGACATCTTCCGGTCATCTGTGCTTATCTTGCAATAACAAAAACAAATGTAGGCTACAGAAAAAATATATAGAAATGTGGTTAAATTAACAACAAATGTTACAAGTCCCTGAGAATAAGTGAAATATGCCTATTGATTCTTTGTTCACTGATTATCTTCTTTATAAATGCAATACACAAGTACTCAAAAATATATGCATGATTCTTCATTTTTGACTAACTTTACTTAAAATCTAGAAAAAAAGTAAATGCTCACCTTTTGCAAAAACGGTCCTAAAGTATTATTGGCCCTATAATAATAAAAAGTTAGCTACCTGTAAATTATATTAGTGTAAATGGTAACACTTTAGTTTAGCATCTAATTCCCAATATGAATTATTAGCATGTTATTACTAGGATGTTGGCTGTTTATTAGTATTTATAAAGCACATATTAATGCCTTGTTCTGCTTGACTATATTCTACATCCCCTAATCCTACCCAATACCTAAACTTAAAAACTACCTTACTAACTATTAATAAGCAGTAAGTTTATTGAGTCAAAAGTCATAGTTAGTTAACAGTGAGAATTGTACCCTAAACTTAAGTGTGACCGTGTATATAAATAAAAAGAAATGGACTGCTTCTAAATTAAAATTCACAAATGCTGTTAGGTAATGACATCTAATAAAAACAACCCCCCCAAAACTAAAAATATATATAGTTTTTACATTTAAAATTAAGCAGATGTAAATAAAGAGACAATAAAAAGGTTTTTGTAAGTTTTGTCTTTTTCTCTATAAAATCCTCCTAGGGGACAGAAAACATCCACTAGTTGAAGATTCACCCTTATACAGAGGCTACAGTACAGTAAGACTGAGGAAAATATGTCTGGGGTCTTCACCTCACTAGATGAATTTCATGAAAGTACTACTTAAAAATATATAAACCACAACACATATTCAGACGTGAGATGATTTATTATAAAAATTGCCCAGTTTGTTAGAGGATCCAAATTATTTCACATCATATATGAAATTGTTCAGAGACTGAGTCATATAACATTATAGGTATTTACATGTCATACTTCTAAAAGACAAACGCATAGTTCAAAAACATCAGAATGACCAAGTCAGTTGTAATATATAGCCGCACTTTCCTTTCAATTAAATAGAAAGGTATTTTTAAACATATGAACCAAAATGCTTTTTCTAAGCACAGCATTTTATATTACAGCTAAACCTAAGTTCGGCCTTCCCTTCATTTCAGAAAATACTTTATGCCTTTAATGATCCAGATTCTGCAGATTTTAATAAGAAAAAAAAAAAGAGAAGCCTCACACACTCACACAATAGCTTTGTACAACTGATATCTGCTAAGAGTTTGTCATTCAGATGATTAGAAAACAATCATAACGAATTGCTTCCACACTGGCGTAACTGACCCTACCTTCAGTCTTCACTTCATGGAGAAAATACACTTAAAACAAAAGTAAAACCTGGCATTTTAATCAATGGTCTGAACGATAACAATCTGCGTGTGCTCCATCTCAGCAGTCGCAGGGATTTCGTACTGTTCCACAACATAGCTGACTTGCTCGCCAGATTCTCCGTGTTGGATGAGAACCGGCGCTTCTGATGACTCTGCGTGCTGGAAGATCATGGAGGGCTCTGTGCCATCTGCGTGCTGTATGATCATCTGCGGCTCTGACGACTGTTGGATAATGAGCTGGGCTTCGGGGGGCAAAATTGGCAACGGGGGCTCCATCTGAATTTCATGGTCTTGGGAATCAACAAGGGCAGAGCGCACACGTGCAATCAGGCCCTGGTGGTCAATGGGGATGTTGAGTGGACACTGCGTTGGGTCAGTTTTCACAGATGGAGTCTGCTCTTGTTCAGGAAGAACTGAAAAGTATGTTTTAAAATAGACATTTAGATGAACATATCAATTTAGCAATAATATACGATTAAACAAGAAATAACACATACCATTATGCTTCAAAATGCTGTGCTTCTTCAAGCTATATACGTCCGAAAACATGTTCCCACACAGGTTACACCTCACTTTTCTCGAGCCTAAAGGCAAAAAGGAGGTTAATAAATCCATATTTGGACATACAAGGTTTCTATTTTGAAAACGCACAACTCGCTAAATTTACCGTTGTGGATGTCCATATGTTTTCGAAGTTCACCAGCGGTTATGCAAGGTTTTCCACAATCCAAGCATATATATGGAGTCACACCTAAAAATGGAGGGAATTTATATATATTTATATTTATATATATATATATATATATATATATATATATATATATATATATATATATATATATATATATATGTATATAAAAAGTAATTTATTAAACATTTATTAACACTCCCAGTGGCATCGACATGTTAGCAAATCACTCCAGAAAATGCTGACAGCTTTACAAACATTACAAGTGCATTACAAACCCACCGGTGTGTTTCCTGGTATGAGCGATGAGAGAGCTGGACACAGCGAAGGCCATGCCGCAGGTGTCGCAGATGTACGGTTTCTCTCCTGTGTGTCGTCGCTTGTGGTACATTAGAGTGCTGGCCTGTGTGAAGCGCTTCCCACATTCTCCACATTCATACGGCTTCTCACCACTGTGCTTTCTGAGAGGAAACAGGAAATAAAGAGAAGTTGATGGAAACTTATTGACCAATATGATAATCATTCTTTTTATGTTTAAGTGTCTAAAAATGAATTTAAAGAACCAATTTTTTGCTATGGGTTTATTTCTGCATTTTACACAATAAGAAAAATAAAGATAAACCCAATTAAAACGATAAAACAGACTAAAACAATAAAACCTTAATTATGAATATTTTATCATTGTAACCTTTAGTCTAGTTTCAGTTTTGATTTACACAAACTTTTACTTTGTATGTTCCTGTTTCTTATTTGTTTCCATGGTTTCTGATTACGTGCACCTGTGTGTAGTTTAGTTCCTCATTATAGGTGCGTTCCATTCGACCATAAGTGGACTGCGAAGTGGACTTCACAGGGTATTCCACCATCTTAAGTGAGATTCCAATCCGAAGGGAGCGAACATGTTCAGATCAAAGGGCACTGCGAACGGCGTAGGGAATAAGGGAACATCGATACATCACTTCACAGGAAGTGGAGAGCGAAAATCACCCAACTGTCATTGCGCGTCATGCCACCAGTCACTCTGAACTAATGATGGAGCAATACCGTTTTGGAGCAATACCGTAACGGCTCTGCGATGGAGTTTATGTATGCATTTGAGTATTCATAAATATTGTTAATATTATACAAACTAGAGTATTTATAAATGGTTATGGCAATGAATGTTACATTTGCATATTGTATGAATATGTAAAGTAAAAGTAAAAGTGTTGAGAAGCAGCTAAGGCGCTGTCATTTTTTATTTCACTTTATTTACCTCAGGAATGTTTACTATGCAGCTGCTTGTGCTATGAGACTGCTACAATTATTAAGACCATTATTAATAACACATATACAGTTAACCAAATCAAAATATATTCTCATATTGAATGACAGATACAGTAATCTGTTAAGTCAATTAAATATACAGTAGTCTATGCTATAAACTAATAATAGTAAATAAACGGCTAAAAGTAAAACTAATAGACTAATACAATGTTTTGATTATATTTATTAGATTGATTCATACTGTGTGTGTGTGTGCGTGCGTGCGTGCGTGCGTGCGTATGTATGCATGTATGTATGTATGTATATATGTATGTATATTTTAAATTTGAAAGTAAAGTAAATTACGTCATTTGTTTGTGTTATATCATAACCTGAGAGACCCCATCGTTGCCTTTCTTTGATGACGTTGCAGGGCATTCCACTTCACTTGATATGTCAAATGAAACGCACCTTATGGCTGCGTTTAAGGGTAACGCTGTTTATGCATGCGAGGCCAGTATTTGTAGTTTGTCACTTTGTAAAGAAAAACTACGCACCTGTAGACTGAACACTGAATACGCATGATATCATTTCAGTCACGTTTTTGCACTATGAAACCCGTTTTCAAAAGTTTGCGTTCAGGCCCCCAAAAAACTGTTAACATAATAAATGGCCATAAATAAATCTGTTTTTAGTTGAAAATGTGTCATGTAAACGGCCCCCCAAGTCCAAGCCCTTCCCTGGCTAACTTTCCTCAATCTCGTTCACTCGGATGTACGTCATTGCTAACATTGTATAAGTACCCATTACTGATGGAACCTTTGCAATGGGTTTAAATGGCTAGGAATAGAAATATTACAAAAATTACACAAACGAAAATTATAAAAATACAATAAAATATAACGGTGTAAAAAACAGTCAGCTTAAGGTAGCTACAAGTATTAAATGCGGTTAAATGTCATAACTCCAATATTACACACTAGAGTTGTGTGGAGTCGTGGAAAATTAAGCGCGATCGACTGTGAGGTCACAGTCGTGCTGCATTGAGATCTATGGATCTGCCTGAAGTGTACATATCGAGTAAAAATCGAGGGGTCGAGGCTCCAAATAAACTTTCCTCGACCACTTGAAGTTGAATGCACTTCAAAATGGCAACAGGAATTCCCCTGAGAGGAAGTGTTTAGGGAAGTTTGTGAGTGTATGCCTAAAAGTGCATGCAACACAGCCTAACAGAGCAAGCAACACAGCTTCTAGTCCAGGCCCTGGTCATTTCTAGGCTTGACTACAGCAATGCGCTTCTGGCTGGACTTCCATCATGTGCGATCATAACGCTTCAAATGATCCAGAAAGCAGCGGCACGTCTTGTCTTCAATGAGCCCAAAAGGGCCAATGTCACACCTCTCTTCATCTCTCTGCACTGGCTACCACTCGTTGCTCGCATCAAGTTCAAGGCATTGACGCTTGCTTACAGATCCATCACAAACTCAGCACCCGCATACTTTGACTCACTCCTACGAGTCTACACCCCCACCAGAAGCCTTCACTCAGCTAAGGAGCGACGGCTCGTGGGACCATCAGAGAGGCATGAAATCCCTATCCAGAACATTTTCATGTAACTATTTATGTATCATCTTTTTTTCTCTTTTTCCTCCCTATTCTAGCTTGTGCTGCTCTGGGTAATGCCCAAAACTTAGTATTTCAGGCACTTTTATTTTTCTCCTCTTCATGACGGATTGCTTCCTGTATTCCTCAGTTGTAAGTCGCTTTGGAAAAGCCTATGTCTTGTGTCTACGTTGTTGCCTGTTCCTTTGTTGTTTTGGTTAATAATAAAAGTTTAGTGCAACATCAAGATCCACCTTACCGTTCCTTGCCTTGACCCTGCCATAACAATCATTATTATCATCATCATCATCTTTATTATTGGTATAAATAATAACATATCCAGTATTTAAAGAACTTATTTGATCTATATTCATTTTTAAATAATGTTTAGTCCCATATTAAACAACCAATTAAGTTCCTATCTCCAATAATATTATTTATAATAATAATAATAATAATAATATTAAATCCAATATAAAAAGAACTGTTGACCAATTAGGTTTGACTGTCTAAATTAGCATTCGATCTTTAAATTTTGTTTATGGAATAGCAGTTTTTGGAGAGGGTGGACCGGATTTGAATCAATGTCCTTGTGGAGCACTACGACTCACAATCATGTTCATGTGTAACTTTATCAATGAAAATGAACTGGAATTATTCTTATGAATTGCACTACACCTACCGTATGTGAATTTTCAAATTGCTAGATGTGGCAAAAGCCGCTCCACAGAAATCACATTTATGCGGCTTTTCTTCTCCGTGATGCATGCGGCAATGATAGACCAGCTGACACTTCTGAGCAAACCGTGCCTCGCAAGACGTACAATTGAAGGGCTTCTCTCCTGAAAACAACACAGAATATGCATCACTCCACATAAACCTATAAACAATGTTTTGACACTTCAAAAGTTTGGGGTCAGTAAGGATTCTTTTTTTTTTTTTTGAAGAAAATTTTCTTCTGCATGGATGCATTAAATTGATCAAAAGTTACAGTAAATACAACTATAATATCACAAAAAGATTTCCATTTTAAATAAATAAATACGGTTTTCATCATAAAAAAAAATTCCACAAAAATATTAAGCATCACAACTGTTTTCAACATTGATAATAAGAAATCAGTAATGATTAGTAATAATGCTGAAAATTCAGCTTTGTCATCACAGGAATAAATTACATTTTAAAATGTATTAATTTTAAAAGAGAAAACAGCTATTTTAAATTGTAATAATATTTCACAATATTACTATTTTACTGTATTTTTGATTTAAAAAATGCAGCCTTTGTAAGCATAAAAAACTTACCGACCCCAAACTTTTGAACAGTAGTGTGCATTAATTAACAAATTATTTTGTCATCAAGACTACGAATTAATTCAAGTGATTTAGTGTATTAATGCAGTGTAACAACTTCATGTGAGAGATGCACCTGTGTGTATGCGCATATGGGTCTTCAGCTGGTTGCCCTGTCTGAAGGAGCGGGTACAGAGCTGGCACTGATAGGGTTTGAGGCCCTTGTGTATGCGCATGTGTCTGCGCAGACTGCTCATCTCAGAGAAGAGGTTCCCGCAGATGTTACAAATAGGCCTGTGTTTGTCCTGCAAAGGTTTCACTTCCTCTTCTCCCGCCCAGTCCTCGTTGTCATTGCCAAATTCGTCATCCTCTTCGTCGTCGTCTTCTTCCTCATTACTAGCTTGGCTTTCTTTCAGCTTTCTACTCAAGCTTCTCTTTCTGGTGCTGGCACGGATCTTCTTCGCAGCACTCGACTCTGAATCTTCTGTACCTTGAGATGATCCTTCTTCAGTGTGTTTCTCAAAGTCTTGGTTTGCTTCTTCGCCAGCTTCTTCTCCACTGTTCTCTATTGGATTTGAAGATTCGGGTGCCTCAGAAGAAAGGGGCTTAGAACGAGGTCTTCCTCTTTTACGGCCGGTCCCTTCGTACTCTTTTGTTTTTGCAGTTTCTGAACCGTCTTCTGTGTTTGTAGTTGCAGTCTCAGCATTTGTAGTCTGGTTCTCAGTGGATAACGGCTTAGTCCGTGGTCTTCCTCTCCCTCGTTTGGAAGCAGCAGTTTCACCAGGGTTCTCTGTATCAGTCTTTTCCTTACTGTCATCTTCCTCACCAGCATTCACAGTATCGTCTTCAACAAGCTCTGTTTCTTGGGTGTCTCCTTGTTCTTCATCTCCTTTGTCTCCATCTGCTTCAGATGATAGGGGTCTAATTCGTGGACGTCCTCTTTTGCGGGTAGAGTTTTCCCCTTCTTGATCTTTGGTTGCTACAGAATCATCTTCAGCGTTACCAGAATCATCTTTATCAGTGGACAAAGGCCTAATACGTGGGCGGCCTCTCGGTCTTCCGGATCCTCTCCCTACAGAGCTGCTATTTGGATTCATGGTTTGCTGTGCTGGTGATTGATCAGTTGAATCGAAAGTCAATGGCCTCACCCGTGGGCGTCCTCGCGGTCTCCCCCGACCTCTTCCTCTGCCTCTTTGAGCAGCGATGGCCTCCCGCTCAACATCATCCTCATACAACCTGGTTTTGGGCTTCCTCCCTCTCTTGCCGATTCTCTGCGGAGTTTGTTCGCTGGACCACTGGGCTTCATCTGTAGAGCCTAGATCATCCTGAGACCCATCATCTTTCTCTCCCCTTAACCACATCCGTTCCTCCACCTCTGAGATCGGCTCTAAAGGTTCATAGTCATCTGGGCTCAGGGGGGAATGTGGATCTTCATACTCCATTGGTCTTGTGGGCGAGCCACCAGTTTTGAGATCTTCTTGGGATAGGGTACAGCGAGCTACAACCTCGGGCATACCAAGATATGATGCAGCTTTCTGAACACTTTCAATTTCTTCCCTATGGACAACAAAGCACAAGAGCTTTCAGCAAACTCTCAATCTTATATGTGTGTAATATATATATATATATATATATATATATATATATACACATTTATATATATTAGTTTTAATGTACAGCGGTAAAGATTTAGCCGATATAATATTTTGCCAATGAAATGTTTCATTGCACAGTAAAATATATATAATTTTACTGTGCTATTAAATATTTCATAGCACAGTAAAATATATATAATTTTACTGTGCTATTAAATATTTCATTGGCAAAATATATTATATATATATATATATATATATATATATATATATATATATATATATATATATATATATATATATATTTTTTTTTTTTTTTTTTTTTTTTTTTTTTTACTATAATAGAATATTTAACATTCATTATTAATACTGAAAAAAATCCATATATACATATGCATATATAGTTTTAATACAAAGGTAAATATTTAGCTGATATAATATTAAGCCAATGAAATATTTCATAGCACAGTAAAATTATATTTTTTATCTAAAATAGAATTTAACATTTATTATAAATGCTGAAAAAAAAACATGTTTTTTTTTAAATTATACTTAGTATTATGAATATATTATAAAAAAAAATGACAATTACATTACTTTTTCAGGTCTTATTAGCTAAAATATATTACATTCACAGATTTAAAAAAAAAAAAAGTCAGGTTTTCTATGCCAGTAGGAAGACTATATATAGATGAAGATGAACTTATATATTTAGATTCTCATGAACTCACCCGTCCATATTCAATTCCCCGGTGTAAATATATGTCAGTAGTTTTTCAAACACAGCACTGCTCACCAACTCTGGGTCCAAAGTTATGGTGGCATCCTCTCTTCCAGCATCAATAGACTGTGTGGAGAAATACTCACTAAAGGCTGCCAGAACATTGTGGTGGGCTTGATATTGAGCCTGTCCTATTGCTACTATGCAGTCGCACAGAAAGCTTCTCTCACGTTGCCTCTTCAGCTGCTCCAGAAGAAACTCACTGTGAGTGATATGTGGCATGACGTGTAGAGTGCCAACCTGCAATGTGAAGAGCATCTTATAATATCTTCTTAAAAAGAAATTCTCACATTAATCACTTGCATTGCATCTTTTTTTCCATATAATAAAAGTGGTGAATTCTGCCAAGCAATAAAGGTTTGGAACAACAGGAGGATGAATAAATTATTATATAATTTTGGGTGAACTAGACCTATGATGCAATTTTTTACATGTAATAGTTTTGTAAGCAATAAACAACTAAAATAATTCACTTAACTCACGTAAATTTATGATGGTTTAAACCACACCCAAGAACCTGTTTAAATGAAACAGACATGCATGTAAAAAATAAAGAACAGGTGCATATATAAAATAACCTATAACGCTATATAAAATTAGCTATTGTCCAGACTTGACATCATCATTTAAGGAAAATAAAAGTTCCCGCCCATTACTCAAAAGTTGGCTGAAATAACGAGCTTGATGACAAACTATTATTGTTAAAAGGCTACCCAAAATATTAGAATGCACCCAATAATTCTAGTTGTAAATATGCATTAAAAATAGCTAAATGCATTAGCTTCGGGATAAATGCACAGACGGATGTTTGTAATTTTGACATGCAAAACAAAGGGCTCTTATTTCGAAAATGCTCGATCCGGTAGAGCGCGAGCCGCAATTCACAGGTTCGGTCTATGTATTAAAAACACAACACTGAGACGTGCAATAGTTATTTAAATTATGTGATTAATAAATATAGAGTTGAATGCGAATTTTTAATAAAAATTCAGGTCTCACGTTATTTCGACAGTAGATTAAAATCTCTTTGCTTTGACGGCCATTTTCGAGGTCTTCAAGGGGATTGGTCAGTGACGTCATATCCTCCTGTCTGAATTCCTTCCGGTGTTTGAAGTTGAACCAAAAAAAGAGCCAAACAAAAAACAGCTGTTACCATTAGGTGGAGCCAAAGAGACACACCAGGCACATTAATGGACCGCTGTTGCGTTCAAGGAGAAATGCACTGCTTAAAAGTTTTTTTGGGGAATATTTACTCGAGTTCTTTTGAAAACGGTATGCTTTTATTTAATTACAAAAACAAAACAAAAAGGTCATCATGACATAGCCTAAATTTTTTCTCTTTTTGCTCAAATATACTGATACCATTATACAATTTAAATATTGTTAGGTTATTTAATTATTTATGTATTACTTCAGGTAGGCTAAACCTTCAAAAAATGTGGATGGTCGATGAAGAATGCTCTTTATTCCCTACTGGATCCTATCTACAGATTTTATATTACCTTTATTTAACCAGGAGAAAAGACTCACTGAAATTAAAATCTCTTTTGCAGGAGTGTCCTGGCCAAGATAGGCAGCTGAGTTTGCATTTACAATTATACATCACAGTTACATATAAACATAAACATGGAACCAGTTAAAACTCTCAAAGTTGCGTAGTAAAATTTTAAAATGACCAATGACCAATTCTTTTAGCTTCATCTCAGTCTGGAGAAAATTCCAATCCGAGGTGGCGGCATAGTTGAAGGAAGTTTTACCAAGCTCAGTTCTGACAAAGGGCACACAAAGATTGTAATTCGATTGAGAACGTATTGAGTAATTGCCATGCCAACATTTTAATAATCTAAAGAACCTTTGTCCATTATAAAGAACTTGGAAAAATGTTCTTAATGGAACCATGGTAATAAAGAACCTTTATAACTGATTTCTCAACCGTATGGTAGACCTAGTTGCTGATCGGTCATCAAATAATAGTGTCAAACAAGATATCAGTTAAGTAGGGAATCAAACCATAATATTGTAGTTAGTAGGGTAGAGTCTAAGCAATAGAAATATGGCAAAATATAAGAGAAATATAGAAACACTTGTTTGCCATAATTTTTCAAAAGTATGCGTGACCGTACGGTTGATATGTCTGTATAAAAATAGCCAGATGTAGGACAGACTGAAGTGTGACAATAGAGCCTTTTGAGAGTGGATTATGAGGATGTCCATGGGGATATATTTATAAATATTTTCCTCAAGCAGACATAGTAAAAAAAAAAAAAAATGGAATTTAAAATACAATTTCATAAACGTTACTCACACATACATTTCTGCAGTATTTCATTTCGCTTGAACTGATTGGGTAATGAAAAGTGAATGTTACATGTCAGAATGGTGCCAGGCAATCTTTGAGCCCAAATATGCCAACTTCCCTACTATTTAGGCAACAAACAAAAAAAACATAGGCTATATTAGGGGAGTAGTATGTCTGAATTCACAGAATTCATAGTTGATTCATAGTAGTCGAAAAGTAACTGGATGACCTACTTCTACCTGTAATATTTTGAAATACGTATACAAAGGATACTTTACTATCACAGGAGGCCTTGAAAGAGGACCTGTAAATCGTGTGGAAGTAATACAATTTACATTGCAATGCCGAAATTGCAGAGCATGTCTGGATTGCACTCATATAGAACATATACTTTTTTATTAGTTGCGAACTAAGTTCTTCAAATGTAGTACTTTGACAGCATGCGATTTTGCAAGTAGTACGAGAAAACTGATGTAGAAGAAGACTATTATGGCAACAGCAATAGTGTCTATTTTACAAATATTGGTAATTCATTTCACAACGTGTAAAATCAAGTGTAGCTAGTACTTGCATTCACACACCTAGTGTATGATTTAGGTCTAACCCCTATTTCACACCACACGCATCAGCAGAGTTTAAGAGATTGCTTACACTTGGTTGCTTACCCTATTTTAAGATTACTTGGTTGTTCCAGTCAGCCAAACCAAAAAAGTAACTCTGTTTTGAATATCCAGTATATCCAACATTTTTCACAACAGGAAAACTGCAAGCTTTAAAAAAATCATCTGTTATGTAAAATGCCTTTTAATTGTACTGTACGGTAGAGTTTTATATCTTTTAGATAAAAAACATAAATCTTGACAAAAAACAGCTTGAGGTTATTTTTTATATGTCCAATAAATACGAATCTTAAGAAAAATATTTGTTTTCATTGGCCTAGGGGTGAAAGTTAAAGGGTTAAGAGTGTATATATGCTTAGAGATTGTAAACTTCTTCTATTGGGCTTTACCAGACATCCCACCCTGCAAAAACACATTTTGGTCACTCTCGAAAATTTTTATTTCTGGGATATTTTATAATTTGTGGCCGTCAGGGAGCCACAATATGCAGGAGACTCCTGAAACTTCCGGGAGAGGTGGGATGTCTGCTTTTCACATTTCATATTTTTAACCCAGGGTTAAAAACTTAAAGATTTTAACACAGGGTTTTGTAAAAAAGACCTTTTGTAAACTTGCTCTTGATTTTGATCAAGCAATTTCGCAGTGACATTAAACATCATCAAGGTAACATTGAACCAGAAAATGTGAAGCTATACTGAGATTTAAGTAGGCGTAAGCCTATATACTTTTACTAATCTAACTTATATAACAATATTAGTAGGCTAATATGTGTTTTGTTATAATACATAACTGCCTACCATGGTTATATCACTTTAAAACAGGTTATGTCACTGAACTCAAAAATGACATAATTTAGTGTCTGGCTACAGCCCTTGGGAAAGTCTCATTGCCAGTTTTATGAATGAATACATAATTGATTGTGTTCACCTGACCCACATTAGTCTAAACTATTTTGTTATAGTTTTAATAAAAAGGTCTAGGTGAAAGGACAAAGAAACAGCACACACCTTGTCTCTGCAGTATGCTCCCATGATATCTATTTACATAATCAGCTGCTTCTTGTTACAAAACAATCTCAGTCTGTTATGAGCGTCTCCTCCTCTCTTGACAGCACATGGTCAGTGTTCCATCACACACTCAACACCTTCCGCTCTGTGCTTAACAACAGGTTCATCTCAGACAGGTATCGATTTACTTTGCAGTGTTATTATGCCTGTTTTGTGATATATTTTGTGATATTATTATGTTATATGATATTTTATCATAATTCTTTCAGTTTTATATAATTTTCTGCCTATACTTGTATTGTGTACCTGTGTTTGTTCTAAAAAATGTTGGGTTACCACCTTTAAAAACAGAAAAAAGCAGATAGCTTCAGTAATGATGTTAGGCTTATCTAACAAACTGGATTTTACATGATTTAATCTAGCCTATTATTTAACAATAGCATTAGAGTAATATGTTTATATAGCCTATAATGTTTTGTATTTGTATTCTATATCATATTAGTATATAGGGTGAATTCAGGGTGATTGGGATACTTTTTGCCATTGAGATGGCTTGGAAAAGTGTCCCAATCAATATAATTTTTTATCAATAAGTGATAGCTATTCGAAAAATTTCGTAACCACACAGTTTTATAACATAACATAGCTACTGCACGTGTACACCACTGATTTGTTGTGCGTATTTGCAAACGGGTCCAGCAGGTCTGACAGCTTTAGAAAAGAAATCATGCCATTCAAAACAAATTGGCGTCTAAAAACTCCTCACATGCTACATTCCTCTGCTATGTGAATTGTGAGCCGTTCATACAGAGAAACACGAGACAGAAATGGAAAATAACTTTTTTGAGACTCTCTAGCCATTTTTTAAATAATTTATGTTAACTTGACACGCCAATGTAAGAGCCAGTAAAACAAAGTCTTTTGAATTTAGCATTTTTTCATGTCATTACATTATTTAGAGCATAAGAAATTACATTTATAGGCAAAAACAGTGGGATTTTTTTCTTCCAAACTTTGTTTAAAGATGATTCTCAACTTTGAAAGATATAACGGAATTAATTGATATACCATTTTACTTTATGCAATATGTGGGTAAAATGGCCATACATGGGTTTTCCCATTCAGTGCAATGTATCTATACGCTGTATCTAATTTGCATATTGATGTGTTCTTGAAGCAACATGTAATGAAAAAAGAAGTGTAATAATGGGAGTAATATTTGGCAACATTTTCATAATAATATCTGATATTTTATAGGAACATTGATATGTAATTTCTTTCCCTACTCACTTGTTGTGTCTCCCAAAATGCCTGATAAACATGATGTAAACCCTGGTGTCCTCTACAGTGGACATGTATGAAATCAATTTTGAAACAGAAAGTCATATTTTGATTAGAAACCCCATAACGTTTTCCTGAGATGTTGATTTATAACAAATAATTTTAAAATGATTCAGATTTAAATGATAATTACAAAATATTACAAAATATTATTTTAATATTTCCATAAGAGTGCTAAATTTGATCATTCAGTCATTTTCAAAGACCAAGGAGAAGTTGTTGTCCTGGTGAAACCTCAAAACAATAGGTATTTCTGAAAAGCCCTGAATATGATCTTTACAGGACATCCAGACTTAAAAAAAATCACTAAAATATAATGTCCTTGTACGAGGACAGTGGCACCCAGGAGGTTAAAAACATGTGAGACACCGGGAGAAACAACAACGAGAAGCGAGAGTTAGAACAGTGGAATAGAAAAGAATGCTTTTTTTGGGTGCAAAATTAAAGTTGAGCTTTTACACATGTGAACCGGTGTTATACCGAAATCTGTGACTCCCCGATTCACATTAGGATTAGAATAGGGATTAGGATTAGCTCAGTACAGCACATACTACAGTCACATAATTCGCTGGGTAACAGAATTCTTCACAACACTGGCCCTTATTGTAATTATAGACAATAGCACGTTATGCATTTTCTAACAAGCAATAATGCAGAAATCATACAAATATCCATTTAACACTGTGACATTGTCACAACATGAAAATGACTAATGCATCTTCTTGAGCTCATGACTCCATAACTTTCTCGTCACTGCTGGGACAGCATCTCTTGACAGGATGAAGGCCGTGATTGTGTTGCTCTTGCCTCTTTTTCTTCCCTTGGTCTCTGCTCAGACATTTCGTTGGGGCCCCTGCCCAACACCAATGGTCCAGCCAAATTTTGAATTAAACAAGGTAGGACTAGCTATACAAATATATAGTTCACCCCAAAAAATGTATCATTTTTTTATTGTATTATGTATTTCTAAATCTAAATGCTGTTTGGTTTGGAACAACATTAGAGTGAAAAATAAGGATTTTGTGGTGTACATGTCTTTTTATCAGTGTACTGTCTGCTTATATGAGCTCTTTTCACTTCAAGTACCTTGGAAAGTGGTATGAGATCGAAAAGCTCCCAGCATCCTTTGAGAAAGGCAAGTGCATTGAGGCAAACTACGTGCTAAGACCTGACAACACCATCGAAGTTCTCAATGTTCAGACATAGTGAGTAATTTATCGACCAAATCAAGTCTTTTGATTATATTTTCTCTAAATAGAATTTTTGTCAGCATCATTTATCCATGTATTTATATAAAACAGCAAAGGAAAAATTCGAAAAGCAGAGGGCACGGCAGTCGTTCAGGACATGAGGGAGCCAGCTAAGCTTGGAGTCAGTTTCTCCTACTGTAAGTCCATCAATGTTTTCTGTGTGATTCAGTTTTCAAATCTAGAACATTCTAGAATCTATTGTTTTCAATTGTGAAGAGTTCACTTTTTAAATTCACTTTCTTCTTTTTCATATACAGTCACACCCTACGCCCCATACTGGGTCCTGTCCACTGACTACAACAGCATTGCTCTTGTTTATTCGTGCACTGATGTTCTCAGGCTGTTTCATGTGGACTACGCCTGGATCCTCTCACGCTCACGCATTCTGCCCGCAGAGGCCGTCTACCATGCCAAAGAGATCTTCTCACGTGACAACATCGACGTGAGCAAAATGATACCCACAGATCAGCAAGGATGCGATGGTCCTTTTTAAACAAGAAGACTGAAATATATATATATTTTTGGTTCAGAAAAGTTTAAGTGCCTTCACTATCTCTATTATGAATGAAAATAGCTTGAATTATCATCTACTCACATCCTGCACATAATATAGTGCTCTATACATATTTTTGCACCTCTTGAAAAATAAATAAAGCATTACCTTTTGCCAAAGAAGTTTTTGCTTATGAAGTTCTTTGTGTCATGTTATTCCTGAATAATGAATAATGAAAGTTGATATGCAGATTTCTATTGGAATATTAATGAATTAAAAGTGGAATTATGTTCTTGGAATTTAATGTTTATATGGAATGATGCATAAACCAACTTGATTTGAAATGCATATCATAGACGGCCTTGAGGTGGCTTCGATGATGTAGATCTAGTTTGGGAGGGGACAAAACTTTCCTGTACTTGGGGTCCAGTTTGTGCAGAACCTGTGGAGCACAAAATCTTTTCGCTCTCAGAAACTGACGGAGCTCATACAATCAGTGCAGCAAAGGAGGTAATGTTGTTTATTTCCAAAACTATTATGAGGAATACATGAATGTAGTATAGCAACAGTTTACCTGTTTTTCAAGCTTATACCATAAATATTAACCATACATTTTAATTGGTAAAAGTCTCTCTTTTTTATTTCCAGCAGGGAAGAATGAAGTGGAATATGCTTTTTTGGGTTTTCTTGCTGTGTTTTCTTGCTAATAATCTCAGCAGTAAGTAGTGCATATTCCTCATATAACTATTATCATCTCTGGACATTTTAGATATTTGCTTTTAAAGCTGCTTCATGATTTTCAGAATATGAGAATTAAAAAAAAAGACTGATTTTAATAGTCACACACTTGCTATTTGTCAAATAAACAAACTGGAATACATGTTTAAAGGGAGACAATGAAATATTACATGTTAATAAACTTGAGCTTGAGCTGTGTTCATCAGGACAAGTTTGCACATAGTTTGGAATAATATTTAAGGAGGAAACGCACACATTTCTTGAATCCCTCGGGAGATCCTCAGTTCTCTATGTCTGAATCAGCTCTTTGTAAGGGATTTCATTCACTCTTCATCTACTTTCTCCTTCCACAGGTGCCAGATTCATTCCTGAAGGGGGTAAACAGACTATTTATCATTTTGTTTACACACCTTTAGCCAGCAAATACAGTATTAATAGTAGCATTTAAAAAATGCACAATGAAGCTTTTGTTTGAGCAAATAATTGGATTGTATGAAATGTTGGTGCTGTTTTAAGTGTAGCCTATTGTTGTGTTTGCCGGTCCGAGGACACAAAGAGGCACATTTAGACATTACTTCTGCAGTTACACATCATCAGGAATTCTGGAATGCAAGAATTCAGCAGAAATACACAAGCTCTATTTTTCTCTCTTTCTCACACACATAGTACCCTATGAAAAGCCCCCGGCTGTGCCCTACTGGTCATATTCCACCTCAGATTTCTGGAACTATGTGGAATACTTCCGCAGCATTGGGGCCTACGAGCAGATCAATGAAATGGCCAGAACATTCTTCGCCCATCAGCATCTGGGAGACACGCTGGGTTATGAAGTGGCAGAGCAACACGAACATTAAGTGGATGTCATTAGCCTAGTTCATCAATCATAGTTTAGTTTCTGTCACTAGAAACTAAAGATAATTACTGAAATATAATTAAAAATGATGAATCCTGTGCCATATTACTACTAATAAAAATGCATATATAGGATTCACTGTTAATGTTTCATTGTAGTGTGATTATCAGCTTCAGACTGCATGATTGTGATGTATTATACGACTAGTTACAAATATAGGAAATGTAAGAAATAAAAGTATAAGTATAATCCTGATGCGCAGAAGTGATTTTAATACCATCACTAATAAACTGTGAGGACCAGTTCTCCAACTGAGCCAGTGGGACCCGTTTTCCAGCCGGTCACATTTTGATGTAACACAACTAACGTTAGTGATGTGAAGCCTGAAGAAAAAAAATATATCCGCGAATCGATTCCTTCGAACAGTTCGTTATAAAAAACCGATTCGATACGTTTGACGGCATCATGTGGTCCCTAGCTACGGGTGTTCATATATCATAAACCACATATACTATAGCCTAATATGGCTGTTGATTGCTGTTGTTTTTTAATTATTATTATGTTGTTTATTTATCATCAGGCAATTTATTAATAAGAGTTATTGTTGTCATGTGTACATTTATTACATTTACTACAGACATTTTGCAGTTTGCACTCATGCACTTTGCGCGACTTTGGAAACCGGTTCATTAAAAAAGATCCGACTCAAAAGAACACTTAATTCACGAATCGGACATCGCGAATCGAAACACCACCGGAAACATAGGGGACACAACGAACGGTTTGTTGTGGTGAATTTGACAGTGAGCTGAAAAACACACAATTTTAACATTTATTTATCGCTGCTTTTTTATAAAAACTCGCGCTGAAGTTATGAAGCCAGCAGTTGACGAGATGTTTCCCGAGGGAGCTGGTCCGTATGTGGACCTGGATGAGGTTGGTGTTTACAGATTGTTCACTGTACGATAGCCTGTGATAAGACGTGTAAGTTATCTTTAAGTTTACATAGCCTAAATAATCTCAGATGTATGTAATTGAACAGATTTGTGTGCCCTTTCATTTAAATCTGCGCTAACGTAGCTATCGTGTGTAGCTAATCTTTCTTCCACTGCTTAAGTCCAGTTTCCACAGATTCACACATTATCTCATTAGTATTTATTAAATAAATGTTTGTGGTGTATTATTTGTTCTAAAAAAGTAGGACTGTGTTCATTTAAAATAAATGACTGAGTAAATGTGTGGACAGGTCTGTAGTAGTGCTGTGTGTGTGTGTTGACAGGCAGGGGGCAGCACTGGACTGCTGATGGATCTGGCTGCCAATGAGAAGGCAGTGCACTCGGACTTTTTCAATGGTGAGACTCACAAACTCCAGCTATCTGATACAATACAATGATCATTTACTTTCTTTGACATGTCCAATGGTTTGTCATTACTAGAAATGTTTTTAATGGAAATTCCTGGGCAAGATTTTTATTTGTACAGTGCAAAGCCTATACATTTTTAATATTTATTTACTTCTCCAGGCCTGGAAATTACTATTTTTAAATCCTACATTGAAATCTGGTGTTATATCTGCTTACAATTTTCTCAATATGATCTTTAATATGGCACAAATCTTAGTGTTTATGGTATTTATGGGCCATGTACTAGTTAAATCAGGTGTTCTGTGTGTGTATCAGTGTTGTTTTATGTTTTATTTTAGTTTATTAATATTTTGAGTTGGCTTTTATTTTTATATATATATTTTTTGTTAATTTTAAATATTGCTATTTTTTTGTTTTAGTTTTTATTTATTTATTATTTATTTACATTACTAATTTCTTTTAGCTTATGTTTTCAAATATTACTTATATTTTATTGCAACTTTATATCAATATATAGTGCTGGGGAAAAAATAATCGTGATTAATCGCATCCAAAATAAAAGTTTGTGTTTACATAATATATGTGTGTGTACTGTGTATAATTATTATGTATATATAAATACACACACATGCATGTATATATTTAATTTTTAAAGAAATATTTAATAAATTATATACAGTATATACATGCAAATATTATTTAAATATATACATGCAAATATTATTTAAATATATACATGCACATGTATACATACATAATAATTATACACAGTACACACACATATTATCTAAACGAGTGTATACACACATATTATCTAAACGAGTGTATATATATATATATATACACTCACCTAAAGGATTATTAGGAACACCTGTTCAATTTCTCATTAATGCAATTATCTAATCAACCAATCACATGGCAGTTGCTTCAATGCATTTAGGGGTGTGGTCCTGGTCAAGACAATCTCCTGAACTCCAAACTGAATGTCAGAATGGGAAAGAGAGGTGATTTAAGCAATTTTGAGCGTGGCATGGTTGTTGGTGCCAGACGGGCCAGATTTATTTCACAATCTGCTCAGTTACTGGGATTTTCACACACAACCATTTCTAGAGTTGACAAAGAATGGTGTGAAAAGGGAAAAACATCCAGTATGCGGCAGTCCTGTGGGCGAAAATGCCTTGTTGATGCTAGAGGTCAGAGGAGAATGGGCCGACTGATTCAAGCTGATAGAAGAGCAACTTTGACTGAAATAACCACTCGTTACAACCGAGGTATGCAGCAAAGCATTTGTGAAGCCACAACACGCACAACCTTGAGGCGGATGGGCTACAACAGCAGAAGACCCCACCGGTTACCACTCATCTCCACTACAAATAGGAAAAAGAGGCTACAATTTGCACAAGCTCACCAAAATTGGACAGTTGAAGACTGGAAAAATGTTGCCTGGTCTGATGAGTCTCGATTTCTATTGAGACATTCAGATGATAGAGTCAGAATTTGGCGTAAACAGAATGAGAACATGGATCCATCATGCCTTGTTACCACTGTGCAGGCTGGTGGTGGTGGTGTAATGGTGTGGGGGATGTTTTCTTGGCACACTTTAGGCCCCTTAATGCCAATTGGGCATCGTTTAAATGCCACAGCCTACCTGAGCATTGTTTCTGACCATGTCCATCCCTTTATGACCACCATGTACCCATCCTCTGATGGCTACTTCCAGCAGGATAATGCACCATGTCACAAAGCTCGAATCATTTCAAATTGGTTTCTTGAACATGACAATGAGTTCACTGTACTAAAATGGCCCCCACAGTCACCAGATCTCAACCCAATAGAGCATTTTTGGGATGTGGTGGAACGGGAGCTTCGTGCCCTGGATGTGCATCCCACAAATCTCCATCAACTGCAAGATGCTATCCTATCAATATGGGCCAACATTTCTAAAGAATGCTTTCAGCACCTTGTTGAATCAATGCCACGTAGAATTAAGGCAGTTCTGAAGGCGAAAGGGGGTCAAACACAGTATTAGTATGGTGTTCCTAATAATCCTTTAGGTGAGTATGTGTATATATATATATATATATATATATATATAATATAAAATGCAGACGTGTATATAATGTTTGTGTTAATGTACTGTATGTACACTATATTGCCAAAAGTTTTGGGACGCCTGCCTTTACATGTACATGAACTTTAATGACATCCCATTCTTAATCCGTAGGGTTTAATATGGAGTTGGTCCACCCTTTGCAGCTATAACAGCTTCAACTCTTCTGGGAAGGCTTTCCACAAGGTTTAGGAGTGTGTTTATGGGAATTTTTGACCATTCTTCTATAAGCGCATTTGTGAGGTCAGGTACTGATGTTGGACGAGAAGGCCTGGCTCACAGTCTCCGCTCTAATTCATCCCAAAGGTGTTTTATCAGGTTGAGGTCTAGTTGCTCCCCACCAAACTCGATCCTCCATGTCTTTATGGACCTTGCTTTGTGCACTGGTGCGCAGTCATGTTGGAACAGGAATGGACCGTCCCCAAATTGTTCCCACAAAGTTGGGAGCATGAAATTGTCCAAAATGTCTTGGTTTGCTGAAGCATTAAGAGTTCCTTTCACTGGAACTAAGGGGCCAAGCCCAACCCCTGAAAAACAACCCCACACCATAATCCCCACTCCACCAAACTCAACACTTGGCACAATGCAGTCAGGCAAGTACCGTTCTCCTGGCAACCGCTAAAACCCAGACTCATCCATCGGATTGCCAGACAGAGAAGCGTGATTCACTCCAGAGAACACGTCTCCACTCTAGAGTACAGTGGCGGTGTGCTTTACACCACTGCATCTGATGCTTTGCATTACATTTGGTGATGTAAGGCTTGGATGCCATTGGAAACCCATTCCATTAAGCTCTCTATGCACTGTTCTTGAGCTAATCTGAAGGCCACACAAAGTTTGGAGGTCTGTAGCTATTGACTCTGCAGAAAGTTGTCGACTACTGTGCGCCTCAGCATGCGCTGACCCCGCTCTGTGCTTTTTTTTTTTTTTTTTTTTTTTTTTTTTTTTTTTTTAACGTGGCCTACCACTTTGTGGCTGAGTTGCTGTTGTTCCCAATTCCTTCCACGTTGTTATAATACCACTAACAGTTGACCGTGGAATATTTAGTAGTGAGAACATTTCACGAATGGCAACCTATCGCAGTACCATGCTTGAATTCACTGAGCTCCGGAGAGCGATCCATTCTTTCACAAATGTTTGTAGAAGCGTCTGCATGCCTTGGTGCTTGATTTTATACACCTGTGGCCATGGAAGTGATTGGAACACCTGAATTTAATGATTTGGAGGGGTGTCCCAATACGCTTGGCAATATAGTGTATGTGTGTGTATATGTTATATATTCAACTAATATATATATTTTTATTCAATGAACATGAATGTTTTCAATATGTATGTGTATATGTGTGTTGTTTCTGTGCAAAATCTTTTTAAAAAACATTCTTAAATTGCTGTTTTTTTTTGTTGTTTGCTTGGCAACGGAATATTGCAAAGTGCTTAAGCATGCATACTCTACAATTTTCTTTACACTTTTCCGCCGGCTCTATATACTGACAGTAAAGGTAGTTTCAGCTTGGCACAGGATGACCTAAAAAGCAGGCAGTTAAAGAGTAAAGGAGGTATGAAACTGAGCCCATGTAAAGCGCTTTTATTGGGCTTCATTGGCTCCAGCGCAGCAGGTCTTCCCTCTTTAGGGCCTCTGTATCCATCTGCAGCGCTTGAAGTAGCTGAACACGTGTCACTCTGGGGCATTTTATCAGGGGGCCTTTTTGAAAGCTTTACGGAAAATAACCCAGAGACCCCGATAATACCCTTATTTTACTGAGAACAGCATGTCATAGATCAAGTATTTGTGCAGACTATTCGAAAAGCAAATGTTTATTTAAAAAAGCTCATACAAAGTGCACTTCATATTCAGGTTTATTTTGCCAAATTAAAAGTACTGTATTCATAGAGAAAATAAATCTTTTTTTGTGTGTTGTGCTACTCTTTTACACTTCTCTTTCCCCACAGATTTTGAAGATCTATTTGATGATGATGATATTCAGTGATGAAGAGGACGAATAGGAGGAATTTTTCCATTGTATAAAATGTTCATTATTGTACATTTAAGTGAGTGATGTTGCATTGTTAACTTTTCAGTTCATTAATAAACTTGTGTGCAATACAAACGCTTCCCTTTGCCAGATGTTTCCACATGTTAAAAATCCCAGACATTCCACATCAAAAGTTGGAATTATTATAAATGTTTTTTTCCCTAGGCTGAAATCTGTTTCTAGCCCTGATTGTAGGTTTTTGCACATTCCTGAACACCTGTAAGTGTGCATAATTACATGTGCAATCCGCTGTTAACATAAAGCACAGATGTTTTACGCTCTGACATTGACATACAAATATTTTTTCGTCCATGTATATCTGAACTCGCATCATAATCTGTTTTTATTCAGGTTAGACGATTAAAAAAATACATACATTAAAGGGATAGTTCACCCAGAAATGTAAATTCTGTCATTTACTCGCCCTCAAGTTGTTCCAAACTTGTATGAGTTTCTTCTGCTGAACACAAAAAATATATATTTTAAAGAATGTTGGTAATCAAACAGTTTACCAGACAGTAGCCATTGACTTCCACAGTTTGAAAAAAAAATAAAATAAATACTATGGTAGTCAATGGCTACGATCAACTATTTGATTACCAACATTCTTTAAAATATCTTCTTTTGTGTTCAACAGAAGAAAGAATTCATAGAGGTTTGGAACAATGTGAGGGTGAGTAAATGATGCCAAGATTTTCATTTTTGGGTGAACTATCCCTTTAACTAATCTGTATCGCTGCATCACAAATAGGGCTTTAATTGTGAATAATCACTTTTAATGTCATTCTGTGCAGTTAATTATGGGATGATGGATTGAGCTGGTGTTTAGCAGATGTGTGTATGATAAAATTCCCCATGAGGGTTTTTTACAAAGTTTGCTGCACTTAGTCTGACACACAATATTAAGTATATAGAGATTTGTTTAATGTCCGTTATTCTGTTAGTTGAAGATAACCAGGATCGTCGCTTGACAAAACATTTATGGGAACGTCCTCCCCATTTACAATGTTAAGACATGTATAGTATGTTCCCAGTTGCTAATAACAACCCTGAAGTTGTGTTATTATATAGACTTAAATGTAAACTGGAAGCGTATTGGTCCGATTCAAATTAAAAACAAATTTAGTTTGGTTTACAGGGTTCTCATTAAGCAAAAAGCACTTATTTAGTAACTGAAAGCTAATGTAAAGTTACTAAATACACATTTTTTTTTTACATTCTCAATTTTGAAAGCATTCATGTTTAGGAATAGAAATATAGGTGGTTTAATTTTATGTACCTCAATTATTGCTAATTTTCTATTCAATGGAATTTTTATGTCCTGATTCTTGTTCTTTGTGTTTTTCCCTGTATACTTTATAAATGTAAAACAGTTGATGTTCTTTTCTCTCCTGTGTCTGTGTCTATAATTACAACATCTGATTGGTTGGCTTGCTTGGCCAGAGAAGGCCAATGGTAGTGTTGGAAGCAGCGTACTTGGCCCCATGGGATGCACCTTTTTTGTTTTTAATTATCAAGGTTGGGTTTAAATTGTGGCCAGGTTGTCAACGGTGGCACAGTCGGTGTACAGGGGTGTGTTGAGAGTAGTACACGAGGGGATTGGCTCACCTTTCTCTTCCAGTCAGTCAGTCAGCTGTCACAGACAGCCTCTCTTCAGAGGTTCACGTCACCACATCCTAACACAGGTAAGTCACAGCTCAGACCCCTTTGTATGTCCTCTTCTATGTTTCAAAAACCCTTAACAATATGCAGATGTGCACCAATATTTACTATGCTTACAGAATGCACAATTAAAAGATAAGAAATTAATGTAGAAAATACTTAAAATGTTTTGTTTTTGTTCATCTTGAAAGCTGGACCAGCAAAATGCTGACATTGACAGGAATATTATGAGATAGTGTAAAGAGCTTTAATGTGTAAATGTAATGTTTGTTGAACTTACCTTGAAATTGCAAATGCCACACGTCTCACTGGTGAAAAAAACCCTTCATTTTCTTTGTATACAGGCATTTGTAACATGCAACAACAAATAATTAGCAGGTAATCAACCATATGGAGTGAATTGTCTGTCAAATTCTGTCTATATGAGTGATTCTCTTGCTTTTATTTATTTAATTTTTTTTACTTTTAATGAAAAAGTAATTTCTTCATAGTATTGTTTGTCAGCTGTGTTACAGACAAATTAGGCAATGTGTAGAAATAACATTGGTAACAGAGTTTGACGGTAACATAATTGACAATTTTAAACTTTTTAGCCAAAAACTCCCACTTTTAAACAACCCACTGTGTGATCAGTGATAAATTCTGTTTTCCTTTTGATGTTGTGGTAACAATTTTGACGTTTAAATAACTCTTGATGTAAGAACTTTTTATATTAAAATATTTTCTCAGAGAGAGCACACATACCTGTCAGTGCTTTCAGATCTTATCAGTGAGGGAAAATGACATAATTTCCTGTATCTTACATAGTTGTGGGAGACAATTCCATCAAAAAGTATGGTACAGTAACAGAATTGATGAAAGATTTATGCACACATTTTTATAAAATAAAAGTAATTTTTTTAAACAATTTAATGTTGTAGAATTAGGAAAATTACTATTTTAGGCTTTTATAAATAAAATAAATAAATATTTCCAAAAGATAAAATATTTTTATTACACGATACGGGAAACAAAGAAATGATGATTTTCAGCTCAAGACAGAGAATATTATATTGTTATGGCCTGTAACATCTTGTGATCCATAACAATGAGTAACAAATTATTAAAATAATTATAAATATAACCATCTGAAATGTACCAAATGTACCTGCAGTTATAGAAGCACCCATATTTAAAAGTTTTCTTTTCCTACTTGATAAATTCTTCAGCTCCAAAATTTCAAATACTTTCAAATTTAAATAAAATATCCACAGTAGGAAGCTTTCTCTCATAACTCTCATTATCATCTTGATTGAGGTTCATCATATTAAAGTACGGATATGAAAGCTTATGAAAATGCAAATAAATGCTATAATTAATGTTGTTTATCCAAAGGAATCAGGAAGGTTAAGAATGGCTTGTTTCAGAGGATCTTCCATCTTCCATGTGTTGCTGCTTGCAACATTATTATTACCAGGTGAGATAGTTTTAATTATTCTTTAAATAATTTAGGTATGCATCTATTTTTAATAGTTCTATGATAAAATATCTGTTAGAAGCTTCATGACCTTGTATCTTCTGACTGAAATTTCCCAAAAGTCCTGTAGCGAACGAGGGGGTATCGGGTTTCTGAGTGCTTTGCTTTTTGCTCTGCAACTGAAAAAATGATTAACGGTTGTCAGCAAAACTCAAGTGCACCAGGTTTCCGGATGTGGCAGCAGTTTACAAGCTCATAAAAAAAAACAAAAAAAAAACTTGCTGATACTCTGAAAGAGCAACATTTCCTTTACCTACATCATATAAGACACTGAGATCTTCCGTTCAGTCCCCTCACAGTATAGACTACACATCCATGATCCACTCGTCTCCATTCCAGCAGAGATGAACGTTACCTTAAGAGAGATAAGATGGAAAGTGTCCGTTCAGACATTTTTCTGATGCTAGGATAATTAGGTTCACCTGTAGGTATAGAGGCTCCTTCCCTTTGTAGATTTTATAGCTTTTGCTTGTATGAGCCCAGTTACTGCAGCCCCCTGCTGCCAGGCATCAAAGTGCTGATGTGCACTGTTTGAAGATTAATTTCCTACAAACCCCTGTATGTTACCACCTTTCCCTCCCCCCAAAACTTGTAAAACTGCATCCTGCTGCCCTCAGCTCATTGGGTCTTTACTCTCTGTAAGCATTTTCTACACTGTCTTTGACAAATGCAACATCTGGTTGAGACTTGGACCCCCTAATTTCTTTTCTCTCTACTCTTCTTCTTTAACAGAGCTTCTGTTGGCTGGCCCTGTTACCCAACGTTTAAAAGGAGACGGTAAGTATAGCTTGTTCTCCTGTTCTGTCAGAGTCTTTATTGATATATCTGTTGTATAGCTACAGTATAATATGTTAGATATGCACAATGAAGTAACGTAATGTTTCTGCCAGATGGAAGTGATGAAAAGGCAGGTGTTGAGGCAGGCCCAAAGAAACTAATCCGCAACAGGAGAAACATCAGTTGGTACAAGCAGCACTCTGACTTCTGGAGCTGGTACAAGTACTTCACTGACAATGGGAACCAAGAGGGAGTGAGTACAACACAATGTGAACTAAACGGGACCTACAACAACCGTTCATAGTTTTTGCATAGGTTAATCTGAGGAATACCCAATATAATCGGTACCATATCGGTTTTATTTTTTAATTGATCAGTAAGAGGAAATTATTTTTAAATGTCATGGTCATTTCTACTATTTTTACATTTAGATTGTACATTTTGCCATCTTCTAATGCTCACTTAAAGTTAATCTTTAAAGCACTAATAATTGAATAATTCAATGTAATTTTTAGCAAGTTTGAAAAAGAATATCCTATTTTCATTCTGCACATTATAATTTTGATATGTCTACATTCACTTGTTTTTAGAGTTTTATTTTTATTTTATTTTTATCATTTGTTTTTATGAATGTATTTATACAAAAAAGGTACAATTTGGATCACACTTTAGATTAGGATAAATTTCTCACAATTAACTAACTATTAACTATGACCTTTGCCTCAATAAACTCCTAATTACTGCTTAATAATAGTTAGTAAGGTAGTTGTTAAGTTTAGGTATTAGGTAGGATTAAGGATGTAGAATATTGTCATTCAGAATAAGGCATTATTATGTGCTTTTATAAGTACTAATAAACAGCCAATATCCTAGTAATATGCATGCTAATAAGCAACTAGTTAATAGTGAGAATTGGACCTTAAACTAAAGTGTTACCAAATGTTTTAATATCGGCCATTTATCAGTTATTATTGGCCATCACATACATGAACTTACTGGAAATTTAATGCTATAAAAAAATTGGGGTATGATTAAGGTTACTTATGTATTTTGTGTTGATTGTATAATCCAAGTACTGAATCAAGATCATTCACCGTCACCTTTCAGGTTGCAGAGCTGGATCGCGTCTATCTGGCGTACTTGCAGAACAAGAATCGGGCTGAGGCACGTCGTTCCTACAAGTTGTACCTGCAGCACCTAGGTGACATCTACAAGTCTTGTTCTGAGTCTGATGACCCTAACTGCGTGGCCTCGTACACCAACAGACCCAAGCCCAAGGCTGAGGCACCAGCACCTGCACCAGTCAAGTCTTGTGACCCTTACAGAGACCCGTATTGCTTATACTCGAAGGGATACTCATATTACCCATACCTGGCTCCGGCCCCAGCTGCTGTTAAAGCCCTTGCACCTGCACCTGCTCCAGTGAAAGCCCCAGCTTACCTCCACACTCCTGTGGTGAAGGATCCACGTTCTGGTTACTACTACCAATCTCCGTTGGTGCAACACTTCCTGTCAGCTGAGCAGAGAGCAGAGTTGTTGCGCATCTGTGACTCGGAAGATGTTGAGTGTCTCCAGTACCACCTCCGTGCTGCTTACGGATACAAGCCTGCTGCTGCCCTGGCCCCGTCCTACGCCCATCTCGGCTGCGACCCTAAGACAGATCCTCACTGCGTCTCCCATCTGGTCCAGAAGGCACCATCTAGTCTGTACATGCAGTATCCCCATTGTGATCCTCGGGTTGACCCATACTGTGCTTATGCTGCTGCTCTGGCATCCTCGCAGAACCTCAAAGCCCCACCTTCTGGCTTGGAGAGACCCTGCAACCCTCTCTATGATAATAACTGCAACCCTCTGACAGCCACAAGGTTTGGCAGCTTGGCCTCTGAAGATCTGAAGGACGACCCCGCCTCTGAAGCCGGCGCCATGCGGGCACCTCCGAGCCCTCATCACGACCCTTATGCCATGTACCGAGATGCATCTGCTGGGGCTGACCTGCGAAGACACCTGCCTACACAGCTCCAACCTCAAAGGCACCAACCGGAGGAACCTCAACATCCTTTGGGACCCCGTGGGAAGACCAAAGAGGGCTATGACTGTTTCATCGGGTATGATGAAGAGTGCTTCCCACTGGGTTCCCAAAACGAGCCCCGTCCTGCTGTGCACAGACAGACTTCCTACCCGACCGAACCCTATGAGCCCCACCTGAATGCTGATGGATCCAGAAACGGGGTGATCGAGCCTGATCCCGACTGCGACCCAGAGTACGACAGAAACTGCCGCTTGCGCCGCTATGAGCCGGCCAGTCCTTCACCTCAAGAGGAGCATCCAGCCCGGGAGCAATCCCACGAGGAGGTCCCCCAGCATCGAGAAGAGTCCTACCCTGAGACCCCAGGCTATGACCAACAGCAATATGAGCCCTACGTGAGCGGACAAGAGGATCCATATGCAGGATATGGCCCCCAGGAACCAGGAGCAACTAGTTTTCAGGATGTAATGAGAGGATATGGTGGTCGGTATCCTGGCCAGGATGACCACCGTGCCTACAATGGAGACTACAGAAATAAATAAATACCTGTGACAATGTATGCCAAGAATAGTAGATCAGGACAGGATTTCACACAATATTTTCGAGAGCTGCTGAAATTTCCTAGCTCTGGAGCACTTGTATAGGGAAAAAAAGTTGTTTTGTTTCTTATGACTTCTTGCTGATTCTTTTAGCCAATGTAACCTTATTGTGTGTTGCAGCTTTTCTAGGAGATTGTTTTCAGCTATATTTTCTAATAGACGAGCACTCTTCCTAGCTCTCCATATCTTTGTGGAGGAAAAAATAAGCCAAACAAAGTGTATAAAATATCAGTAGTGTACTTGAATATACTGTAATCATGATCACCTCTCCCATTTTGGCTAGATTCATCGGACAGTCTCCCTTCAAATTAATATTTAATGAACTTCTGGGCCCTTGCTTATTTGTATTCTTTTTTAAATTGCCAAATTGATGCTTTGTGATTTGTTTGCATATTTGTAAGATGTTTTTCTTTGAATGTTTCAAATAAAAGCTTTTAAAGATCTTGAGCTTTTTTTTGTTGCAAATGTATGATTACTACCGACAAACTACCTAATTAAACAAATCGTTTTTCAATTTAATACAATGAAATAACATTGCTTTTGGCAGAAATTGTTGTTGCTCACATTATTTTGTTTGGACTATATCATACAAGTGAATTAGTATGCCATAACTCCTATTGTCATTCACAGAGCAATGCAATACTACAAACTAATTAATTGAAGTTAAGTTAAAAGTGAAGTTGACACATACACACACACACACTAATAATGAAATAGTCTGCACCAAATTAGCATAAAAATCCATATTTAATAACAAGCACCCCTCCAGTACATATACTGCTTTCACAGTTTAAACTAGTAATCTTAACTTTGTCTGTGTCAGTAATAAGTCTTGGGAGTTTAGAGAGATGAAACACTCCATAATGAAGCAATTTCTTCAAATTCTAGAACACAGTTAAAGTTGTGACCGCCATTAGCCTAAAATACTTCTAATTAACATTAATGAATATAAATTCTCAACAGCTGTGATGCTATTTTGGTTAAGTGATTAAAGAGCTGTTGCAACGTACAAGATCGCATGATATTACACCCCAACACACAATCTAAACAAAAATATAATTATAAGGTCATAGTCTCAGCATGTATGATGACATATACTGACCTTGAACATTGATTCAAATGTCTGCTAGGATGATGTGTGCTAAACTACACCGCTGTGTTGAAAGAAAGCCAGTTGGCTAGATGTGATGTTTAGCGGGTGAGCAGGCAGACTCCCTGTGATCTGGCCTATTAATTTAAAAATGACAGGGCTTATGACAGTATAAAAAACACACTGCAAATGATATCAGCATGCTGCATTAAACTGACTGTTCAATAAGATTAGGAGAACATATGGATACAAATACATCCATATAGATGTCATCGTCTGCGGTTGTCAAATGGGTTGCTTAATATTTTAGGAGTCAAAAGGAAGCCAGTGAAGGTGGAGTCATTGTTGATATCAGCATAAATCCCTGCATCAAATATGTCATCATACAACTGAAGCCAAACCTCATCTCCAGCAGACAGATTTAAAATTGCCCCTCCAGAGGCTTGATCCAGATTTCCATTGTGGAACTGGTCAAGAGTGAAGGCCACAGTCCGGCCATTTCGGAACATAGCTACCTTGGTCTCCTTTCCGTTGATAGTGAGGTGATATGTGAAGTAGTAGATCCCAGGGATTGCACAGCGAAACTTTCCGGAGATGTCATCATAGTGGTTCTGCTCATTGTAGAAGACCTTAGTGAAGCAGATTGGAGCTCCACTAGCGGGGCTGATTTTACCTGTAAGTCCCATGCTAAAAGCCGAGTGGTAGGGGAAGGAACCCTCTCCACTTTCTCCTTTCAGGCCTGGGTTTCCAGGAAATCCTCTTTTGCCTGCAGGTCCCTCGTCCCCTGGTTCACCTGGCTCTCCATTTGGTCCCTTGGAACCTTGACAGCAGAATACGGTTGTCAGTCCTGTGTTTGAGTCCTTAATATGGTTACATTCACACACAGTTCAGTTATTTACGGGAGTGACAACTGCATAACCAAACGTAAATTTTCAGGTCTGCATTCTAAGAAAACATGCGCTGTGTTAACAGAACACCAGACTAGACATCTAATTGTCTGTCACGTCATACAGTGTGAGAGAGCTCTCTTCACTACTGTGTGTTGTGGGTTTTCATGTGTGGTTTTCGGTAACTTACAGTGGTGGCCATTGGTTAATAAATATTTGATGTATGAACTCACAGCTTGATTGGACTCTTATGTTAAAAGCAATGTTTACTGGTAAGAAAATACGGATTGACTCCCGCTGCACATTCATACAGACAATACTCGAGATGCTACTAGAAGCTGCTGTGTGAACGGGACATTTTCGAGACTCATACACCTGCAAGTAAATGCAGTTGTCAATCCCAAGAAGTGACAGTGTGAACGTAGCATAAGCGTTTTTATTTTGCAGACAAACATTTTCTCTTGTTAACTGAGAAGAGTCCACAAAGGTGCTGTATACTTCACTCACAACTTATTTTAGTATGTTTCTCCGGTTTATGTTGCAGGTCAATTTGACCCATTTTGATTTTTGAGTTGTCAGAAGTACTGGTTAACCTGTGATGTTTTTGTTGAACTTTTGTTACTTTTTCTCATTTAAGGTCATGAACATGCCTGCAAAGGGTCGACACTGATTTTTTTTGTATTGATAAAGGTTCTTTAGTGGCACTGATGGTTCCATGAAACACCTTTAACATCCTTGGAACCTCAAAATGTTCTGAGAGAAAACAAAAACAAATGGTGGGTTCCTCAAATCCAGCCCTTTAGGGCCACTGTCCTGCAGAGTTTAGCTCAAACCATGATCAAACTCACCTACCTGCAATTTTCTAGTAACTCTGACATTGACTTGATCAGGTGTGTTTGATTAGGGTAGGAACTAAACTCTGCAGGGCAGTGGCCCTCCAGGACCAGATCTGAGGAACCCTGTTCTATGGCATCGCTGAAAACCCCCCTATTGGAACCTTTATTTTTAACGGTGTGTGTGTGTGTGTGTGTGTGTACAAAATGTATATTACGATTATGATATTTGTGGGTCAATTTGACAGGCCAAAAATAAAAACTTTTGAGGCATTTTGTAATGTAAGTTTTTCAACTACCCTTTTTTCAAGTTCCCATTTACATTTACTGTATGCATTTTGGAAGATGCTTTTATATGGTTATTGTTTTTACCTGATTTATTTTGTTTGTTTTGCATAGTGTAATTGTCTGTGAGTTGTAGGCCTATTGAAACAAATTAGAGTCTATTTTGATATTAGACAATAAAGTGTACTTTCATGGGCACTGCTAATGAATCACCTGGATCTCCAATATCTCCCTTGTCCCCCTCATGCCCATCACGTCCATCCCGCCCGGGGATTCCATTGAACCCTGGGGTTCCAGAAACACCCCTCATCCAGCGGGCACAAGGTTCCCTGCTGTCCTGCTCAGCCAGCTCTGTGTTCTCCTCCTGAGAGACGCCCAGTCTGGCTGCCATTATCACAAAAAGCACAGCTATCCATGCACGCTTCATTGTAAGAGCCATGTGATCAATCTGTTACGTTACAATGAAATAGCATTTAGATAAGTAAAGACATCAAATTTCGGGAATAGACAAGCATGTTTTGTCCTACCTGGCCTTCAAGAGTGAGTCATTTACAGTGTTTTGTGTGGAGTGATAGCTTGAGCTGTTGTCCTTTTGAGATCTTCTCTACAAGTTTCCTCTGTGCTTGTCACCCCTAAAAATATCTGACATGCAAAGCAGCTGTTGGTATTAAACAAGCGGTCACACGATCACATTCAGAGAAGACTGTGTGAGTTTTCTATATTTATTGTTGTTGATTGATTGATTAATTCCTGCTGCCTTCTAGTCAGTTTAATGCACATTTGACGTGGATAGCTAATAGTATGTAGCTAATATGTTATCTGATTGCTTTAGAAGCTTTCTGAATATTGTGAGGGGTCTGCTTATTTCAGGAGGGAGATGGAGGAGATTACTGTCTCTGTTAACCTAGTAAAAACCATTTACTTTGGAATCTAGCCATACAATTCACAAATACAAATAAACATGAGAACAGGAGAACTTCTGTAATCTAATCATAGGGGGCCACCTTGTGGCTAATATAAGTATCGTTATAGAAAAAGTGTACATGAGACAAATAATTATTGGAAGCTTATTAGAATGATTTCTGAAGGATCACATAACACTGAAGACTGCTGAAAACTTTGCCATCACAGGAATTAATTTAAATATATTAAAATAATGAAAATGTTACTTTGTTTCACAATATTACTGTTTTTACTGTATTTTTTTTAAAGAAATGCAGCCTTGGTGAGCGTAAGAAAAACATTTTAAAAAATCATACAGAACTCAAACTTTAAAATGTATATGCACACATTATTCATGACAGCCCTAATAAAAAGGACTGATAGATTATTATACAGTAGATTGTTAATCATAACTACATTTAAATGTAGTTCTGTTGTTTAAAGCACTGTCACGGCAGGCTGATCTATAATCAAAATGCTACCTTGATAAGGTTAGCACAACAGAGCTCAACGGACATGGTAATTTTATCATAATGCATAATGTAGCTATTACGTATAGTGCAAGTCTCCAGGTCTTTATAAGGACTCTCAGAGTTAATTAGACGCTTCATTAAAACATGAAACCATTAGATATGAAGGAAGTTATCCATTCTCTGCTCTTCCCATCTCAGTTGTCCTGTAAAAGGTCAGTGTTCATCTCACACAGCTCCCTATGTGCCACCTGACACTTCATTGAACTAATTGTATAGCTTGTACTGATTATAAAATGCCAACATATTTTGGTAAAAACAATGTTTTGCTGAAATGTCAGGACTACGAATAATCGTCCTTCTATTTCACCTTTGAATCTGCACCATCAATCTACTACTGTGTTTGTTTAAGCGGATATCAGGTGTGAGCACAATGAACACATTAGTTGTGGTGAGAGCAAGAAAAGACCCTGTTAATTTTAACAATAACTACTCATAATAGGTCAGTCATACATACCAGGGAGGGGGAAGGGGGGTATTAACCCTTTAAAGGCTACTGTATCATATTTAAGTATCTCTAAATTAAAGGGATAGTTCACTCAAAAATGAAAATGACCCCATGATTTACTCACCCTCAAGCCACCCTAGGTGTATATGACTTTCTTCTTTTTAGACGAATAAAAAAAATGTCCTGTTTCTTCCAGCCGTTATAATTGCAGTGAATGGAGGATGAAATTTTGAAGCTCAAAAAAAGTGCATCCATCTATCATAAACGTACTCCACACGGCTCGGGGTGGGGGGGAGGGTTAATAATGGCCTTCTGAAGTGAAGCGATGAATTTGTGTAAGAAAAATATCCATATTTAAAACGTTTTTATATATAAACACACACACACACACACACACACACACACAAATACACACACATATATTTTGTACTATTATTTCATATATCAGGCTTTACAGGGTTGAGGGATGCTTGTTATACTCGCCGCTTTCTGGTGTTGACTATATTGTACAAAAAAGCAAATATTTACAAAATATGCAGATTTGACAATGACCTTTCAAACATAATGACTTGGTAAATCCATTTAAATATTAGCAATGTAGATTTAGAGAAGCATTTTAGAGCCGTTTTGGTACAGAAGTTTTATATTGTCAAACAAAAAGAGAAAACTGGAGCATTAAATGTAAGTATTAAGTATCATGCCAAGTAATTAACCTGATTTTTACATGAAAGCACTATATTTAGTTCAGAGACCTTAAGGAGATTCATTCTATTGAACCAGTCAGCTTTTGCAATCAGAAGTAACACGCATCTGCAGGGAAAGTCATCATCGAGATCATTCAGGGCACACTCACACTGCACTAATCAGAGTCAAAATGTAAACAAGTGCGCATCGATTACCATGGATACAAATGAGGAATCTGAGTTTCAACCCAGCGGTGCAAAACGTGTGAGGAGGAAAAGCCCTGTGAACAGCATGAATGGTATAAGGCAAACCAAATAGGCTTATCTTACTACTGCAGAGGTTTCCAATATGCCTAGTTAGTCAATTCGTGGCTGCTTGTTTGCAGCTCTAAAAGGATACCTCTAGGATTGGATAATACAGGTAATAGAGGAATAATACTGTGAGGGGTTTATTACGATTAGGACAGCTTCATTTGGGAGGGAAAAATATGCAGTTACAGTTGAAAATGGGTTTTCATGGTGTCCCATGTTTCAAAATAAACGGTTTGAAAGTGTAACTTTAAATGACTATCGTTGGAGGTAGAAAGTTGTCATGCTGAAGTTTGAGGAAAAGTTCTCTCTCTCATTGAAGACTGCTCAGGCAAGCTGCTAGTTAGCGCAAACAGAGCTAGCTCTTGGATAAACATTAGCTGAATGACCCCTTGATCCCTTTAATCACAAATGGGGATGAAATCATGAAAATTAGGGACATTTCATTGTGTGCCAGTGATATTAACGTTTGATCAAATAGCGTGTTCAGTAAGTCCATCTTCCTTACTTCTAATGATTAGCTTAATGAAAGTCTCTGTAAACAATCACCTCTCTCCACCAACTCTTTACATCTGAGAGGCTTAGACATATGATAAGCTGACCACATTTCTGAAATGAAAACCAAGCTTTACATTACTAGCTCAGCTTAATATATAATTGAAATTTCGAATTAAAAAAAAAAATGAATTTGGTAATAACTACCGGTGGACAGGGGTCAGCATGGGCACCCTGACTGGTCTGTGGCTATGCAGCCCCATATGCAACAAACTGCGATGCACTGTCAATGAACCCTTCTATCAGTACCACCATTAACTACCTGAGCAATTTGAGCTACAGTAGCTCGTTTGTCTGATCGGACCACACGGGCCAGCCTTCACTCCCCACGTGCATCAATGAGCCTTGGTCACCCATGACCCTGTCACCGGTTCACCACTGTTCCTTCCTTGGACCATTTTTGATAGATACTGACCACTGCAGACCGGGATCACCCCACAAGAGCTGCAGTTTTGGAGATGCTCTGACCCAGTCGTCTAGCCATCACAATTTGGCCCTTGTCAAACTCACTCAAATCCTTACGCTTGCCCATTTTTCCAGCTTCTAACGCATCAACTTTGAGGACAATTATTATACAACATAGGAAAATTTGAATAAATTGACTAAAATTAATTAAATTAAATTACACTGTATGCCATGATATGTTTTTAATTAAAAGATTAAAATATATTTTTAAGGTGCAATATTTAGCAATATGTATTATTTCACATAATTTCTGTATTTAAGGATTGTTACACTTAATCATTTCACTGAGACAGTAAAAATGGGGACATGTTCGAGGAAAGGACATCTCCACCTGTGGATGAGCAACCAAAAATGGGAACTGTCCCCGGAAAACAAAGATGTCTGGTCACCCTAACATATGACTATGAGGAAAGCAACTGTGCTGGTTTTTAATGAAGATTTATGGCAACATGGCAGATCATTTCTCAAATGCCAGATATTAAGTTTTTATAAAAATCATATGGAGGAAACAATTCTCTGGGTTGTTTTTCAGTATTTAGGGGATATTTATTACAGTTCATTAGGTTAGAGATGTCTTGAATGCAGGACTTACAAACACATTTTAAACCTGCTGTGACAGATGTGGATGCTGCTGGGTCACTAGAAGCACCACTAGGATTTGATTGCTGTGATATGAGGCCATGGACAAATCTTCTTTTGGCCTTAAAGCACATGAATCATCATAAAGGAGAGTAATTGGGGAAGGTCTGACTGACAAGCTGGAAAAAAGATTTGTTTATGATGCTGCATGAACATTTTATAAAACAAAAAAAAAAAACTTTCATACAAGCCTCCATATATAGTCTCGCATAGCCAGACCTTCAGACTGACGGCAGAAGTCAACGGTCAACGGTCTCCAGCCGACGGTCTCCAGCCGAGCATGACATCTGAGGCTGAGACTATAGCCTATAAATAACAAGCATGCATAGTTGCACAAGAACCTTAACTAAAGCACCAAGGTAGTGTTTGTAGATGTTATTTAGCATTTGTAACATTGGCCTGTGTACAGATGGGACAGGTACAGACAGTCCATGGCACTCCTCTGATGCCACAGCAGGTCGTCCAAGCAGCCTTCGCTTGATGGATGGCTTTTATTTTGCTGTCAGCCTTGAACTATTTTGGTGTTTATCTAATTAGCTTCCCCCAATACACTGTCATTTATCTTAGACAGTCACGGCAGAGGATACTTTACCATAATCATCTGCAATTACCTTTGAAAATTTTCCAATAGGCCTAGTTAAAATATTTTTTATTAAAATAATTACAATAAATATATTGTTTTATTAAGACTTATTATACTTTCTCTATTTTATTTAATATATTTTTTATATATATTTATATATAATTTAATTTACTTATGTCCATAGGCAACACAGCAGTTTTATTTATTCATTATTTTGTGGTGGAAATGACTCTTTTTTTTGTTGTTGAATAAAATGGCCAGCTCCTTTGTGTTTCGAAGGATTATTTAATTCTTTTCATTTTATGCATTGTAAATTAAATAGTATTTTCACACAATCTATCAAAATTACAGCTTGATTGGAAATGACCCAGAATAAAAACATCACACGTCTTATGCTCTTTACTTACACAGCTGTCTCAAATACACCAGTTCAAGTACACTAACTAACGTGTCTTAATATCACTATTAGTAAGGACAGTATTTAAACAGATGTTTAAAGTGTACCTAAAGTTTACTTGGAATAGTTCCATTTTACCAATTTCAAAAAATTCACCCTTAGGACTGGTTTTGTGGTCCAGGGTCACATATCTTTAGTTGGACCTCAGCACTACCTCCAGATAACTAAAGTCCATCAAGTACAAATTTAGTTGTTCCAATTTACCAGACTTTAAGTATATCAGTTTAGTATACCAAAAGTACAATTGTAGGGTATTTATATTAAGTACATAAATATGTAATATGTAGTGGGAAATTAGTCCTTTGCGACTGTTGCTTATCAGACTGATGTTGCTTGTATTTTGAATTTGAATTTCATCAGATGTAAAATTTGGTCATTAATCGTAGTAGCCAAAATCGTAGTCGTGTGAACCTGACTTTAGTCTCTAATCATTCAAATGTTTAAGAAGTACTGCCCATCTTCATAGGCAGTCAAAGACGCCTGAGATCTGAGTGTGTGTGAGAAAGAGAGAGTAAAGCAACTTCTCAGGAGACTACTTCCTCTTTGACAGATGAAACAAGTCCCTGCATCCTCTCCTAGGGCAGTGCACACACTATTGGATAATTCACTTGATGCCATCAGACTTTCCTGATCTTTGACATACACTAAATCCATTCCACCTCCATTTTCCTTTGAACACACATAAGAGTACACTTTCTCTTATCTTTTTTCTGGAGAAAGCTAGAAGCTTGCTGACTGTCTCCAAGGCCCTGTAATGCATCAGTGCACTGTGATGATCTCTGCCTGAGGTAAATGGCTGCCAAACAGTTCTTCCTTACAGCTGAAACTCAAGTGCTGCCTTCAGGCGGCATAGTTTCTCCCATATCCCAGGAGCACTGCCATTTTAATTATTTTCTTTAGCAGTGAACGCCAGGGGAAGGAAGAGCTTAAACAGTTCTTATTGCTGATTTGATTTTGCTGTACAGTGTGTGGAACAAGTCCCTCGTATAAAATACATTTTTGGCTCAGTTAAAAAGAAAACTTTCAAATTAAATTTTTTGGCAACAGATGGATTTGATACCAGAAGCTGCTAAGGAATCGCAGGCTCAACGTGAAGTTTCTAAAAAGCGTGACATAACAAATGCGAAGTATCTTTCATCGGACAACCTCCCTTGATAATGTGAACATCTGTGTGCGATACTGATTTATCATCTGATTCATCATGATTGGATGATCTCCTAGTGGAAATGAACTGCAGGTAAATATGAGTATGTCATGTCATAGAGTAGAAAGAATCTCCTCTCTGAAGTTCTGCAGTGAATTACACATCTTATGACAAAAAACAGAATCGTAGAATATTTTCAGCACATCTAAAATTGTATATTTCTGCAAAATAATTGAATTGAAAATAAAATATATATATATTAGATGACAAAACTTAAACTTTAAAAAAATTTAAAGTGAAATTAGAAATGTTGCTTTGGCCTTTGAAATAAAATAAGTTTAAGTTGTACTAAAATGACTAACTAAAACTGAAATAAAAAAATAAAGCTAAATAGTAATATTTAAAAAATAATAAAATAAAAATGAGAAATGCACAGAACAAAATTACTAAAACTAAAATTAAAATGAAAACTTAAAATATAAAAACTCATTCAAAATATAAAAAAACACTATATAAATAATATATATTTTTTTATTTTTTATAATTTGATGAAATCTGCATAAATTTGAATGATGCAAACATTTTTATTTTCATATTTTATAACTACATTATTTTTCCCCCACAATATTTTACACACTATAATTACATATGCTTCAAACTTCAAGGATTTTTCAAACAATGCTTTAGCAAGCAAAGATTTAGGCCCGTTTTTACAGACAGGGTTTAGACTAAACTAGGATTAGTCCTGAGTTCAATTAGGGCATTTAAGTAGCTTTTATATACATGCCCTAAAAAAACATTACTGGTGTGCATCTTGAGACTAAACAATGGCACTGACATATTTTAAGATATCTCAGTACAAGTTGCTTTCAGTTAAAACAGAAAGTTTTAGTCTGGGACTAGCTTAAGCCTTAAGTCTGCGAAACAGGGGGTTAAAGTCTGTCATGACAAACTTTGCTGTAAGGTATATGAATTTCAATTAATTTGTAATTTTTTTTTTTTACCTCAGTTGAAAATCATTAATTCAAAAGGCATTCTAAATTCAGATCTGAATGACTCACATCCCTGGATTATTTACAATGGCACTGCAGTGACAAAGAATGCTGTAATCGGCAACAATTAGCTGTAAATCGCAATATTGATTTTTTTTTTTTCGATCACTTGTGCAGTCCTATCTGGCTATTTATCAGGTGAAGTTGCTAGCATTGCTGGACTTGACAGATCTTCCCTGGAGCCACAGACTGCTGCGCCTCTGACTAGCTCATCTGAAAGGCACCGCCGAGATTTATCTTTAAAAATATATAAGAAAGAGAGGGTGGAGCTGCTCAGAATGGATGAGCGTGATCCTCCCTTATCTCCATTTTCATGACCATCCCTACAGCAAGGGCAGTGGCTGATTGTGATGAATGGATAAAGAAGTGATGACAAAAAACGAGTGTGTCAAGCTCTTAGTAGATGCTGTGATCTATCTATACAATCTAGGGGACAGTGGATTGCGTCTTGGGTATTGAAGTTGAGCCTTCTGCTTTCCCTAATGCTAAAAAAACTTTTTATCAACTGTTATTTTCTCCTGTAAAGAGGACATGACAATCATTGCTGGGGTGAACAATGCTCCATTTTCTAGTATCATAATAAAATCTCGACCCACTTTGTCTGACAGGATCTGTACTGCAACAAAGATGACAGCTCAATTAGCTTTTGAAACAAAACCTCTGCAAACACATTTGGGGATTTCCAGATACAATGTGGATTAATGACAATAAATGTATTCTGGAAACAGGGCGTCCAGGAGGACAGGCTCACAGCTGCCTCGGTCAAAGCGTGCGTTCTCCCTTCGGGCGCCGTCTGCCGTGTCTTACTGCATATGTGGCAGACACTGTCAGGGCTGATGTGTCACTGATGAAATATAAATAAAGTAGAAGCCCAGAATAAACAGATTTTACCCAGCTGCCAATTAGCACTGGACACAAGACCAGAAGCCTGAGATTGCAAGTCAAAAATGTATTTAAAGGGATAATTCATTTCAATTGAACATATCGTCATTATTGACTCAACCTCATGTTGTTCATGTTGTTCTATTTCATCTGTGGAATTTAAAGAATGTGAAACTGTCCAACAGCACCAGGATCTTTTAAGGTTTGTATCACTCCGCTTGTTTGGGTTTGCCGTCCAGACAGGCTGTCAGTCTTTGCATTGGTGGTTGGGACTTTTTAGTGTCTCTTTCTACACCAGTAGGTAGCGACAAGCAACCAGCTTTATGACTGAGTCGTTTGAACCATTCAATCGATTTATTCAAAATGCAGACTTCTTCATGAATGACAACTTTGTTGAGTGAATCACTGAATTGTTCACTAAACCGATTCTTTCAAAAATCGAATGAACAAGTCTTTTAGAATTAATAATTGAATACTTTAAAAAAAGTTTTTTTAAGACATTTTTTGAATGAAATGGTCTGTGCGGCGGGGTTCAAATGAGTAGAGCTGTTTCGTTACGCTTTTCGCACATAAACAATATATCGAACATTTATCAAAGGAAAATTATATTGTGATAATTATCGTTATCATTTATCACCCAGCCCTAAGTTCACATAGAACGTTTTGCGTCAAACTGCTTTTCAGTTGTTTTTCTATGTAAATATGCACTGTTGGAATGCTGTGCTCGCATCTTTTGCAACATAACTCTTGCATGGACCACTTTTACAGTGTTTTTTTGGAAGCTAGGCCACTATGAATGGTAGTTATATGAAAAATAACTGAAAACAACTTGAAAAATACAGTTTTGGAACGTCATGAGAATTTTCGCTTTTAGGTCAACTATCCCTTTAAAAGCATGACCAAAATAGAAGTCTTACTCCAGTGACCAACCACAGCAAAGTCACCACAGTGGACTCTTCTAGAGACAGATTCTGATTATAGATAAACTATATATCAGGGCCCAGAGCTCACAGCAGCAGGTGCACAATGCAACCAGGGTTTAGTTGTAATCACACCCTAATATGTTTTGGGAACAATACCATTTACACCATTAAACTGGTAATAGCCAAGGGACAGGGTTTGGGACATAGCTGGTCTGAGGAAAATAAAATAAGATGAGAGAAGTAAAGGGCAAATGTAATAAATCATGCAGGACAGGTAATTCATCCTAACTCCATGGGCCGTGCTAATGAACACAGAAAGGCTATGCGTCCCAGTAGACCTCTCTTTTTTATGAGCATTCCCACCACCTTCATCGCTCTCTCATTTCCTTCCTTTAATGGGATTTGTGGCTCCCTATCAGAAAAAGAACTCCCATGCTGAACCTTATTCATGTACATATGTGTAATAGACCAGAAATACTGTGATCAATCTATTCAACAATTTTCTGTCTGAATGGCTTCTATGTGGGAGTTTTTTGGAATCCAATAAAATCTATTTCCAACTATTTTCCAACTATTATAAGAAACATGTTACCAAAAACTGAAGCATTTCCCCCTAACAGCATCTCGACACTTCGAGAAAACTAGGTAGAAATAAACCTGAGAAAGTATGTCAGAGAGTTGGTCTTCACCAGATATAATAATTTGAGATTTCACACGGCTAAATATGGAGGCACGCCATCTAGACCTTAATGTAGGTCAGGGAACCAATCGGATGCCATCCATACTGAAGTAGTTAATCGCTACCGTTTAAAAGTTTGGGTTCAGTCAGATTTTTTAAAAAGTTTTTGAAAGTCTCTTATGCTCACAAAGGCTGCATGTGATCAAAAATACATTTTAAATTGTAATTTATTCCTGTGACAGCCAAGCTGAATTTTCAGCATCATTACACCAGACTTCAGTGTCCCATGATCCTTCAGAAATCATTCTAATATGCTGATTTGTTGCTTAAGAAACAACTTTTTTTTTGGCCATGTTTAGCATCCAACTCTTGGTATTCAACAGTGTAAATAATTCAGAATGCATGAAATAGCATTAGACCCCCGTTTAAAAGATCAGCATTTATTTGAAATAGAAATCTTTTGTAACATTATCAATGCCTTTACTGTCACTTTTGATGAATGTGTCCTTGCTGAATAAAAGTATTATTCCTGCATTCAAGTGTCTCAACTTTCCTTTTGTATGACTTTAATGCTGGATGACAAATTAACCTTATAAAATGTATACACTACCTGGTAGAATGCATTGTATAAAAGCATAGTGTACAGTATGTAATTTGGGACATGACTAATGACTTCATTTAAATACGCAAGGCAAAGTATTATTTTAATGTTTTTAACTTGGTTAACTTGAATTGCAAGTTTTTCCATTGAAATACAGTGCCTCCGAGAGGCGCAACATCCGCTAATTGCTCTGTGCAGCGCGGCAGCTGACCCAGCACTTGCTCAAACAAACAGCAGACAGCCTATGATTGTCAGTACTGTCACAATGTTATAAAATATAGATGACTTCATAAACTGCTTAAAATACTCCATAAAGGCCAAGGCACGCAACCAAGACATTGACGATTGGTGAAAAAAAAAATGAGAAAAAGGCATTTTGTAAATTGCCAACGAACAGAATAGAGACCTGGTTATGTCATCTCTTCAGTTAGTGACAGCTGGAATAATGAGGTTTTAGCTTGTCTATTGGTATGTGTTCAAACCTTTCCTTCGCTCTCCATATTTCTCTCTCTCTGCCCCGGGGCTGTTTTAGGAAAGTAGACACCATTTCACTTATACAGGGTCCATTTCCCTAGAGCCATGGACCTTATGACAACTGAAGTTGTTATCGGAGGTATCTAGTGAAATATTGAGCTGTAGAACAATTTGCACAGGTATAGGCCTATCTGTTTTTTCCCCCTGCTTTTTAATAACTTTAGCATATTAGCGCTCCACCGCAACTGCATGAGGAGGAACATCTAGAATCGATAGGCCTATATATAGACAGGGTATTCACAGTGAGGGGTTGACTGACAAACTCCCTGGCCACCACATCACTCTGTGGACTTTCTGCATGAATATTTAGTGCAGAAAAGACGGAGAGCCAGGAACTGCAGTCTGGTATCGATTTCAAAGTCTTGCAGTCGGGTGTCACTATTCAGAAACTTTTTTCTCATCCATTTTCCATTGATATTGCTTCTTCTCCATTTTCTATATTCATCTCAGCAGACCACTAACACGTCACCAACCGCCAAGAGCTTTTTTTTGTGTTATTGTTGTTGTTTTATATGTTGATTATGTTTTAAAAATTGGACCCAGAGTCTGTAATAAAAGTTTGATTGATTGATTGATTGATTATCACAGCCGATTCTACCCCGTCACTGTGTTCATGATATCATTTTTTTTTTTTAAAGGCTGATGACTGTTAAACTATACAAAAATAGCACCTACGTACATACAGCCTAAACACAAATAGCAAAAGTAATTGCATCTAGCATTCATGCAAAAACTATTCATTGAGAACTAGCAAAAGTGTTTGTTTTCCAGTAGATGGCAGCAATCTTCCACTAAACTATGCATATTCATGTTTTCGCCATGAATGAAACTGAGAAATGTAAATTTTCTTTAATGTGTATTTTACATAAAATGTTGCTATTTTAAATAAACCTCTGTATATAAACAGCATTACTAATTTCTGCAAATTAACTGTAATGCCATATATCCCCCCAAAACTGCACAACTGTACAGTAAAAAACATTATTTAAAAAAAAAGTGATATTACATGCGTTTAAAAAACTGGCCTCTGGAGAACCCAGAACAGCTGCTTGTATAAAGTTTAAGGTAAAAATAACTGCAATTATTTAGCGAACATTGTACAAGTAGATAAACTGTTCATTCATTACATCACTTTACCTCTGTCTTTATCCCCCTTTTTACTCTTCTTCCCTGCATCAGAGGGCTTCGGTCTTTTTGATTCGGCCATCCGTCACAATCAGGCAACTTTCACTGTGTCTACACCTGGCGCGAGCGGCCAGGCCCGCTTCTGAGTGTGTTAAGCACCCTCAGACTACAGCAATCCTGTCTACATTGGATGCGGCGGAAGATGACACGACACAACAAATTAAACCCAACATTAAACTGATCGCGCGTTCTATATCTTACGCACTTCAAGCACTCACTGGGAGGGGAAAGATTGATGGTGGACAGGGATGAGTCGGGGGAATTAATTAATATTAATGAAATAGTATTAATAATAAAATGGAGGGAAAAAAAATCACTAATTTTGGCGGCTCTGGATGAGTGGCGCCCCTAGAATTTGCCTATTCCGGCTATGCTGCGGGCCGGCCGTGGCAGGTATCGACATCCAGAAATAGCCTCCAATGCCTCATTTGTGCCTCTGAAAATCACGTTTACCCTTTCTCTCCTTGCATACTGTTGTGCTAATTACTTAATGACTCTTAATTAATTATCTTTCCTTTCCTCACAACTCATCATTCCCTCCTCCTTTCTCAACAGACCCCAGATGTTGGCCCACTGAGACGCAGCTGTTGTATTCTCTGCCTGAGAAACTTTTTAATGATGAACCCGGGGCAGATTCCCCAGATGATCCGCCGCACACATTCGTGTTCAACACGATCCGAAGCTCATTTGATAGAGAGACATATCCCTAAGTCTGAGGCTACGTCTACATTAATCCGGATACAATTTAAAACAGCGTTTTCATTTTAAAACGCTCTTCGTCCACACAAGCGTTTTCCAAAAGTTTCTTATCCACACTGAAACGACGGAAAACACAAAATTCACCTTACTGCGCATGCGTACACCAGCATAAAAGATCACTGAGAAGATCAGACATACAAAAGCTATCATGCAATTCTTGTGGATCATTTTATTTGGCAAAATATCTCACTATTCAATGATGTATCCAGGTCGCACTCACTCACCATTAAACGCAACTGTTCTCATGTTTTGCTGCAGGACAGCAAATGCGAGTAAATGTTCTGTCATATTTGCAGGACTGTGATATGATAAATGTGCAAATAACATTTTAGCAACTGTGTGAATGGCACATAAACAGCACAATACTGGTATAAACATGGATATCGGTACAATATGCATCACATGACTAATCCTGCGTCATCGTTTTCAAATGAAAACAGCATTTTCAATTTATCCACTTTTGGAGAGCATTTTCAAAAAGCTTTGTTTTCGTTAATAAAAACGCTGTCTTAGTGTGAGGACGGAAGGCCAAAACAGAGAAAAAGATGCGTTTTCAGTCTTGCAAAGACAGACTTTTTCATTTTTTAACAAAAACTGCTAACCTAGAGAGGAAAAGACTGTCTGGCAAAATGAAACACAAAACAAACTATGATTGGTCGCTTTTACAGTATGTGCCATTTAAAGACAGTATTATAGGAAACAAATTACACTACAATAATAAACCGGCATGGAAAAAAATTACTAAAATAGTGTGGGTGCAAAGTGTAAGTACGGACGGCGGTCTGGCGGAAGCTAGAGTTTTAATCAAGCCACAACACAACGGAATCAAGCCACAACACAACGAAAAAGCCACAACAAAACGGAAACAAGCCACAACACAACGGAAATGCTCCCGACCACTAGGGGGCTCACGCAGTACGGTAAAGTAAGTTTTCCTTGCCATTGTTCCATAGATTCACCAGTCTTACAAAGATATAAACACTACGATCATTGTGTGTAACCATTGTATATCGACATGAAATATAAATTCAAAATCACCTACATGCATTATAGCTGCATATTTATACTCGAGAATGCTTTTACCCGCTACCACGGCCCCCTAGTGGTCGGGAGCATTTCCGTTGTGTTGTGGCTTTTTCGTTGTGTTGTGGCTTGTTTCCGTTGTGTTGTGGCTTTTTTGTTGTGTTGTGGCTTGTTTCCATTGTGTTGTGGCTTTATTTCGTTGTGTTGTGAACTTATGCTTTTTAAAATTCGTTGTGTTGTGCACTACTGGGCCACCGTACATACAGGTACAGCTCCATCTGTTTAAATGAGAAAAAAACGAAATGTTCAAAACCGTTTGTTAAGATTATGTTTCAGTAACATATTTTAAAATAAATCTTAATAAAATCTGACAGCTACAAAATGCTGCAATTTTGCTTCTTTAACTAAAAATTACGCTAAAACAAACATCGCAGTTTGCCTCCTTTCGTCAAACTCCCTCGTGTTGCCGCTTTCTTTATTGACTGCTGGATCAATCAACACAGAAACATTAAGGAGTGTAAAGTTTGCTGGGTCTGCAGAAACTGTGCTGAGGTCATATCAGTCTATGGGATGTAGTGTATTAGGGAGCAGCAGGTCTGGTCCCAGCTGACCATGCAACCTACCAGCTTCAACTGGGCCTTCATTATTACTGGACCGGCCTCAGCTCTCGCTGGGGAGAAAGGAAGCAGCAAAGCTTTGGTCCTGCTGCGACAGTAGAGCACTAAATCCTGTGCTACAGCAATTCAAACAGTATTATTGCCTGAGCACAAATAAATATTTGTCCCACACGCAGACATAATGAGAACACACATACATGAAAAGCAATTAATGTGAACAATTGAGAACAAGGAGTTCTAGAGTATACCATTACCACCATGGGCAAAGTTTTTCTTCAGAAAATGTAACATTTAGATTATTTATGTCAAATCATTACTATTCCAATATCCTCACAAACTTTTATGTGTACGTGTAAATACTTAGTAATGGTGAGGGCTCTGCTAAAAGTAAATTAAAACAAAAGAGGATAACACTTACCTTAGATATCTTACACCTTATAAGTATCTTCAATTTTGTGTTGGTGTTCGTCCTCCAATTTGTTTGCTATGGTATCAGATAAAAGAGTTAGTCCATTACAAAATCTAAAGCCAATCTCAAACTAATAAAAAAAAGCTAAATCAGTGGGTGCAGGGGTGTTTCACATTAAAAGGCCGTTCACTGATAACGATTTGCAGAGGGAACATCCAAAAGTACAGAAACCTGGCAACTTCGATAAAATCACTCTATTCATAGTTCTCACGCGACGTCACACCATTATGCTATAGACGGTTTCAACGGCAACAACTTAAACAAACGTTACTGCGCATGCGCGCTTTTGTGGCCAAACTTAACTTCCGGTAGACGGCCACAAAGAATCAATGACAACAGAGGCTGCGTTATCTTTCTTATGCGTTATCATCTTTCATTTTAATTGTGCAACATTATCTTAATTTATATGTTTTTATTGTTTCAGCATGTTTATTATAAATAATCTCCAATTTCTGTCTGCAATATAGAGTGGGGGAAACGCCCCCCTTAAAGGGTTAGTTCACCCAAAACTTAAAATTCTGTCATTAATTACTCACCCTCATGTTGATCCCAACCCGTAAGACATTAGAGAAAAAGGAAAATATCTTAATTTGTGTTCCGAACAAAACATTTGTGTTCTGGTCTTACGGGTTTGGAACGACATGAGGGTGAGTAATAATGACAGAATTAAAATTTTTGAGTGAACTAACCCTTTAAGGACCGTGTAATTCCGTTTTCTGTACAGTAGCCTATATAAATTCTTGCACGCTCGCCTTTCAATCATGCAATGCGTCGGAATAACATGTTTCTTTGTTTCATAATATAAGATTAATGTTGGGAAATTTAAACTTGTAGATAAAGTACCCTATTTGAGATTGATTGCATATGAATGCATCACAAAAATTCCGTGCTCACTGCCATTAATAGAGGATAAAGTTAAAGTTCTGTCTCATACCACAAGAAAAACAACAAACGGTGCTAATATACACACACAATGTGGTGTAATACTACAAAAAAAGTATATTCATAACCTGTATCTTCATACCAAAATTCCAGATGGCCAGACAGTGATTCATCTTTTATAAATCGTTAAAATATTAATGTCTGTGACGCTATGAGCACAGAGACTGTTGTGTAGACTGTAAGTATTTAAAATGTGAAACGAGTTGAGGCTTGGACCCAGAAACGGCGTTCCTTACGTCATGACAAGCGGATAGGCTTGTCAACGTTAAAAATGGAAGAGAAACACTTTTTATATCTTTTGTAAAAGGCTGTAAAAGTAATTGTAAATGCCTGACTCGCTTATCGCTGGGGAAACAGTTTCCACAGCTCCCTTTTCTAACAGTTTTAATACTCATGTTGCTATTCACCGATGTCTCGGCGCGAAAGCGCGGGGGTCTGTGAGCAAACTGTAGCGAGTAACCTCGTTTTATTACTATGTTCAACACCCATTCTGATATACCGGGGATGGCCTCCAAGGCCTCAGCCCGCATAGCAAGGGGTTAAATTAAGTTCGGAGACAGGCCGCTCTGTAATAGGGACCCGGTCGCCCGGCTGGTTTGTGCTTGTGACACTGTGGGGACAGCGCGTATGTGTAGTGGTGCGCACTTTGTAGTGGGCCCGCGCTCTACATTCAGAGCACTCTCGGCCCGAGCTGGAGAGCGAGTCAACGGGATAATCTGTGTGAACAGTGCTCATGTGCAGGGGTGCATACGGTATAGTGGGCACACTGCCTGCATGTATTTTAGTAGGGTCGTTGTTAAAACAGCGTTTGTTTGCAGGTGTGCGTGTTTGATAACAGGCTAGCTGACTGCAATATTTATATCCCCAGCCACCTGAATAGAGGGGACTGGGAGAAATTTAAATGAAGTCTGTGGTGGTAATCCGGCCGCAGTGGGACTTTTGTGTGATTTTGTGGCGCTGAATTAACAGTGCTTATGTGCAGGGTTGCATACTCTATAGTGGGCACACTGCTACAGTCAGAACAGAGGAAATAACTCTTTAAATGGCTTATTAGGGTTGCCATAAATACAGCGTTTGTGTGCAGGTGTGCATGCTTTATCACAGGCTACTTAACTGCAATGTTGACATCTTCAACCGCCTGAATAGAGGGGACTGGGAGAAGTGTAAAGAGAGTGAAAATGGCACAAGGTTTGTGACTCCCTCTGTGCTTCGGTGAAGCACTCGGTGCTGTGTGAAGTGCTTATGTGCAGGGGTGCATACTGTATAGTGGGCACAATGTCTGCAGTCATAACATGGCCACCATTTCACTGCGCGCTAGGTTCTGGACAGCGAGCGCACGCTGTGACGTAAGCCGCGCTCTCGACGTCTCCAGCCACCTGAATAGAGGGGACTGGGAGAAGTGTAAAGAGAGTGAAAATGGCACAAGGCTTGTGACGCACTCGGCGCTGTGTTAAGTGCTTATGTGCAGGGGTGCATACTGTATAGTGGGCACAATGCCTGTAGTCATAACATGGCCTTGATTTTACGACGCTGCCAGGCGCTGGACAGCGAGCGCGCGCTGTGACGTAAGCCGCGCTCTCATCCGCACCGAGTTTATGACTGTTCCCAGAAAGAAATAGCTCCGGCGTGGGCTCGCTCATCTGCTCTGGCATTCTCTGTCCACGGCGCTTCTTTCTGCGTGGGCCGAGGGAGAGAAGAGGGAGAGTGGAGGGAACGGTGTCCTCATTGAAGCTGACGAGTCAAACCCACAGGGTCGACAGCGTCATTTCGTCGCACTCCGGGCAGCCGCCCTTAGAGAGTGCAGCTTCGGCGTGGTCACGGCCTAAGCATGACAATCCCCGCCGAAGAGAGTGCCTCTGACAGGATATACGAGGCATTTGAAACAACGCCTCAGCTCTTTTGTGAGTGTGTGTATTGCAGTGGAGCACACACACAGCTTGTAAGGATCTAAAAGGATATTGAACACGCCAGATGGCGCAGCTGGAACAGCAAGGGCTGAAGGCGGAGTCCAGACAAGGAATCCGGTGTCCACAGAACTGCAGAGCAGGAGCTGGTTCCGCTGGGGGCTTGTCAACGGCGGTGACTTCACAGTTCCGGAGATCAGTGAAGGGTGAGTTCGCTGAAGGAGATTAAATCTGAATCCTTTGGCTTCACATGGGCTTTTATAGCTTAGCTATGCAAATTTTTGACGTGCTTTTGGCGTTGCCATAGGTTCATGCAGTCCTATATCCTTATAATTTTATATAATGTAAAACGCAGTGCAGCTGCACAGCAGGCAGAGCGTACTAGCGTGCTGATTGGCTGTGCAGCTGCACTGCGTTTTACATTATATAAAATTATAAGGATAATTTTTGGCTTCATATTCTTGAGAAAAGGAGTTTTCCCATATAGCGTAGCTAGCTACGAAATACGAGAGTACTCTCGAAAGGGAACGCGTTGCGTTTATATTCTTGGCTCATCTACTCGCCTATATAGTATGCATCATCAAAAAGGTGTAAACTGAATTTAAGCTTTTAATATCACGGTACATTAAGGCACTTTAAGGGTATGTCGCACTAATAAGAATTCTTTAGCCTGCCGTCGGTCAGCCCTTTAATTCTAACGGTCTTTCTACATGGTTAATCTGTGTTTAAAATTAAGTGGTGCAACACAACGCGATTTAAAATGAAACCCAGATCAACAAATCCTTGATTAGCGAACTTTGCTTAATTTAATCCTTATTAGTGCAACTCACCCTGTAAGTGTTTTTGCAGCAGGTGCTGTATATGGATCACAAGTGCCCAAAACTTGCATCTTGTTCACATATTTTTGTTTTTAAGATGGAAAATTGACAGGCTTGTGCTGCAGTTATATGGCTGTTCCCTTTCGAGAGTACTCTCGTATTGTGTAAGTTTACAGAACAGACAAGCGAGCCCACGCCGGAAAACTCCCCGCGTTTCTGATTCTCCCTCTCCTGTCTTGTTCGTCAAGGACAATCAGCGCCCCGCTGAGTTGGCGGCTGGTACTGTGTCCTTTGGCGGTCTAATAGCGGAAGAGGACGAGGATGACAGCCTTTCCTTCGCTGCATCCGGTAGTGATGACTGGTTGGGCTCGATCGCGGACCCCGCTCCCTCTACCTTTGCTAGTTCCAGTGGTGTCAGAACCAACATCGACTCTGAACTCATTCGCCTGCTGACCACGACCTCGGGCTCGAGTGGTCTCATCCTGAGGAGCCCACACAAAGCAAGGCCGCCCCGCAAAAGCCCGCCCCCTTCTTCCCTGAGGTACACGATGAGCTCTCTGTAATCGACGGCGCGAAGGAGAAAGGTTATGAGGGTCTGCCCCCTCTGGAGGAAAATCACCACGCATCTTTGGCAGGATGGCAGGCTAAAGCGGCCGACCCCTCGAAGCCCTGCCACACTACGTCAGTCCTCGCCAGTCAAGCATACGCCTCCGCCGGCCAGGCTGCCTCGGCTCTTCACGAGATGGCGGTTTCAGGCCAGTCTTCTCCGCTCTCTGGATGTGTCTGTCCCTGATCTGGAAGCGTTTAAGGACCTTCGCAGCGCCACTGACCTGGCCCTGCGCGCAACGAAAACCACTGCCCAGGCAACTGGCAGGAACATGGTGAACCTGACGGTACTGGAGCGCCACCTCTGGTTAACCCTGACGGACATGAAGGACGCGGATAAAACCGCCTTCTCGGATTCTCCCGTCTCCTTCACCGGCCTGTTTGTCCCAGCTGTGAAGGGGTTTGCTGAGCTCTTCACCGAAGCACAGAAGGCGTCGCAGGCTATGTGCCATTTTCTGCCAACTCGTTCCAAAGAAGGATGGCGGTCTCAGACCAATCCTAGATCTCAGGCATCTGAACAAAGCACTTATGACGCGATTGTTCAGAATGTTGACGACAAAACAAATCCTTGCGCAAATTCGCCCGGGAGACTTGTTTTTCACAGTGGATCTGAAAGATGCCTACTTTCACATTCAAATAGCACCCCGCCACAGGCCATTCTTGAGATTCGCCTTCGAGGGGCAGGCTTATCAATACAAAGTCCTTCCATTCGGTCTATCACTAGCACCCCGCACATTTACGAAGCGCATCGACGCGGCCCTCGCCCCCCTGAGACTACGGGGAGTGCGAATACTGAATTACCTTGACGATTGGCTCATTATATCCCAATCAGAGGTGCGGTCGGTAACTCACAGGTCTTGGCTCCTCAGCCATCTAGAATGTCTGGGTCTCAAGATCAACACTACCAAGAGCGTGCTGTCTTCCAGCCAGAATATTTCCTTTCTGGGAACAATTATAGACTCAATACAGATGACAGCGTGGCTTACGTCACAGTGCGCGCTCTCCATGCAGGAGCCTAGTGGTGTCATTTAAAGCTGGCACTTACACTCATCTCAAACGTTTTCAGAGGATGTTAGGCCTCATGGCCTCAGCATCAGCAGTACTCAAACTGGGTCTGCTGCACATGCGCCTCCTTCAGCGCTGGTTAAAACCCGGCCAATGCATGGCGGTCGGGCCACTTATGCATCAAAGTGAACCAAGGCTGTATCAAAGCCCTGGCTCCTTGGAAGGCGGCCGATTGGTATCAGTCGGGTGTGAGTATGGGCACAGTCTCGAAATCGAAAGTGATCTCGACAGCTGCATCCAACTTAGGTTGGGGTGCACTTCATGAGGGCAGGCCCGTCTCCGGCCTTTGGTCAAGCCCGGAGAGGCAACTGCACATAAACTGTCTAGAGATGAAAGCGGTCGATTGGTCGCTGAAAGCTTTCCTCCCATACATAAAGGATAACCACATCCTGGTCCGAATGGACAACATGTCAGTGGTATCCTATATACACTCACCTAAAGGATTATTAGGAACACCATACTAATACTGTGTTTGACCCCCTTTCGCCTTCAGAACTGCCTTAATTCTACGTGGCATTGATTCAACAAGATGCTGAAAGCATTCTTTAGAAATGTTGGCCCATATTGATAGGATAGCATCTTGCAGTTGATGGAGATTTGTGGGATGCACATCCAGGGCACGAAGCTCCCGTTCCACCACATCCCAAAGATGCTCTATTGGGTTGAGATCTGGTGACTGTGGGGGCCATTTTAGTACAGTGAACTCATTGTCATGTTCAAGAAACCAATTTGAAATGATTCAAGCTTTGTGACATGGTGCATTATCCTGCTGGAAGTAGCCATCAGAGGATGGGTACATGGTGGTCATAAAGGGATGGACATGGTCAGAAACAATGCTCAGGTAGGCCGTGGCATTTAAACGATGCCCAATTGGCACTAAGGGGCCTAAAGTGTGCCAAGAAAACATCCCCCACACCATTACACCACCACCACCAGCCTGCACAGTGGTAACAAGGCATGATGGATCCATGTTCTCATTCTGTTTACGCCAAATTCTGACTCTACCATCTGAATGTCTCAACAGAAATCGAGACTCATCAGACCAGGCAACATTTTTCCAGTCTTCAACTGTCCAATTTTGGTGAGCTTGTGCAAATTGTAGCCTCTTTTTCCTATTTGTAGTGGAGATGAGTGGTACCCAGTGGGGTCTTCTGCTGTTGTAGCCCATCCGCCTCAAGGTTGTGCGTGTTGTGGCTTCACAAATGCTTTGCTGCATACAACTCGGTTTTAACGAGTGGTTATTTCAGTCAAAGTTGCTCTTCTATCAGCTTGAATCAGTCGGCCCATTCTCCTCTGACCTCTAGCATCAACAAGGCATTTTCGCCCACAGGACTGCCGCATACTGGATGTTTTTCCCTTTTCACACCATTCTTTGTAAACTCTAGAAATGGTTGTGCGTGAAAATCCCAGTAACTGAGCAGATTGTGAAATACTCAGACCGGCCCGTCTGGCACCAACAACCATGCCACGCTCAAAATTGCTTAAATCACCTTTCTTTCCCATTCTGACATTCAGTTTGGAGTTCAGGAGATTGTCTTGACCAGGACCACACCCCTAAATGCATTGAAGCAACTGCCATGTGATTGGTTGATTAGATAATTGCATTAATGAGAAACTGAACAGGTGTTCCTAATAATCCTTTAGTTGAGTGTAAATCGCCAGGGTGGCCTCAGGTCAAGAAACCTGCACACCATGGCAAAACATCTCCTTTTATGGGCTCAGCACAACCTGCACTCGCTAAGGGCAGCGCATGTGCCAGGCATTATGAACCAGGGTCCGGATATGCTATCCAGAGACAACGTTCCCCCAGGGTAATGGTCTCTTCACCCACAAATGGTTCAGCTGATTTGGAGCATCTTCGGCAAGGCGGAAATCAATCTTTTCACCTCAGGAGACAATGCTCATTGCCCAACATTTTTCTCCAAGCACAGGGATGTGCTGGCCTCATGGCCTCATGGCTGCCCACTGTATGCTTTTCCTCCGATCACAATGCTGCCTCAGGTCATCAAACGGATCAGAGAGAGCAAGTGTGCAGTGCTTTTAATAGCTCCTCTCTGGAGGAACCAACTTTGGTTCTCCGAGCTTATTCAACTGCTAGAAACAGCCCCATGGCCAATACCGCTGAGGAGGAACCTCCTCATGCAGGCGAAGGGGACGATCTGGCATCCCCGTCCCGACTTATGGGCCCTCCATGTGTAGCCCATCATTGGATACCCGGGAACCTCCCTGAAGGGGTGCTGAATACTATCTCTGAAGCTAGAGTGCCCTCTACCAGGCGGCTTTACGCTCTAAAATGGTCAGTGTTCTCAAGCTGATGTTTAGTTCGGAACCTGGACCCACACTCATGTGGAGTGCCTAAAGTGCTCTCCATTCTTCAAGAGCTTTTGGACGCGGGTCGCTCCCCCTCCATGCTCAAAGTATATGTGGCTGCCATTGCAGCGTCTCACGCTGAGATCATTTTACTATCAGCTCTGCCCTTGTCTGAGGATGAAAGAGACGCAAATCTACTCTGTCCTGTCAGGGCTCTTAGAGTTTATCTAGAGCGTTCCGCCGCTTCTAGACAGTCGGAACAGCTCTTCATATGCTTTGGCAGCCGCACCAGAGGGTGCGCGATCACGAAGCAGAGATTGTCGCAATGGATAGTAGATGCTATCTCGCTGGCTTATGAGTCAAAGGGTCTCTGCTGCCCCTTAGGCGTCAGAGCTCATTCCACCAGAGGCATGGCCTTGTCATGGGCTTGGTCTAGTGGAATACCACTTGAAGATATCTGTGCGGCGGCAGGCTGGGCCTCTTCATCCACATTTATCAAATTCTATAATTTAGAAGTTCCTGCATTAGAGTACTCTCAAAAGGGAACTTCTCGGTTACTAACGTAACCTCGGTTCCCTGAGAGTAGAGAACGAGTATTGCGTAACCCGCCATGCTATTGTGCTTAGATCAGGGGATAGCTTCAGTTGATTTTACCTGAATCCTGTGGCATTACATGGGCTTTTATAGCTTAAATATGCTAAATTTAGCAGTGTCTAGACGTGCTTTTGGGCGTGAAGCGACCCGATTGGTGCACGCCTCAGCCGCCTCGCCACAGGTTTGTGCAGTTGCCGCAGCACAGCCAATCAGCACACCAGTACGCTCTGCTGTGCAGCTGCACTGCGTTTTACATTATATAAATTATAAGGATAATTTTTGGCTTCATATTCTCGATAAATAGGAATTTCCCATAAGTGTAAGCTAAACTTACGCAATACTCGTTCCCTACTCTCAGGGAACCGAGGTTACGTTAGTAACCGAGAAGTTTTGCCCTCCAGGGCTCCGTGACAGTCACGTGACTGAAAACTATGAATAGACCTTATTCAGAGCAGCGCCATGACAGGTATGAAGCGAGTCTGTGAGGATAAAGGCCCGTTCACACCTAAGACGATAACTATAAAGATAACGATAAAGATCGTTAAAAATCGTTCTCAATATTAAATAATAGCAGAGATCACATCACAGCTATAACGATAACGATATAGAGAAACGATATTGTTGGAATCACTTTCAGAACGATTTTATCCAGCTGATGAACAATAAAAACATTGACAACCAATCAGAATCCATCCTGCTGTAACAAGCTCGAGCATTTAAAGTGGCAGACAAGCATGTGCTTAGAATAAACAAAACGATATTGTCCTCTGGTGTGGACACTAGTTATCATCATTCTAGTTATCTTTCTAGTTATCGTTGGTGTGAACGGGCCTAGACTTATTTTCAATATCGCTGCAAAAAGCTTTTAGATCACTTATAATTTTCCACAACTCATATTGTCTGGGTTTTTTTCATCTACTGAAATTTCTCTGAAAAATATGTTTGCAGTGTTTCGTCAGCAGAAAAATTAAAAAACACATTAAATAACAGTACAACCCACTGAAGAGATACATGTCCCCACAGCCTCGCTTTCATTCCCATTAAAAATGAAAGGCGCTGCTGTGAGTAAGGTATTGTGTGGCCTCAGTCACAACCTTCCAGACAGCTTACTTAAAGTTAACAGGAGGGTGATCAATATGTTTGTTTTTGCTCTCCAGCACTCAAAGGGGGTCCTCATCTAAAATATTTTTATTGAACAAACTCACCTTTACAGTAACTCTCAGCATCTCCCTTCAAGTCTTTTCACTCAATAAATCCAATGACCATAGGACTGATGGCAAAACTGTATGTATTCAATACACATTACACATGACTGACAGGCTGGATGTATATAAAATTAGGTAGATTTATCAAAGAAGAATTATTCATGTTATAGCATGCCCTTCTCTTCTGTCAGCACAACGATCAGCCACATAGGGAAAGATGGACGCTCAGTTTAATAGGAAAGCAGCAGTGCACCTCCCGCCCACAACAATTTTACATCACCACCACCAACAACAGTTCACATCAGGCTGCAGTAAATCATAAAATGCGACATGATACGTCATTACATTTAGTAAAGGTAAAAACACTTAAAAAGATAAACCTGTGCCAAGGTAAAACTATACGTTTGTATAAGGGAGAATTCAATTTCACACATGGTGTGAACTAAACACTGTGCGTATCTGATCCTAATACAGCAATATGAGTTACTCAAAATCCTCCATGTATGCTTGTTCTTGACATTAGGTGTACTCACGTAATATTTATGTTGCGCTGTCAATATAGAGTGGTGCAGGTACGACATCACTTTGTAGGCCAAAACGCGGAAGCGAGTTAGCGTTTTAGCACTTCCGGTTCCATTGTCTCGAAGTCAATAGTTTTTTGAATGGGATTTTGTTTAAATGGCTATGGTGAACACAAGCTCAAGACACTTTCACGTTTTATTCTACGACATAAAATACATCTGTATTACCCCACTCGTGATTTTTTTAAGCTGTTATGTGTCTTGAAAAAGGCGGTTGCTAACAAGTGGCTAAATGGGACTTTGTTGAGGAGATTAAACGTCATCACGCCGAACAGGTAAACTCAGTCCACATTTACAGCCTCATTATGCTTATAATTGTGCTCTTATAAACTATTCTCACTCAAACTTTCTGGGAAAATGTTTTTAGATAAAAACTGAAAGAGTTGTCGGTAGCTTAGTGATGGTGACATTGTATTCGTGGGACCGTGGTGTAGTTCGTGTGTAGCCTACTTTTTACTTCTGGCAACTGCATTTAGGCTTCAAAATTCATAAAATTTTGTGTAAACAATCATTCTCTGTAGTTTTCCACACATGGTAAAAGTAAGAAACACAGATTTAGAATTAGTTCTGCCCGACACCTTTGGTACAGGAGAGCCCTCAAATAAGGTGTCCCGCATGGCAGAAACGTTAGCTCCTGTATGATCTCAAACATATGTCTTAATTAATCTTCCTCTATGATTAAATTTTTCCACCACACACCACATCACATTATTTTACAGTCAATATCCATTTGAGACAAAATTTATGAATTAGATTCCCACTTATTTATAAAAAAATAAATAAATACATATACAATACAGTAAAATAAAAGAGCATAAAGTAAAGTAAATGCATAATATAGGGTACATGCAATATGCGAAGATGGAACATACAATATATTACAATATATTGCCAAAAGTATTGGGACGCCTGCCTTTACATGCACATGAACTTTAATGACATCCCATTTTTATTTCGTAGGGTTTAATATGGAGTTGGCCCACGCTTTGCAGCTATAACAGCTTCAACTCTTCTGGGAAGGCTTTTCACAAGGTTTAGGAGTGTGTTTATGGGAATTTTTGACCATTCTTCTAGAAGCGCATTTGTGAGGTCAGACACTGATGTTGGATGAGAAGGCCAGGCTGGCAGTCTCCGCTCTAATTCATCCCAAAGGTGTTCTATCGGGTTGAGGTCAGGACTCTGTGCAGGCCAGTCAAGTTCCTCCACACCAAACTCGCTCATCCATGTCTTTATGCACCTTGCTTTGTGCACTGGTGCGCAGTCATGTTGGAACAGGAAGGGGCCATCCCCAAACTGTTCCCACAAAGTTGGGAGCATGAAAGTGTCCAAAATGTCTTGGTTTGCTGAAGCATTAAGAGTTGACTGAGTTGCTGTTGTTCCCAATTGCTTCCACTTTGTTATAATACCACTAACAATTGACCATGGAATATTTAGTAGTGAGGAAATTTCACGAATGGACTTATTGCACAGGTGGCAACCTATCACGATACCACACTTGAATTCACTGAGCTCCTGAGAGAAATCTATTCTTTCACAAATGTTTGTAGAAGCAGTCTGCATGCCTAGGTGCTTGATTTTATACACCTGTGGCCATGGAAGTGATTGGAACACCTGAATTAAATGATTTGGAGGGGTGTCCCAATACTTATATGGTGTATATTTAGATGAAAAACAATCAATGAGAAATAAAATGTATGTTTTATTTCATAATTTCATTACACATTACTAAATTCAGTATCCTGTTTATAGTAAGTCATGGGGAGATAGTTTCCTGACAATTGCTGGGTTAAAACCAGATTGTGAGACAAAAGACAAAAGATACCTTTATATGCTGAGCACACTGCTGGTTTGTCCACTAATGATATGGCTGCAGAGTCTCCCTCATCTCTTTCCTTTTCTCAAAGGTACACTTTGCTTTTGCTAGAGGAGCGCACTTCTGTCATAATATCAAAATATCTGGCAAATTATCAAAAGTGTTTTACATAACAGGGCTCTGTAAAGGAGTAAAAACATATATTTATGATCTTTACAACCACAGAGGGAAGACTTTAGCTGCGTTCAAATTCGTACGCTATATAGTAACTATATAGTATGCGAAAACAGTACGCCAAAAGAGTACTATGTCTGAATACATTGTATTCAAAAAAGTAAGTGAAAGATGGTAAGTCACATGATAATGACAAAGTGGTGGATGTAGTACGTCCATACATTCATACTATATAGAACATGCTTTTTTAACGGTCGTGGAGTAAGTTCAAATTCAAATGTAGTACCTACTCAGACAGTACATGATTTCGGATACACCGTTAGATTCAATGGACACTTTAATATCCCCGTGAGGACACAACATGGTAACAGTAATGTAATGGGACGTGAGACAAACTAAACAATAATCAAATAATTTTTTTCTGTCATTTTAGGTAGTTGTTATCACACCGATGTAAGTTCAAGTGTTCATTTTAGGAAATAAGTTTGGTTTTAGTTATTTGATGCTATCAAAACAGGCGGTGTGATGTCATGATTGACACTGAGGTAGTCACTGAGGCACCAACAGACTTTTTTCTGGATTTTCGAGAGGAGATTGGAGCTTTAACTTTAATTTCTATATTTCCATAACTGTTTATTTCACACCGACATAATGAGTTGTTCTGCAGTAAACTGTGCTGCGGGAGTGTGGGCCACTTCACGCTCACTACTGCGCAGACTCTGGTCCAGAATCAGCGCAAGATGTCAGCGCCATATTGGGACATTGGCGACTTCACTTTACTACAATGGAAGAGAGTGGAGGTGTGTCATCCATTTTACAGTCTATGGGTGTACTCACACTAGGCACGGTTGCCCTGTACCGTGCCTGAGCGTGATTGTCTAACAATTCATGTTCATCACTAAGGTGAGAAACAGGCCCGTTATAAACCTAAATATACTTGAATTAATTGAAAAGTGTATCCAAGTAGTAATAGTTTGGTGTTTGCTGTCGTAATGATGACAGTAGCTGTTCCGTGCTCCAGTGCGGTTAGCGCTCACACTGCATGCGAACCGCGCTCAAGCCCAACCGAACCACGCTCTGGCCCACCTCTTCCAAGCGGGGCAGGGCCGGCCAAACGAACTGCGCCAGGGCACGGAACAGAGCGCTCACACTTGTCAAACGAACCGGGCTTTGGGGGTCAAATGCACTTGGGCACTTGGTTCAGAGCGCCTAGTGTGAGTACACCCTTAGACTCAGACAGTACGAGATTTCAGAGGCAGTGTTTGTCTTCAAAGTAGAAATCTTTTTGATTATCGGCAACAGTAACAAGAGAATTGCCATCGCTTCATTGTTTTTCCGTGTGGCACGGATCCATTATCCTGACAAATCAAACCCATTTGACAGCCAGATTGAGTCTGTGTTTGAATGACAGAGGACCTTGAAGAGGTTCTTCCCCATGCTTTTCTGTATTCAGAAGTCTGTTTAATCTATCCCACCTTTGAGGACACAAAGTGAGCCAAAAGAACTCTTCAAAAGCCACAGTGTTTCTGCCAGGGTCCCTAAGGGCCAGACAGCCATTGGTAGTGTGAACGTGGCGTGTGAAGGGGGAGCTGCGTGTGAATTAATGAGCGGGCCGACAGCGAGACTGCGCATACAGAGAGGCCCTGTAAGAGAACGCTCGTCTCTGGATCTGCGCTAGACAACAGCGTCCTTGAGAGCCGTTCAACAGTCAGCTCCCACCATTGCCATTTCCTGCTCCCCGCTTGCTGTCTATATAAATAAATCATTGGTTTGGACTGGAGTACGCATTCACATATTATCAGTCTGTTGCACAAGGTTTGATGTGCACCTTCATCTCCACCACTTCAGTTTTTCTCCTGCCTGGACATTCATCAGACAGTGTTCTTTAATCACACGGCAGAGCATTTCATGGTCATTTCTGCTCATGCTTGACTACACAACTTTTTATTTTGCTGTACATATTTTCAGATTGGTTGCTGTGTGTTCACAAACAGCCTGATGTCACCAACACAATCTCATGAGAAAATGTTTCTCATTTTCTCTATTTTACAAGGTGGCGGTATGAATTTCATACGATGTAATTTGTATTGAAACATATAATTTTTAGAAAAAAACTATTTAAAAAAGCTATTAAAAATAATTTTCAGTAACTGAAATAAAGGTAAATTAAAAAGAAAATATTTGATGAAAAACTGAAGTAAAAAAGTTTAAGCTGAAGTACTAAAATTACTTATACTTAAACTGAAATAAAATAAATAAAAGCTCAAATAAATTAATAAATAAAACAAAGGTACATTACAAAATTAATAAAACTTACGCTAAATGCTAATTCAAAGCTAATTCATAATATTGTTAACACTAATTACAATAAGGTTTTATTAGTTAAAGGGATGGATGATTATGATTTCATTTTTTTTTATTTTAGTTAGTGTGTAATGTTGCTGTTTGAGCATAAACAACATCTGCAAAGTTAGGACACTCAAAGTTCAATGCAAAGGGAGATATTTTCTTTTAAAGAAATCACTTTTTAAGGACTATACAACAAACGGCTGGTAGGGACTACAACAAGCTTATTTACGGGTTAGTGACATCACTAACCCTAAAATGTACATAAACCCTGCCCCCGGGAACACGCAACAAAGGGGCTGAGGCCATGTTGGACTGCTTTAGAGGAGAGGAAGAGTTGTTGTAGTAGGGCACATTTAAGAATCTGCTCAAGCTGTCGCATCGTCTTTTCACATTTATTGCAATATAGTACGTAACACAAATGCAATAGAATGTCATAAAAGCAAGATGACAACATAAGTTATAACCGTAATTAAACTAAACTATACCTGTTCTATCTTCATGCAGCATATATTCTCTGGCTCTGTAGGCATTTTACAACAGTTCCCACACAAGCAATTTATAGATTATCATGACAGAATATGCTAATCAATGACCTGAAGACAGTTAACTGTACTAGTTAGTTTCTGACATTTTCAGTGCGTGTCTGCTTAAACGGGATACTTCACCGATTAGCATTACGCTTTGTATCAGTGGAAACCCGGTAGGATATTCAAATTCGTGCTTCCCTCCCTCATGTCCCCCTGAGACGAGAGATTTCTGTATTTTGTGTCCGGAAAAAAAACCTCATTTAGACACAAATCCTGATGCGTTTGTGCTGCGACTCTCGTTCAGCTTACACTGTATTGAGCAGACACATTCAGTTTTTAATTGTAGTGTCTGTTCTCTAACTGAACTAAACAATTTTATTACTACAAAAATTAAATCGACAGTGGGGTGCGGTGCCGCAGTGGGCAAGTGATGTAACCTGTGTTTCACCTGAACACCGGCAACACCAACTATCGCCTATGAACACAGATAGAGAGTCTTTTTAGTTTCAAGTCAACTAGTAGCCTAGTAACCGGTAGCCGTGGCTTGGGAGTGGCCTCATAGGGCAGCGAAGCAAATGCATTTTGGGAGTTGTTGTCTTTCATTCACATGAGCCAAAAATACATTTTCTGGCTTTTTTCAGTCTAGAAGGCACCAACTTTTAAAATAATTTCACATTTCTACTACATAAATGACCCAATTTAAATACACATTCATCTTTCCAGCGGTGAAATATCCCTTTAAGGGAATCAAAGCTGCTAATTCGAGCTCTTGTAGCTACGCCGCTTCTAGAAAGGGGACCGGGAGCCGCAGCTCATTTGCATGTAAAGGGATACACACAAAAATGTCACGTTTTTGCTCACCCTCAAAAAGTGACAATTTTAACATGCTATAAAAATTATCTGTGGGGTATTTTGAGCTAAAACTTAACATACACACTCTGGGGTCATCAGAGACTTATTTTACATCTTGTAAAAAAGGGCATTATAGGCCCCTTTTAACATTATGTTACAATCCACACCTGTCCTGGACTCCATTTCCCATGATCCTCCCTGTCTCTCACCTGAAATCACTCACTCCTCATCTCTCCCACTCTCCCTGGATTCCCTGCACCTGGTCATCATCATCAGCACTCCCTTTATATTGATCTCACTTCCCTGCACTCCTTGTCCGTTCTTATGTGTTATGCCTATGTGTGTCGTGTTCTGTATCACTTTGTAAATAAAAACCCATCTTTGTGGAAGCCCTGGATCTTCTCTTCCCTGCTGCACTACACACCGTAACAGAAGAACGGACCAAAAACTGCCAGGACTGCTGTGAAGATGGGAATCTTCCTGACCCCGATCTCTCCCGTGTCCCCCCTTAAAGACACGTCAGCGGTGGATCGCCTGTGGGGTCTCAGGCAGGGCGGTCGCCCGCTGGAGAGGTACGTGGAGGAATTCGCTGAGCTGTCTTCTTTGGTGAACTGGCCAGATGCACCACTTAACGCGTGTTTTCTGATGGGCCTGGACGAGGACACTATTCGATATCTTGAACCTGCCTGTTCCTTTTCCCTAGTCGAGTCGATGAATCTGATTCTCGGTTTAAATTGTTCCAATTTTGAAATTGAAGAGGTTCAAGAGAATGAGTGTCTTCCTCGTCCGGTCCCCTCAGAGAAGCACGCGGCCTGGTCAGTTCACCCACAGCCAGTTCCCTCCACATATCCCTCCAGTGGGCCTTCCCGTGTTGTCCTGCCTGTCCACAAACCCAAATGGCAGAGAAGGAGGGCCAATGCCAAGCCCTCGTCTCCGGCCAAGATGGCCGCAGCCACGCCAGAGTCCTCGTCTCCGGCTAAGATGGCCGCCGCCACGCCGCCGCCACAGGACCTCTGGTTGATGGACTTTTGGAGCGATCCTGCCGCCTCAGTTCCCGCTCCGAGTCTCCTGGATTCCGCTCCAGGCTTCCAAGTTCCCGCTCCGAGTCTCCTGGATTCCGCTCCAGGCTTCCAAGTTCCCGCTCCGAGTCTCCTGGATTCCGCTCCAGGCTTCCAAGTTCCCGCTCCGAGTCTCCTGGATTCCGCTCCAGGCTTCCAAGTTCCCGCTCCGAGTCTCCTGGATTCCGCTCCAGCTCTCCTCGAGCCCGCTCCGAGTCTCCTGGATTCCGCTCCAGCTCTCCTCGAGCCCGCTCCGAGTCTCCTGGATTCCGCTCCAGCTCTCCTCGAGCCCGCTCCAGCTCTCCTCGAGCCCGCTCCAGCTCTCCTCGAGCCCGCTCCAGCCCTCCTCGAGCCCGCTCCAGCCCAGGAGCTCATCCCATTCCGCGTGCCCTCCATACTACCCCTGAATTCCCCCAAGAAAGTTTTGGGGGGGGGCTATATACCCGGGGGTGGGGAACATGTGGGTGGAGCACATGTGGGTGGGGCTCCTGATCCGCCATGGACTCCCAAGGCTCCTGATCCACCATGGCATCCCACGGCTCCTGATCCGCCGTGGACTCCCGAGGCTCCTGATCCGCCGTGGACTCCCGAGGCTCCTGATCCGCCGTGGCATCCCGAGGCTCCTGATCCGCCGTGGACTCCCGAGGCTCCTGACCCGCCGTGGACTCCCGAGGCTCCTGACCCGCCGTGGCCGCCCGAGGCTCCTGACCCGCCGTGGCCACCCGAGGCTCCTGACCCGCCGTGGCCGCCCGAGACTCCTGACCCGCCATGGCCGCCCGATGTCCTAGTCCCGCCCTGGAGACCTCTGTACCTGTCTGCACCTCCCCCGCACCTGCGTGTAGGTCTCCAGGCCGCCCACCCCCCCTCCCCGGTGTTTCATCTAAGGCGCGAGGATGCGCCTACCGGGAGGGGGAAGTAATGTTACAATCCACGCCTGTCCTGGACTCCATTTCCCATGATCCTCCCTGTCTCTCACCTGAAATCACTCACTCCTCATCTCTCCCACTCTCCCTGGATTCCCTGCACCTGGTCATCATCATCAGCACTCCCTTTATATTGATCTCACTTCCCTGCACTCCTTGTCCGTTCTTATGTGTTATGCCTATGTGTGTCGTGTTCTGTATCACTTTGTAAATAAAAACCCATCTTTGTGGAAGCCCTGGATCTTCTCTTCCCTGCTGCACTACACACCGTAACACATTAGTTAACTACTTTAGTTAACATGAATTAAGAATAAACAATACATCTACAGCATTTATTAATCTTAGTTAATTTCAACATTTACTAATACATTATCATAATCAAATTTTGTATTTGTTAACATTAGTTAATGCACTGTGAACTAACATGACCAATCAATGAACAGCTGGCTTTTTATTAACTAACATTAACAAAGATTGAATAAATAGCAATACAGTGACTGAACTATTGTGCTTTCAAATATTTCACAAATAAGATTAAGCCGAAAATTCACTCTGAGGAACAAATTAGCATCACAATGATCTTTTAATCATTTTCTATTACCACCCCCTGAATTCACAGGTGTATTTTAATCACCGGTTTATGCGATTACTTCAAGGTTAGCTGTAGCCTATCTGTAAATTTAATAGACATTACGTATGTACATATCTACATTATTTTATCTTTTAACCCACTGATGCATGACCAATAGATGCTAGTGTTTTTGAAAAAAAATCCATAGTCACAAAGTCACAGTGTGATTCATCTAGACCACCATGAGTGACCTTTGATCCTATATGTCTTCCTATCTTCTTTATGTGATGTTTTTATGATAACATAAATTCAGCACAGCTGACAGTATTCTGGAATATTTACCATTATCTTTAGGATAGGTAACTCTCTCAAAATCCTATTGGAAAAGAGAGAGAGAAATTGGGAAAGCAATACAGTGACTGAACTATCGTGTTTTCAATTTAGCAAATATTTCACAAATAAGATTAAGCAGAAAATTCCCTCTGAGGAACAAATTAGCATCACAATGATCTTTTAATCATTTTCTATTACCACCCCCTGAATTCACAGATGTATTTTAATCACCGGTTTGTGCGATTAATGTAATTGAACTTTTTCATATCCCAGAGCCTAGCACACATTCACACAGATGACATTTACGCACCATAAAAGAACAGCAACTAAGTAGAAATGGTGTGCTGACCCAGTTTGACTCGCAACGATTCAAACCTTTTCAACTGAGGAACCTGAGGTCAGACATAATAGAGTCATTTAGGAGCAGTTTGTCTGACTGAAAGAGGTTGTGCTCTGATGGACAGGAAAGGCATTGGATGACAGAAATCTTTTACGAGAACAATGCGTTCTGGGAGACTGCTGTGCAAATGGCCTGGAAATGGGCACCAAAGGGCATTGAAGACACAAGTGTGAATGTTCAAATCCTGGCAGAGAGCTATTCGTTGGTTTTTAACTGTGGATTATTATTTAAACGTATATATATATACAGCTGAAAGTCAATATAAAACAGTGTTTGCAACCATTTTATAATATATGATGGACTTTATTTTATCCATAGAGAACTGACTATCTATCTATCTATATACAGTATATATACACTGATCAGGCATAACACTATGACATGACATAACACTGATGACAGGTGAAGTGAATAACACTGATTACTTCTTCATCACAGCACCTGTCAGTGGCTGGGATATATTAGGCAACGAGTGAACATTTTGTCCTCAAAGTTGATGTGTTAGGGTTAGGGTTAGGAGCAGGAAAAATGGGCAAGTGTAAGGATTTGAGCGAGTTTGACAAGGGCCAAATTGTGATGGCTAGACGGTCAGAGTATCTCCAAAAATGCAGCTCTTGTGGGGTGTTCACGGTCTGCAGTGGTCAGTATCTATCAAAAGTGATCCAAGGAAGGAACAGTGGTGAATTGGCAACAGGGTCATGGGTGACCAAGGCTCATTGCTGTGGGGAGTAGGTGGTACTTTGGATGGTCCGGTGCGTCGCTTACCTGGGGAACACATGGCACCAGGATGCACTATGGGAAGAAGGCAAGCCGGCTGAGGCAGTGTGATGCTTTGGGCAATGTTCTGTTGGGAAACCTTGGGTCCAGCCATCCATTTGGATGTTACTTTGACAAGCATTGTTACAGACCATGTATACCCTTTCAACGGTATTCCCTGGTGGCTGTGGCCTCTTTCAGCAGGATAATGCGCCCTGCCACAAAACAAAATGGTTCAGGAATGGTTTGAGGAGCACAACAACGAGTTTGAGGTGTTGACTTGGCCTCCAAATTCCCCAGATCTCAATCCAATCGAGCATCTGTGGGATGTGCTGAACAAACAAGTCCAATCCATGGAGGTCCCACCTCGCAACTTACTTATAGGATCTGCTGCTAACATCTTGGTGCCAGATACCACAGCACCAAGATGTTGGTATTGGTACCAACATACTGTATTGTACATATCTGAAAAGTTTTCTCTGTATGACAGGGGTTGGAGGGAACTGGCTGAAAAATGAGAGCTTGTTGATCACCTGAATAGGCACGTCAAAACAAATTTTGATTATGAAGATTACATTTTTTCCCCCTTCAAATAGAGTGTACTGATTAATCATTTATGATAAGAGAAGGAAAATGTTTTAAGAAATTAAAACTTTGTAAAACTTTTCATGTTGAATTTATATAGCTCTGGACTGTACAAGGAAGCTGCATTTCTATTTATGAAATTGTATTAAAAAAATCTTGCTTTTGGGTAAACACAGCAGTGTGTACGGCCTCTAATGGATTTAGTTAATAGTGCACAGAAGCAGCATAAAATGTTTCCCTGCTATTGTGTATCTTGCTTTCATGTGGCATTTGTACTTACTTGGTTAAACGTTCTATTGGGTGCGTGTGTAACTTTGCATGCTGTGGCACGGTTGAGATAAGCGTTAGGCTGTGATGGGCTTACTGAGCTGCGGGTGGTAGGATGCCAGTGCGCCACAGCGGACGGCCTAGCATGCCAGTGCTGCTCCCTCCTGTATGCCTAACTGGAGCCAGTCACTGCGGGTCACTGGCGTCCAATCTGTCACTGTGGGCATCTGGCTCCTGCCGCAGAGAAGCACATCAGCAGATGGCTCTCTCTATGAACTGGCAGTAACAGAGAGGAGATGCAAAAACAGAGGGAGAGAGAGATTGGGTGGGCATACATTTTTGTCACAAATACAAAAAAGACCAAAATATGGTGATTATATGTGTATGCTGTATACAAAGCAATCTGAAATTAAAATTTTTCTGAAGTGAGAGAAATGCATGCTTTTTTTATTTTTTGAATCCATGCTCATTCATTTCAATATTTTAATAATTCATATCAATGTAAATATTTATAATAGGTAGCATGAACTAATTTTTTTTAATAATTTTTTTTTAAAGTTAACAACTTCTACGCTCTGTGCGCCTCAGCATGCTCTGACCCCGCTCTGTGATTTTACGTGGCCTACCACTTCGTGGCTGAGCTGCTGTTGTTCCCAATTTCTTCCACTTTGTTATAATACCACTAACAGTTGACCGTGGAATATTTAGTAGTGAGGAATGGACTTATTGCACAGGTGACAACCTATCACGGTACCACGCTTGAATTCACTGAGCTCCTAAAAAGCGACCCATTCTTTCACAAATGTTTGTAGAAGCAGTCTGCTCACAGAAGTCATTGACATTGACCCTCTGCCAAAACGATAGTGAAATTATTACTGTCAGGTGAGTCTTTTTCTGCACAGAAGGATAAGTGTATATTGCTGAACATTCATCCCTCGCTGTGGGAGATTGATTATGATGCCTTACAAGGTGAAAAGTTTTTATTTGATTTAGCAGATACGTGTTGCTCTGTTATGTTCTGTGTATATCTAATACCATCTGCACCTCTGTTCAACTGTATTTAAATTCATATGAACACAAACACAAGGGCAGTTCACACAGCATGTCACAGCATGTGTTCTGCAGTGTATACTGTATTTTAAACATGTTTAAACTGCATTTTATTTGTGTATGCAGTTTTATGACCTCATATTAAAGTGATAGTTCAAAATGTACTCACCGTCCTTTTCAAAACCAATATTATCTGATGTAATTGACGTCAAACCTGGTGTAATGCATCATGGTTCCTGGAAGAAACAAAGTCATATGGGTTTGGAAGAGCATGAGAGTGAGTAAATGATGGGATTTTCTCATTCTTTTGTGAACAGAAATTTGTACATTATACATGAAAAATTTGAAACAATATATTCATTATTAAATATTAGTCATATTATGTATATAATTCTATAGTTTTTACATTATATATACACTGATCAGGCATAACATTATGACCACCTTCCTAATATTGCCAAAACAGCCCTGACCCGTCGAGGCATGGACTCCACTAGACCCCTGAAGGTGTGCTGTGGTATCTGGCACCAAGATGTTAGCAGCAGATCCTTTAAGTCCTGTAAGTTGCGAGGTGGGGCCTCCATGGATCGGACTTGTTTGTTCAGCACATCCCACAGATGCTTGATTGGATTGAGATCTGGGGAATTTGGAGGCCAAGTCAACACCTCAAACTCGTTGTTGTGCTCCTCAAACCATTCCTGAACCATTTTTGCTTTGTGGCAGGGTGCATTATCCTGCTGAAAGAGGCCACAGCCACCAGGGAATACCATTTCCATTAAAAAAGGGTGTACATGGTCTGCAACAATGCTTAGGTAGGTGGTACGTGTCAAAGTAGCATCCACATGGATGGGAGGACCCAAGGTTTCCCAGCAGAACATTGCCCAAAGCATCACACTGCCTCCGCCGGCTTGCCTTCTTCCCATAGTGCATCCTGGTGCCATGTATTCCCCAGGTAAGTGATGCACACGCACCCGGCCATCCACGTGATGTAAAAGAAAAGGTGATTCATCAGACCAGGCCACCTTCTTCCATTGCTCCGTGGTCCAGTTCTGAGGCACGTGCCCACTGTTGACGCTTTTGGTGGTGGGCAGGGGTCAGCATGGGCACCCTGAATTGTCTGCGGCTATGCAGCCCCATACACAACAAACTGTGATGCACTGTGTATTCTGACACCTTTCTATCAGAACCAGCATTAACTTTTTGAGCAATTTGAGCTACAGTAGCTCGTCTGTTTGATCGGACCACACGGGCCAGCTTTCGCTCCCCACGTGCATCAATGAGCCTTGGCCGCCTATGACCCTGTCACCAGTTCACCACTGTTCCTTCCTTGGACCACTTTTGATAGATACTGACCACTGCAGACCGGGAACACCCCACAAGAGCTGCAGTTTTGGAGATGCTCTGACCCAGTCATCTAGCCATCACAATTTGGCCCTTGTCAAACTCGCTTAAACGCTTCTTGCGTTTAAAAATGTTCACTTGCTGCCTAACATATTAGTGTTATTAATAGTGTTAATTATGTGTTATTCACTTTACAGCTCATAATGTTATGCCTGATCGCTAACCAGTTACAGTATCTAGAAATATTTTTCAATTATTAAATTATTAATTAAAAATAAAAAGTGTTGAAAAAACCCTTCATGTCCTTGTTATCTATAACTCACCCACACACTCATATGTGCACATACATCCACACAGTGACCAAGGTGAGCATAAAATTGTTTGACCGCTATGAAGTCCATATTGATGCAAGTTTGAAGTTACAAATAAGTGATACCCTAGTGAAAAAAAGTATGCTAAGTATACTTGCAGCCAGACTAATTACCAGTATACTTCAAGTGTGTTAATGATTAGTTAACTTGAAGTGTGCTATTTTGGAACAACTAATTTTGTACTAAGTATATTTTAGTTGTAATTAAGTTGTGTAAAAGCATAGATTTAAGTGTATTTAGCGTACTTTTATGTACTAAATTGGAACAACTTTAAGTATACTCAGTACACTTTAAGTATAGGGACTAATTACATGCTTGATTAGTGATATTAAAATGTACTTTATTTGTATTATAAGTATACTTTATTTGTGTTATAAGTATACTTTATTACAAATTAATTACCAGTGTATTCAGAACACACAAGCAATACTATGAATTTATTATTTTTTCAGGTTTATTTATTTATTTACCTTTGGCTTATTCTAAATACAAAAAAATATACACTTTGTAGTCTATAACAATATAATTTGTTATTACTTAGCTATACTTTGTACAATATACTTTGAATTACATAATGTCACACAGTACAGTATTTTAAATGTGCTACCAACTACATTTTAATGAATTACTTGTTTTCCCAATGTTGAATGCATTTGTTTTTTTTAAGGCCATTAAAATAAATTAAATGCAACAACATAACTAATGATAGTCGGGGAGCCAAAGTCTCAAAAATGGGTTGAACCTGACATGGTCTGCCATACTTTTTATTTGTGTTTTTTCTGTTAACTTTGACCCTAAGAACCAATAATTGGAGGGTCTGCTCTGCTGGAAATATTGCTAAAAAAAATTTGACCATTTTAGTGTATGCACCCTTTATTTTTTATCAGAAAAATTTGAAAAATGAGTCAATATGCCATTCTTTTCACCAAACAGTATACTCATTCCACAGAAAAAAATTATAAAAATCCAACCAAAATCAATGGATCTGTGATGACTAGTTGGTGATCAACAGGCTCAGAACCTCAATAGAATTTTAGACTACTCTCAAAATTCCAAAAGACCTACTGGATATTTAACATGGTTATTAATGTCCACATTATTAAACATCATGGCCTAGGCATCTTTTTAATTTCAACATAACCCTGTTATCCCAATGGAAATGTGTCACACAAGAAATATAATACAGCAAAATGACTTTCATTATTTTATTGCCTCAGATGACAACTATTAAAACTTTAACGGAACAAAATAATTTAACATAACTTAATTAACTAGGTGCAGGTCCCTGTGAGGTGGAATAATCAGGAGGAGGGCACACTGCAGATACTGCTCTGGGGACAGACCTTTACCCTCAACACCCAAGGAGACAGCAAACAAGACCGGCAGGGTGGGTTATACAGCAGCACGATAAAAGCTGCACCCCCCCCCCCCCAACACACACAAACACACACACACACATGCGTGTCCCTGTCTTCAAGCGCAAGTTCAATCCTTGAACATATGTTGGGGTCCCCAGTGCAGAGACATGCAATGCCACACTTCACATTGGCTCTTGCACAGGAGCATCCTCGGGCACACATGCTTTTCTTGCAGCGGCAGTATTTGTTGTGTTTGAGTTCAGAAGATTTTGCCTCTTTCAGCATCATGGTTGCCACCAATTTGCCACCAATCTTCCAAAATCAGTGGCAGCTGGGTAGGTTGGCTGGACCATGTGTGCCCGCTTACACACAGCCAACTGATGCAGGGCTCGGCGAAGGTGTAATAGGAAGGCATCTTCAGTTGGTGGAAGGCAACGCATGTCTCCTTTAATGCTCACAAACAGATGGGCTTGCAGTGCATCTAGAGTACCACCAAAGTCACTCCTGTCATAGAGTGACACCATGTATCGCCGTGCTGCTGTTACAACCTCTTCCTGAACATCCAGGCTTTCCTCAGGGTTACCGTACCTGCACAGCGGCAGAAGGTCTGTCAAGTGTTTAATAGCAGTTGTGTAGGCCCACCTTTTTCCTCTTCTGTACAGATAGCTCGCTGTGTCACATCCAGTAAGTATGTAGGTGCTGAGGAGAAGGGATGTAAGACCTGAAGCTGCAACATCATACTTCCCCGCAGGAGCTTCTGTGATGACATGAACAGGTAGGAAGATATCCATTGTCTTCATCCACAGCTCCTGCAGCCCATCCATGTTTGTGATGTAGTACATGCACATCATGATCAGATCTGTGTCAGTTGCAACCACTACAGCCCGTTTGTGGTGCAGAATTTGTACTGAGTATGCAATGTGAGCAAACATTCTGGTATCTGCCTCCTCATGTTTCTCACAGGAAAGTTCTGGAAGCTCAACCTGACAATCCGCTGACAAGGGGACAGTGCGACTAGGATCACGAAAGATTCCACCAAGAATAAGTGTGCATCCTGCAGGAAGTGACTTGTTCTGAGCTGCCCATGCTTCCCCCATGTAGTTTAACAGATTAGCTTTATTCAGTGGATTGTGAATGAAGCCTCTCCATTCAGGTATAGGGAGAGTATCATGTGGCTTGTACTCCTTCATTTTGCTGGGGCAGGTCTTCATCCTCTTCTCTCGTTCCTCACCTTTCAGACTTTCAGCAGGGGAGACATCATATCGATCCCCAACAAAGTGGATGCAGTCACACTTGTCTGGGAGGATTCCAAGGAGCTTCCGCAGGTACTTTCCTTGCAGTTCATAGAAGGTGCTGCTCCCAAGATGTTGGTAACGTTGAATAAACACCATGGCATCTACTACCATTACCACAGGCTTGTCAGACGGTGGTAGTTTGTCCACTTCCCCCCTATGAGCTGCCAAGGGCTGTCTTGATTGCAGCCAGGTAGTCTGCCTTGTTTCCTTTACGCATTGTGTAACTTTGGTCTAGGGACAGATCTGGCTCAAAAAGGGAGGCTGGGCAACTTGTTCATTCATAGCCAAACACTTCCACCTTCCTGTCTTCCTCTAAGTCCTGAACAAAAAACAGGTTCCGCACAACTGCACTCTCCTCCTCATAGACCTTTTTGGCTTTGAATGCTATGGATATTGACTTCTTTGGCTTAGGCTACTTTCTCACTGTCTGTTCTTCTTGCTGCAGCCAGTGCCTCCAGTTATTTTTCACGAGCGCAGATCATATCAGCAGATGTGGCTTTGTGGCCTGTTGAAATGTTGATCAGATCCTGTTCTTCACATGTGAAAGGATTGATCATCTGGTTGTTGATGACATCTGTTATTTTCCTTACACCTTCTGCCTCCTTTGCACATTGGCTGTCCTTGTCCTCGTGGTGTTTGGTGTCATCCGCATCCAGGTGTGCCATAGCCTTTGTCTGCTCTGACACAGCTGTCAGAACTGGAAGAGCTTTCAAGTATTTCTCCATGACCGCTGGCTGCTGACTGATGCCAGTGAAGAGTTTTGTCTTGGCATCATGGTTGTAGGTTTTTGTGCCATGTTTCTCCAGACACCATTGAACCGTCCTTCTGTTTGACGTACAGTGAACTTCCCATCATTGAATTCCCTGTAGATGTTTGGAGCCAGTGTAGGCAAGCTTCTCATAGCTTCTAGGTAGTGGGGCAGGCAGGGTACATACTTGTAGTGGCCAGCAGCTACAAGGTATGGTAACATCTTTTCCACTTCAACCAGGTGTTCCTCCCACAAACCTGCACACTCAGCATGGATGAACCATCTAAGAATCATCACCATATCCATGTACATTAGCCATAGCTTTGTGGTAGGTGAGGTACGTGCCTCATCAAACTCAGCCATCAAACATGACAGCTTTTTCAGTTGGTCAGTTGCATCAGCACACGCAGAAGTTGCCTTCTCTACATCCTCTTCTGACAGGGCATCTAGGAGTAGCTGGACATTGTTGCTAAGCACACACATGTACTCCAGGTCCTTCTCTTCATCGACCAACCATCTGGCAAATGCTTCCCAGTGTAGGGAAAAACATGGCTGCATACAGCATTGCATAGTAGTCTTTCCCACTGAATTTCTTTGCTGTTCCACGGAGACAGACATCAGCTTCGACCATGATGTCTTCGATTCCAGTGGACTGCATCAAATGCCCAATGGCTCCAAGGAAATTCTGAGCAATGTGGAAGCCACCCATGCGCAAGATAAGTTTGGCATACTTCTCTTTTCTTCTTTTGCAGACTCAGAACCACCTCATAGATTGCTTGATCACATGTGATGATGGCATACTCTTGAACATGTTTTCTTGACACATCCATGCAGTACTGAACAGACTGTTCAACCACATCTAGGTTTGTTGGTGACTTGGGGAAGAAGGGACCATAGCTGATCACAGTTGCAGGGATGGTATCTGGGATGAGAAATGCTTGGAATGAACTCCATGTTGGAGCAGCGCAACTTGGTTTCAGGTCCTCCAATAGTACAGTAGGGCAGCTATGCACTAAATGCCAGAGGATGCTCAGGTGGTCAAGAGGTTCTGCTAGACACAAAGGAAGCTTAGGCTCTATTTCAACTCCAACCAGGGAGCAACTCTTTTGACGATCTTTTAGACTGAGGTGGCTTTCCTTGTTTTCAAAAGGCTGAGAAGATTCCAGGGCTGGTTGGCGGGTTTTCAGTAGAGGTAAACTAACCGTTGGTGTGGGGTCTTCATCTGGATTCTTGTACTGGAATATGACGTGTTGTGCCATGCAGTGTTCGTCCATCCTTTGTGTACTCTTGGAAGTCAAGGTTATCAAATGCAATGCAACCTTGCAAATGCAACCTTCAGATTCGTTGGTATGAAGGCACCATCCCTAGTTGTCTGATCTTCAACTGCCATTGCCATTGTTGTAATATATCTCTGTGCTTCTTTGTAGCTGATGCTGTTCTCAAATCTATTTAGGAGTGACACAGTCGACTTGCTTCTGGTTTCCTTAAGGATGTGCAAAGCTGTCCCAACGTGTTTCGGAGTTGGGATCTTGGCAACTGCTTGGCAGACATCCTGGGCAAGGTTGAGAACTTGTTCTTGCTGCTTAGGACTGACTTTCACCAGGCCATCCTCACCTAACTCTGGAGATGCATCTGTTATCACCCATGCCAGGTGGTTATACAGGTTAGAGCTCACTCTTTGGGATGCCTCCAGGTATGATATCTCTAGCTGTAGTGACGGTCTTCAGTCATACTTTCAGGCATCTGGTGACTTCCACTGGATTGAGCTGTTCTGGCTTCTCTTGCTTCCTTCAGGGCCTGCTTACGTTGGTCCTGGAGCTCCTTCCGTATTCTCTTTGCAGTGTTGTAGGAAGAGACTATGGTGTCATCTGGTGTCAACTCATCCTCACTTTCTTCTTCATACTCTGCCACTTCAGTTTTCTCCTTAAGTTCCTTGAACTTGCAGCATGCAGCCAACATTCATTTCTGCTGAGCAAATCAGGCTAGAACATCTTTTCTGTAGCACAACCATTATTTTACAATTGCCACCTACTTCATAGTGCCTTCTAAGGCGGGCAATCAAGGACTGTAATCTGTATGAGGTAACATTTTGAACTCCATGGCTTTCTAAGTTAGGGATGGGCAACAGTGGTCGAGTACTCGAGTACTCGAACGTGACAGTGACGATCAATCATGAAAACGATGATCGCCCTGACTTTAAAAAAATATATTTATCTATTTTTCTGATTGGTTATTTCGGCATTTTGTGTGGTAACTGAGGTCTGATTGGTTAGTTAGACAGCACGCCTTCCAGACAGGCGAAATAAAGTGAAACTGAAGCGCATGCTGCAGTGATGCCTGGAATCATTGTGATCATGAAGTGCTAGATGTGCAGCACCAATCTGTCATATATATAGCATTATAATGAAAACAAGATTGTGATAGAATGTTGTAAATTCTCTGTGCTTTAGTTCCCCGTGTATCAGCGCACTGTTAAAGGAAATCCACAATGAGAGTTACATCAGACTAGCACGGTGAAGTTCATGTGCGCATCTGCGTCCTTTTGTGCAGATGCAAGTTGTAAGATTACTTTTATGTTGTCTATATCTGCTTAATCTCATATAGGACATGTTTGGTTGAGTTTATTAACCAGCTAGCAAAGCGCCGCCCTTACCGACTAGTGTTCATTCTCTTCAGTTTCAGCTCAAATGCAATACCCGACATTATCGACTCTGGGTTATTTGAGACGGTTATATTCTTTTTAGATAGGCCTTTTCTTTTTCAAAATCATTGATGATATTAATAATGCAGCAGTGTTATTTTGTTCTCATGTTTTTTTAACAGTAGACCTATGTTTTATTTAAAGTTGTTTCTCATTATGGATTCGAAAACGCGCAGTGATGTCTGTAATCACTTTGATCATGAAAAATAAAATTAAGTGCAAGATGTGCAGAGCCAATCTGTCATAGCATTATAATGAAAACACGATTGTAATAGTGTTGTAAATTATCTGTGCTTTCGTTGTCCGTGTATCGGCGTTGTTAAAGGAAGAGCGCATTCAAAATGTGAGTTTCCCTTTTAAACCATAGCCTGTAAAAACTAGCACGGCCAAGTTCACGTGCGCATTCGCGTCCTTTTGTGCTGATGTACCTATCTGCTTAATCTCATATAGGATGCGTTTGGTTGAGTTTATTAACCCGCTAGCAAAGCTCTGCAGGGTGATGTTTATTCACAGTTTCAGCTCAAATACAATGCCCGATATTATTGACTGGGTTATTTGAGACGATTATGTTTCTTTTTCAAAAACATTTATGCATCATAATCTAGCACTTATTTCTTCAAGTCATGTGTTCATGTTTTCATAGACATATCATGTTTGTATTTGTCAACATTAATTTTCGTAACAGTCTTACAATAGTTTCATATCTTCATGACGGAGACGCCCCACCCCCCGCACAAGCCCCGCCCCCGAGTACTCGTTTTTTGAGACCTATCGATGATCGAAATGAGAAATTGACAAAACTTCCCATCCCTATTCCAAGTATTTACAGAATTCATCCCTCAAAGCTGTAACAAAGAATATGGCATTCTCTTTGAAAAGAGGCTCATCTATTCGAGATATGAGTTGGTTCAGTGCAGCATCATATGGAGTGGCGGCAGTACTAGTCTTTTCCTGTGAACGAAGATGCTCTGTCAGGTAGTTGGTCATGCATTCCTTGTGGTACTGGAAGTCCTCAGCAATCATATCAGCACACTCTTCCTTGTGTTTGATGGGCTGTGGCATTGACATCCGTGTTTTTTTAGTAGGCATGCTGCTGTCTGGCTCAGGATTAACTTCTGCTTCAAATTAAGTGCCTTCTGGCTTTTCAACTTTTTTCCTCTTCTGGTCAACAGTTTTACGATTTGTGTACTTCGCATGACATTGTGTGTGCCACAAAGGATTCCTCCCCAGAAAGTCACATTGAGGTTTAAGCTCATCAAGTCTGTATGAGACATCATCCTTTCTGTTGGTTACAGCATATAGGAGGAAAGGGTAGCCTTGATTTGTCAGTTTCTGAAGAGAACCAGCGTCACTGTTTGTTTTCTGACATATTAAGCAAGCAGTATAGTTGGTACTGAGCAGCTTTTTCTCCAGCTGCTTGGTTGAGAACTCAGGCTCCATCCTTCATTCTTCTCCAATTCACATCACTCTTCTCCTGTTCTCTCCTCGTCACTCTTATCCTCTCCTGTTCAGTTCACTCCTCTCCCCTCTCCTTTCTCCTCCACGCTTCTCCTCTCTTGTTTAATCCTCTCCTCTTCACTCTTCTCCCCTCTCCACTCCTATTCCATCCACTCCAATATTGTGCATTCAGGTGAAAGAAATCTAGATGTTTGACACTACTAGCTAACTAGCTTTTGACAAATCACTCACTCTACACTCACCTAAAGGATTATTAAGAACACCTGTTCAATTTCTCATTAATGCAATTATCTAATCAACCAATCACATGGCAGTTGCTTCAATGCATTTAGGGGTGTGGTCCTGGTCAAGACAATCTCCTGAACTCCAAACTGAATGTCAGAATGGGAAAGAAAGGTGATTTAAGCAATTTTGAGCGTGGCATGGTTGTTGGTGCCAGACGGGCCGGTCTGAGTATTTCACAATCTGCTCAGTTACTGGGATTTTCACGCACAACCATTTCTAGAGTTTACAAAGAATGGTGTGAAAAGGGAAAAACATCCAGTATGCGGCAGTCCTGTGGGCGAAAATGCCTTGTTGATGCTAGAGGTCAGAGGAGAATGGGCCGACTGATTCAAGCTGATAGAAGAGCAACTTTGACTGAAATAACCACTCGTTACAACCGAGGTATGCAGCAAAGCATTTGTGAAGCCACAACACGCACAACCTTGAAGCGGATGGGCTACAACAGCAGAAGACCCCACCGGGTACCACTTATCTCCACTACAAATAGGAAAAAGAGGCTACAATTTGCACGAGCTCACCAAAATTGGACAGTTGAAGACTGGAAAAATGTTGCCTGGTCTGATGAGTCTCGATTTCTGTTGAGACATTCAGATGGTAGAGTCAGAATTTGGCATAAACAGAATGAGAACATGGATCCATCATGCCTTGTTACCACTGTGCAGGCTGGTGGTGGTGGCGTAATGGTGTGGGGGATGTTTTCTTGGCACACTTTAGGCCCCTTAGTGCCAATTGGGCATTGTTTAAATGCCACAGCCTACCTTAACATTGTTTCTGACCATATCCATCCCTTTATGACCACCATGTACCTCTCCTCTGATGGCTACTTCCAGCAGGATAATGCACCATGTCACAAAGCTCGAATCATTTCAAATTGGTTTCTTGAACATGACAATGAGTTCACTGTACTAAAATGGCCCCCACAGTCACCAGATCTCAACCCAATAGAGCATCTTTGGGATGTGGTGGAACGGGAGCTTCGTGCCCTGGATGTGCATCCCACAAATCTCCATCAACTGCAAGATGCTATCCTATCAATATAGGCCAACATTTCTAAAGAATGCTTTCAGCACCTTGTTGAATCAATGCCACGTAGAATTAAGGCAGTTCTGAAGGCGAAAGGGGGTCAAACACAGTATTAGTATGGTGTTCCTAATAATCCTTTAGGTGAGTGTATATACTGTACAGTACTATATACAAAAACAAACTATGCATAATATATACTATGTTTACATCTTACAGAACATTTTGTTCAGTATTGTGTACAGTCTGACATCCAATATAGCTACAGTACATATTGTTTTTGTGTGGCCATTCATGCCACAAGCTAACTAGCTACAATTTTTCTAAACTTAAATGTAACAACTGGCCATGTAGCTAATTGCTAATGGCAGCTAACGTTTAGTGCAGCCTTTAGTTATCCTTACTAGCCTACTATCTGTAAAAGCTAAAGCTAGCTAAGTAAACTAGTAGTCAATGAATGCTGCTGCTACAGGGATATCTCCCTTTGAGATGAGGAATCATCAGAAATATACTTGTTTGAAGACTGCCGTGGTCCTTTCAGTTAATTACCATTACTATATCCATATTACCATTCTTTTCCCAAAACGCTGGGGCAGACCTGTCACATACCACAGACAATGATGAGCAGCTTCGAAGTCCGTTGGTAACCGTTGGTTACCGTTTGGTGGTTGTTCCAAACTCATTCAAATTACTAAGATCATGTGTGTGTACATAAGTGTGCCATGATGCTAAATATCCAGCATGTTTTTCAGAATTTTGAGAGTAGCCTAAAATTCTATTGAGGTTCTGAGCCTGTTGATCGCCAACTAGTAGTGCAATCATCACAGATCCATTGATTTTGGTTGGATTTTTATAAATTGTTTTCTGTGGAATGAGTATACTGTTTGGTGAAAAGAATGGCATATTGACTTATGTCATAACTTGGAGGAATAGTTAATTGCCAATGAAGTATAGATGAAAATATAAGTAAGAAAACGCCTAATTTCTTTGCATTAAATTGATGCAAAATCATGTAGAAATGTGTTTTAAGAGTTATTTTTTCAGTGGATGTTGTCAGCACGTGTTCTGTGTATCTAATGCATTTATTGACAGCCTACCCAACCCACTGAGGATTTGAAGAAAAAAATAATTTTTCAAATTTTTCTGATGAAAAATAAAGGGTGCATACACTAAAATGGCCACTATTTATTTTTTCGCGATATTTCCGGCAGAGCAGACCCTCAAATTATTGGTTCTTAAGGTCAAAGCTAACAGAAAAAAACACAAATAAAAAGTATGGCAGACCATACCAGGTTCAACCCATTTTATCGAGCTCTTGAGACTTTGGCTCCCAGACTATGAAGAGACAGTTCATTAACAAGCCCAAATGTTTTTATTTAAACTTCACATGGTTTCAGCAAAACTGAACAAAATGAACTTACCATGTTTTTCATTAAAAGAAAATATATAAAAACATATATATAAAAAATATATATTATTGGACCAATTCCATACTGACCCTCTACACGCAAATATAAATTACCCATTATATTCCATTTTCTGATGAGCTGCTCATTATTACACTTGCATCTGATGGCTGCTTATACATCAGAAACCCATGAAAAACAGCATCTGTTAACAGAATATACAAGAGATAGGGTCAGACTGCATGTTCATACAACTTTTTAGTCACGTTTACATTAGTCTTACTTATTACTTACCTCCAAACAGCAGGACTTTTTCTCCGGTTCTTTTCAGGATCGCATAGGCCATTTTATTCCGAGCCAGTTTAACGTCGCCATAAAGGTCAGGCTGCGATGTCACCTGATTGAACTGGTCCGAATTCCCAAGAATGAGCATGTAATGTGATTTGTTTTGTGATGGTTATTCATGAGTCCCTTTGAAAATCAAGGTAAATTGTACTTAATTTGTCTTCCGGGAAACATGTAAGTATCTTCTGTTGCTTCTGAAGGGCAGTACTAAATGAAAAAAAATTATATTTAAACATTTCCTTCTGGAGCATAATTGAATGTTTAAACCTTTTTTAATAGTTGTGTTTGAGTCCCTCAATTATCCTTAGTGTGAAAAGATGGATCTTAAAATCGTACAGTCATTGCTGGAGAGAGTTCTAATATGAAAAAGATGCTGGAAAACTGAAGAGTTTGCAGGACCTGGAGGATTTTTCTGAAGAATATTGGGCAGTTTAACTGCTCAGGACAAACAAGGGACTCATGAACAACCATCACAAAACAAAAAAACAGCCATGGATCATTCAGTTAACAACACACAGTATTAATAATCAGTGGTTCATAAACCTTTAAACAGGGTCATTTTAACACAACTATTCAACCATATAATGTGTGAGTTTCATTAACTTACCATTATGGGAGTATTTATGGGAGTAGGTATGAGCATAAATCCGTCATTCACAAATTCTGGAATGACGCTAAAGTTTGAAATGCCCCGGGCAACTCCTGATTGGTCAGATGCAATGGTGTCACTATCTGTGATGTAGACTGATATCCGTTGATTGGCTGGGAGAAATCCATGTGCTTATACGAGCTCATGGAGAGGCATGTAAACGCCATTGCGAATGTGCGATTAAGTTACCAAATATGGTTCTTCGCCGATAAATTCAGCTATTTTTTTGTCTTGTGGACTATATGTAAAAAAATTTTTTATGTAAAATATCTTATTCAGGACAGTACTAAATAAAAAATAACATGCATTTTGTATGATCTCTCTTATTTAGTTAAAATTATTCCCATTTTCACAGATTTTGCAACCGGTTCACATACTTTTTCTTGCAACTGTATATACAAACATTTTCTAAACACTCCCTACATATACTATATATTTATGAATGCATTGTGTGGAATTATAAGTGAAAGCTCTTGCAGTTTATCTGGAAATATATGTAGTTTGCATACCCTTCTTTTCAATGCACCTGCTGCATCTGATGGCCCATCAACAACTACTTTTTTTTTTCAAGATGAGAACTCTTTCTGTCTTTCAGCATTTCTCTCTCTCTCACACTGGCTCTCCACAACCCTGACTATTGATTCATCCTTTTCAGAGTGGGATTTATCATACTATGGTGTGACTTTCCCATTTTCAAGTCTCAAATCAGACCCCAGTACATCACACTGTTATGACAGAAACTAAAGCAGACATCTGTCTCAAAGACAGATGACACAGATGCTTTACCCTTTGCATTTTGGTATGAACGAATAGGAAACATTAGTCATTTTGCACAAGAGAGGATATCTAAGAAAACATTTGACAGCTCAGATCACCGTAGATTTCTTGTATACAATGACAAAGCAATCTGGAAATATCAATACAGCACAAACTCTGAAAAATGCTTCTCTCTGTTCTACAAATTGTATGTTACAAATAAACAAAGTAAAAAAGTAAGTAATTTCTATAAAAGCCACATACATATTGTGAGCAGACAGATATTTTTATTATTAGCATTAAAATGTGCAACATTTAGAGGGGAAAAAATGTGCTTTGGTAATACATAATACAGACAGATGTTAGCACACACTCACACACACTTGTACAAACGAATTAGTGATCATTTGTCAAACATTTCAATGTTTTTAACGTGCAATCACAGCACAAACAACAAAACAAAATCTCGATTTGGTGATCACTATGATGTATTAGCTTAATTTTGGGGCATGTCAAAAAAATTTAAAATAAGAAACTTATCGAAGGAAGCCAAAAAAAAAACAACAAAAAAAAATCAGCAATTTCAATCTTATATAGATTGCATTAAGCGAGCTAGAAAAAATTACCAAAGCAAAACAGCTCTAATATTAGCACTGGACTGTAACAAATGTAGTTTTTCATTGATGTCCAAAAATTGCATTCACTCACTGTGCTGTTCATTTGCATTTTTATGCATTTCAAAGTGCTGTTATCTTGCTTTTCCATATGTATTCTGACACAACATGTACAGCACTTACTGCTTACAACATTCTTGCCTAATGTACAGAATTCACAGAAAGTTTTGCACATCGTCAGCTTTGCACTACTGCGTACCAGAACCACAACTCATAAAAATGGCATGCATATTCATCTAGAAATTATCCTCAAAAACACTCAGTAACATTTATTTCACACAAATAACCCACCAAAAACCCTACACATAACCCTCAAAATACACATTGTAATCAAACTTTCAGATAAATGTCAGTTTGTTTCAGAAATCCAAATCTTGTAAAAAATAATAATGTGAAACGGCTCTCATCCGAATGCTTGTGTTTATGTTCTATGCATTTATAGACTATATGACTGTTTCTGGGTAATCCTCCATTACTATATGAGGTGATAACTTGATTTGTAATCATTTTGTTAAAAAAAAAAAAAAAGTTTTAAAATGTTTTTGAAAGAAGTCTCTTACGTTAACCATGGCTGCATTTATTTGAAAATACAGTAAAAACAGTACTATTACAATTTAAAATAATTAATTTAGTGGTCAAAGCTGAATTTTCAGCATCATTACTCCAGTATTCAGTGTCACATGATCCTTCAGAAATCATTCTAATATGCTGATATCTAAATGTTTTGATTAATGCAACTTTGTGAAATTAAAATGTAACTTCTCTTACAAAAAAAAGAAGCATACTTCAAGTTCATTTTAGGAAGTATACTTAAAGGGATAGTTCACCCTGAAATGAAAATAAAGCCATCTTTTACTCACCCTGCTGTTGTTCCAATGCCCTATGTCCTTCCATCTTTTTCGGACCTCAAAAGCAGAAATAAAAAAAAATAGTCCTGCACGCTCTCCTCCATATAATGGCAGTGAATAGCGACCGGGCTAAAACATTACAAAAATTATACAAAAGTATCACGCAATGATACAGGGAGACACGTGCTATATATGAAAAGTGTTCAGGAGGCATACTATAAGGTTTTGCGAGAAAGAAACCGTATTATTCAGTCAAAATACTGAGCTCGGCCGTTACTCTGTGCGCGTTCCTGTGAGTGCTTACAAGCCATCAGCAGCCACTCATGCAATGTTGTCATGACAACCGGTACACAACATTCACTTCAGGAGGTTTACCTTATTATTAGTATTATTGTATTAGTTCTTATCATATACCTTATAGAAAAGACGAGAGTCGCGTTTGTTTCTATTGAGCCTGATTTCTCAAAATAGTGTGTGTGTGTGTGCTTATCCTGGGTACCATGACAACAGTGCGAGTTATAGTAAGCATGAGTGGCTGCTGACGGCTCGCACGCACTCACAGGAACGCGCACAGAGTAACGGCCGAGCTCAGTATTTTGACTGAATAATACGGTTTCTTTCTCGCAAAACCTTATAGTATGCCTCCTGAACACTTTTCATATATGGCGCGTGTCTCCCTGTATCATTGCGTGATACTTTTGTATCATTTTTGTAATGTTTTAGCCTGGTTGCTATTCCCTGCCATTATATGGAGAAGGGTGTGCAGGACTATTTTTTTTAAAATTTCTGCTTTTGAGATCCGAAAAAGATGGAAGGACATTGGAACAACAGCAGGGTGAGTAAAAGATGGCTTTATTTTCATTTCAGGGTGAAATATCTCTTAAGTATAGTTCAAGTTTATTTTTAAGTATACTTTATGTAGTAAGTAATATCAATGTACTAGTAGTAAACTTGTAAGTGTACTATTTCAATACTGCTTGGGACTAAATTGGCCCACTTTTTAGTATATATGTTTAAGTGTGTAACAGTGGTAAACTTTAAGTGCACATTTTCTCATTTGTACTGCATTTGTTCTACAAGTGAACATAAATATGCTAGTAGTTTACTATTTTAATACTTGTAGTCATTTTTTTTAGTTTATGAAAGTACATTTCAGTATACTATAAGTAAACTACTAGTTTAGTAGTTTTATACTGCAAGTATACTTGCTTTATAGTAGTGAACATAACAGCATACTTATAGTTTACTATATATATATATATATATATATATATATATATATATATATATATATATATATACACTCAACTAAAGGATTATTAGGAACACCTGTTCAATTTCTCATTAATGCAATTATCTAATCAACCAATCACATGGCAGTTGCTTCAATGCATTTAGGGGTGTGGTCCTGGTCAAGACAATCTCCTGAACTCCAAACTGAATGTCAGAATGGGAAAGAAAGGTGATTTAAGCAATTTTGAGCGTGGCATGGTTGTTGGTGCCAGACGGGCCGGTCTGAGTATTTCACAATCTGCTCAGTTACTGGGATTTTCACGCACAACCATTTCTAGAGTTTACAAAGAATGGTGTGAAAAGGGAAAAACATCCAGTATGTGGCAATCCTGTGGGCGAAAATGTTGATGCTAGAGGTCAGAGGAGAATGGGCCGACTGATTCAAGCTGATAGAAGAGCAACTTTGACTGAAATAACCACTCGTTACAACCGAGGTATGCAGCAAAGCATTTGTGAAGCCACAACACGCACAACCTTGAGGCGGATGGGCTACAACAGCAGAAGACCCCACCGGGTACCACTCATCTCCACTACAAATAGGAAAAAGAGGCTACAATTTGCACGAGCTCACCAAAATTGGACAGTTGAAGACTGGAAAAATGTTGCCTGGTCTGATGAGTCTTGATTTCTGTTGAGGCATTCAGATGGTAGAGTCAGAATTTGGCGTAAACAGAATGAGAACATGGATCCATCATGCCTTGTTACCACTGTGCAGGCTGGTGGTGGTGGTGTAATGGTGTGGGGGATGTTTTCTTGGCACACTTTAGGCCCCTTAGTGCCAATTGGGCATCGGCCTACCTGAGCATTGTTTCTGACCATGTCCATCCCTTTATGACCACCATGTACCCATCCTCTGATGGCTACTTCCAGCAGGATAATGCACCATGTCACAAAGCTCGAATCATTTCGAATTGGTTTCTTGAAAATGACAATGAGTTCACTGTACTAAAATGGCCCCCACAGTCACCAGATCTCAACCCAATAGAGCATCTTTGGGATGTGGTGCCCTGGATTTTTGCACTTAAATACACACTTAGTATACTACTATGTTTTTCAAAAATATACCTTTAACTGTACTTTAACTCACTTTTTTTAACAACACTTGAATATGGGTAAGTTTCATAAAAAAGCAACATTTTTAACAAAAAGTGTAAAGTAGATTTGAAGTACATTCCTATGTACATTACCAGTGGATTAGCCTACACAAAAATTCAGATACTAAGAATTAGGAACATATCTGTTTTCTTTATAAATCAATATTTTCAAACAATGTAAGTTTGTAAGACAGTATGTAAAACTATATGAAAAAGGTATTTAAAAGGCTACTCAATCAAAAGAGTAAACACAACTACAAACCAAATATATACTTAGAATACTTAATGATACTTAATGATAATTATATCTCAAAAAAGATTGAGTACATGTATTGTCCAAATATACTTGGATTTTCTGTCATTAAGTCAAGTATACTTAAGTGCACTTTTAAGGAGTACATAAAAAGTAGACTGAAAGTATACTTTCATATTTTTGGGAAGAAGTATACTAATAGCACACTTGAATAAACTTCGTTTTCGTAAGGAGTACTGCCCTCAAACTTTAGACTTTTAGGGTATTAGACACAGATTCTTTTTACATTACAGTTTTTAGAGTGACCTTAACAAGAAAGTACTGTACAAAACATGGCAAATGAAACTGATCAGTAAAAATTTGATACCAAATCACAAAACACAGTAAGAAATGCTTTAAAGAAGTCATACAAAAATTATCTACATCTTTCAAATCTTAGCTACATGTGATTTATTTATCTTATAATAAAATAAATTAATGCTGGGGAAAAATTAATCGTGATAAATCACATCCAAAATAAAAGTTTGTGTTTACATAATATATGTGTGTGTACTGTGTTTTATTATTATGTATATATAAATAAACACACATGCATGTGTATATAAGAAACATATGTTATATTTAAAAAATATATATATATATATTTATATACAAGATAAATTATATATACAGTATATACATACAAATATTTCTTAAATATATACATGCATGTGTGTGTATTTATATATACATAATATTTTATACACCGTACACACATAATATATTATGTAAACACAAACTTTTATTTTGGATGCGATTAATCATGATACATTTTTCCCCAGCACTAAAATAAATCAACCTTTTCGTTGTCTGATTATGAATGTTGCTGCATTAGTAAATGTGGACCAGCTGAATAGAACAGTCACTTGGGCAAATCCCACATTATTCAAGTCTTGAGGAGTCAACAGCTTGCTCATCACTGAGAACCCTGTCCCTTTGATGCCAAACAAATTTAAATATTGATTACAAAACCTAACTACCAGAATGAAAAAATATGAATACTAATGAAAACTTATGAAATACTATAAATTATTAAAAACTGTAAATAAGTTGTCAAGAGTTTCTGTTTCATGGTTTGGCTTCAAGGCATCATTGCTTTACAATACATTATGGTTTATGAAAGCTTTTTGGCATTTAGTTATTATTCTCTGTGTATTGGTAAACAGTATGATGGGGATTTTCATGGGATGAGGGCTTTCAGGCAATTTCACATAACATGCCAAGGAAATTGTGTATTTAAAAATTAATGATTTGCTTATTTAAACCTGGAAATATACTGGCAAGGATACAGTGAACTATTATCAACCTATTTAAATTGGGGTCATATGATACATTTTTAACACTTTTCCCTGAGGTCCATTAATAAGGTTTCTTCTAACATTTTGAGTATTATCATAAAACAAATTCAGCTGTAATGAGCTGTGTGAACTGACTGATGCGATCAGGGTTACTTTATAAAAAATAAAGTGTTAAATAAACAAAGTCTATTGACAATTCTTATTTTTATGGAATATTGCAGTATTATAAAAAATGTGCACATCATTATTATAATTTTTTAATCAATGTGCCCTTGTAATCTTTAATTAAAATAACTCAACATCTCTTCTCTTCTTCGGTGACATGTTTACTGGCATGAGGCTGGGATAACCTGTCACTCACATGAGATTGGCCAATAGCAAACCATAACTATCAAATGATTTAATCAAATCCCGATGGACAAAATCAAGTCCCGTCCTACATTTTTTCTTGTTCAAGAAGCAGTTTCACTTGGCTTCCGTTTTGTGGCGACTTTAAATGCGCAACAATAAAAATGTATTACTGATGTGTGGACGAGTTAAATGTATTTGGATTTTGATAGCAGAATGACTTCAGAATGTTCAAGATTTAACAGATCCTCCTTTTGGATTGAGGAGGATGTTATGAAACTCTATTACTGTATTTCGAAAGATAAAAAAAAACGATATGACCCCTTTAAATTTCAGCAACATGTATCCTTTAAAGTCCCCCTGTAGTCAATCATTTTATCCCTTAAAACTCATCTTTGATCACCAAAATTACATATTTAAATGTTTTTTCTCTTGAAACAAAATCTTCATGCCTTAAAAAAGCTTAAATGTAACTCTACACCCTTGCCTCATTTAGTATATGCGGTTCTATGAATATGCAAATTAGCCCGCCTCCACTCACTCGCACAAGCTCAGAGCTCCACCCGTTGATGATCACACATTGCCGTGATTGGTTACAAGGTAGTTTGTGATCAGAAACACCAGCGATTTCAAACCGCGTTTTTGAGACTGAAACTTTTAGAAACAAATCAGTTTCACCAAAATCTGAGAGCACATTTACATTCTGGACTGAAGAAACATCAACTAAATTAACAATTAGATCCATGTGCGTGTTTTAAATGTTTCCTACATGCTCATAGTCAATAGTCATCCCTTTCTCCTGTTCATTTTACATATCCATTCTTAGTTTTTTTCTACCAGAAAGGTGATACATGCAACATAACATGATTGTCAGTGAGGGGCGTGTCCTAGTTCCATATTCCAAGACACACTAAAGTTAGTTCTTTTTACGCAATCCGTGACCTCATTCACCTCTAATTCCACTGTATTAGTGTTGGTTTGGCCTGACTGTATGAGCTCCACCATTGTAATAGGCCACAAGAGAGACAACAGGTCTGTTGTTGGCCTGGCCCACAGCAGGAACACTCTCTGAGGAACTTTTCTGCCCGCCGCTGTTTGGGGCACAGATAGTATGGCCAGCTGAGGCCACTGCAAAGGTCACATTCTGGCCATTGGCACGTCGCACTGTCTTGAGAGTTTTGGTGACTTTGGAGGAGTTTTTAAAGCTGGAGCCTCTCTCTGGGGTGGTGCACATGACAAGTGCATGGAAACATCTGCAAAACTGACACACAAAGACAGATTGAGAGGGATAGCTCAAACAGAAAAGAACATTTTGTCATTTTCTTACTCACCCTCATGTCATTTCAAACCTAGGGTTTCTTTCTTCTGTGGAAACAAAATAATATATTTTGGAAAATGCCTGTTCACACTAAGGGCCAGATTTACTAAACAGGGCAAATTAGTGTGAAAGCGCAATTCCAAAAAAGTGCAGATGGAAGTCGAAGGTTCTGTTTGTGCTCTATTGATGACACGCAAATTAAAGCACACAGACGCAGCCGGATCATTTCCATAATGACCAACGTAATCTACCAAGAGCATTGCAAATTAGAGTCTGGTTTAAGACATGCTTTTTTTTTGGCTGTTAAATAATGGCGCAAATACAAGTAAATTGACTAGCACAAACCTTAGTAAATCACCTTGCATGATTCATTTAAATACTCTCCTCCCATAAATTTTGCATCTGAAAGGGAAACTCCTACAAATGCATATGCAATAAGGTCAGTCGCAAAAATAACTTTGTCCACACCTTTTCAGTGCAAATTTTTCACTGCGTGGCTTTAGTAAATCCTGAATTTTTAATGGCAAAAGAGGGTTTTCTACAGTGACCCAGTAGTGCACAACACAACGAAATTTAAAAAGCAAACATAAGTTCACAACTCAACGGAATCAAGCCACAACACAACGGAAATGCTCCCGACCCCTAGGGGGCTCTCGTGTGCAGCAATTTATTCTTTTTTTTTTGCGTAAAGTTAGTTTTAGGTTCAATATTCGGCGGACATTCGATTTCCCTTGCCACTGTTCTATAGAGTCGGCAGTCATACAACGATATCAATACCACGATTATAGTTCTCATTATAGTTATTGTCTTTCGTGAACAGGCATTTAGTGTTTTTGTCCATGTAATGAAATGTTGTTTTGTAATACACATTGTATGGTCAAAAGCTTTTCTTCAAAATATCTTCTTTTGTGGTCCACAGAAGAATGTCAAACAGGTTTGGAACAAACATTAAGAGAAGATGCACATTATCAGTCAAAAGACAAACCATCACCTTGGAATTATAAGGTTCCAGCTGACATTTTTGTCAAAATTGAGTTATTCACAGATTCTATTTCTGTGACAGTTTATGTACATTATGTGATGCTTTTTTATGTTGTGTAGGTTCTATCTACAAAGTCAAATAGAATGCAAAAAAGGCTTTGAAGCTCAATATCTCAAAACTGCTCAGACTGCAGATAGAACCGTATAATTCCAAGGTGGCAAAACAAGACAACGCCTGAATGTTCACTTGATTGCACATCTCAGCTCATTTCTCCCTTTCTTTGCTGGATTTGCAACTGTACAGACAGCAGGAATAATAAAACACCAGCCAGACGTGGGAATCATCAGCCCTGGAACAATAGTCTCCTCTAATGTGGACAGGCTTGTTTAGAAATTGAAAGCTCTCCGTGCACAAAAATTCATTAACGGAGGCAGGACCTCTCAGCAGGAGTGTAGGCAGTGATTATCTGAGTGATGGAGATGCCTGTTTGAAGGTGCCAATCCCTCACTGAGCGTCTGTGTATATACCTCTACATTCCCCCGCAAGCAGATCACACACTTAGAGGAAACAGCTTGCGGGCTTTGACCATCAGGTCACTACAGATGAAAGCAAAGTGGGCTGATTTAAGCTGAGAAAAAAACTACTTACAGCACAGTGGATACTCAGAAAAACGCTAAAGAAATGTATTATGGTCCAAAGCTATGTCTGCGTTCTTACGCTGCACTTTTCATTATAGATAAAGTCTTATTGTAATTAATCATACATAACTGTCTGCAAAGGTCTCAGAGGAGAAAAAACACATTTTCTAAGAGAAGCTGTTTTGTTGATATGTTCGAGAGGTTTACCACCTCCTCACAAAACAACCTCTATACCACCTTCAGATTGCAAAAATATTTCATGCAAGTGTTGAGTAGATGAATGGCTCATGAATTGTTCCCTCTGAAGGAGAGCGTAACTAATCCGCCCTTTAAAATACTCCTTGTTTCTGGAACAGCGGCTTTTGAAAAACACTGAAAAGCTGGGATTCAAAAATCGAATTTCAACCTGGAAATAAACCAAATTTAAGGCGTTTGACAAACACAGAAACATTAGGACATAAAATGAACAGGATGTAATTGTGAAGTATATCTATTAACATTTTGTACAGTATATATTATTGTACATACTTTATTGTGACCTAGAAATAATTACTTTCTTGTAAAATAAACATTTAAACTCGAAAACAAGATTTAAAAAAAATCATTAAAAACATAAAAGAACGTTTTTGAAGCATTCATTAATGATAGAAGTAAATATTAGTGTAACAGTAAAAATGTCATTTTAAAAAGCTGTTCCAGTGATTTTCTGCACAGAGTTTAAGGTAACATAATCCACAAAACACAGAGCGAGATTTCACCCCTTGAGAAAACGTAGTGTACTTAGTATACGTCCATGTTCACTGTATACTTATAGTCTACTACATTTCCTCAGAAGATGCCAAACACTGCAGAACCATCATGTCTCTTTGTATATTATATACTTGAAACAATGAGTATCACAAAAACATGTATGTTTTAATACAGCTATTATCAGTGCATTTGAAATAGAACGACAACAAAAAGAGATAGTCAGATACAGACCACTGCAGGGGTTTAGATTGGGGTCAAGGGGTCACGGTTAATGGCAGACTGCAGATACACAATTTTTTTCCAAGACATCTGACTTCACTGAGCCTGTTAATGGCTATTCAGTGTTCTCTTAGTGCTGATGGGAAGCCATCATGCATGACCATGGCGCTCACTGATAGTCCTCCCAAAACCTTAATGTTTCTACAGGCATAGATGACCTATAATGTAATGAATCTGAAAATTGGTCATGTTGCTGTCAGCCATCGCAGATGTGCAGCTTTTTTGGGGGTGAGCGAGCAGGTGAGGAATGTGATGAGGTGGGAGGAACGAGTCTATAAATGGATTCAGATCCACACACTCATTACAGGGGCTGGCAGGAGGTCTGTTGAACCCCGCAGTGATGACAAAGGTGGCACAGAAGGTGGCTTGGCATCTGGACATGCTGTAAGACAGTTAACACAACTATCTGGCTGTAGCCTGGATGCCAGCTGAACTTAGCCCCGCCCACAACATTTGAGGTTGGGAAGTTCGTTCTGGACTTGATCCGTTGTGGAGCAACTATGCTCGAACAAGAGCTGTTCGGACCAATCAAACTGTCAGGGCGGGCTTTATAAGATGATGGACAGATGATCAACAGTAATGTAATCATCCACTTTACCAAAGAGCGCTTGGGTTGAATTCGTTCTAATCCTAAATGGAGAACTTGTTTGTATATGCATTCACCTTTACTATTTCTCTCAAAAATGATGATTGTGTTGGTAAGTACTCCGTGTATCCTTAAATTCTTTTTACAACACCGGCATAGATTGTTTACACTCATCATCTTCTTCTTCTACTTCCAGCGTGTGTGCAGTTAACTATGCGTTGCTCAATATATGTCACTTACTCCGTTGCTCTGATTGGTTGTAGGTCTATCCAATTGAGTGCAGAGGCATTTTCTTTCCTGGTTCAGTTGAAACGCCCCATAATCACAGCCCAATGGAGCAGTATCAGACTCATATTCTGACTAGAATCTAAGTATAGTGACGTCAGGCTAATCTGGCTGGGTGTTTCCATCAGAATCAGATTTAGCGCATATAGAACATTGATTTTACATGGTCATTAACTGAATTTACAAGGATTACATTACATTAGTTTTGTTCATTAGTGTGTGTAATTTCATTCATAAGTAATGTTCCTGGTTTAAATGAAAATTAAACTCTATTGCCAGTATTTGTGGCAAAAGTTGATTACCAGAGAAAAATATTTGACTCGTCCCATAGTTTTAGTAAGGCATCTACAAAGGAAGTACATGGGGCTGATAGATCGGATGGCTCTTTATGTCAGAAGTATCAAATATATTCCCATATAATCCCTGCTAGAAGACTAAGAAAGCCAGGGGAGAGCAGAATCAGGAGACATGATTAACTGAATAATCTTGGTTGCGTATGTTTCAATGCTCAGATTTCGTCTAAATGTTTCAGTGCTCAGACTTTATCTGACCAGTACAAATCAAAACAAGTGTTATTATACCACAGCAAAAACAATGGAAAATGACTGCTTCACAACATTGTCCGGTGATGTTAAAAACCTTGAAAGGGAGACATTCTCTTATCTCTTACTCATGAAAACAAATATCCCTTGAAACCATACAATCATAAGATTAAGTAGCAAGCATTAGCAAAAATATTATAAATAATAAAATAATAAGTAATATAAAAACATAAAATGACAATTATTTTATGTGAAAATGGCAATTTATTAAATTATAAATCAAATGACAACTACATAAATGACTAATGATATATATATATATATATATATATATATATATATATATACACTCACCTAAAGGATTATTAGGAACACCATACTAATACTGTGTTTGACCCCCTTTCGCCTTCAGAACTGCCTTAATTCTACGTGGCATTGATTCAACAAGGTGCTGAAAGCATTCTTTAGAAATGTTGGCCCATATTGATAGGATAGCATCTTGCAGTTGATGGAGATTTGTGGGATGCACATCCAGGGCACGAAGCTCCCGTTCCACCACATCCCAAAGATGCTCTATTGGGTTGAGATCTGGTGACTGTGGGGGCCATTTTAGTACAGTGAACTCATTGTCATGTTCAAGAACCCAATTTGAAATGATTCGAGCTTTGTGACATGGTGCATTATCCTGCTGGAAGTAGCCATCAGAGGATGGGTACATGGTGGTCATAAAGGGATGGACATGGTCAGAAACAATGCTCAGGTAGGCCGTGGCATTTAAACGATGCCCAATTGGCACTAAGGGGCCTAAAGTGTGCCAAGAACACATCCACCACACCATTACACCACCACCACCAGCCTGCACAGTGGTAACAAGGCATGATGGATCCATGTTCTCATTCTGTTTACGCCAAATTCTGACTCTACCATCTGAATGTCTCAACAGAAATCGAGACTCATCAGACCAGGCAACATTTTTCCAGTCTTCAACTGTCCAATTTTGGTGAGCTCGTGCAAACTGTAGCCTCTTTTTCCTATTTGTAGTGGAGATGAGTGGTACCCGGTGGGGTCTTCTGCTGTTGTAGCCCATCCGCCTCAAGGTTGTGCATGTTGTGGCTTCACAAATGCTTTGCTGCATACCTCGGTTGTAATGAGTGGTTATTTCAGTCAAAGTTGCTCTTCTATCAGCTTGAATCAGTCGACCCATTCTCCTCTGACCTCTAGCATCAACAAGGCATTTTCGCCCACAGGACTGCCGCATACTGGATGTTTTTCCCTTTTCACACCATTCTTTGTAAACTCTAGAAATGGTTGTGTGTGAAAATCCCAGTAACTGAGCAGATTGTGAAATACTCAGACCGGCCCGTCTGGCACCAACAACCATGCCACGCTCAAAATTGCTTAAATCACCTTTCTTTCCCATTCTGACATTCAGTTTGGAGTTCAGGAGATTGTCTTGACCAGGACCACACCCCTAAATGCATTGAAGCAACTGCCATGTGATTGGTTGATTAGATAATTGCATTAATGAGAAATTGAACAGGTGTTCCTAATAATCCTTTAGGTGAGTGTATATATAATTAAATCATATAAAAAACAAACAAAAAAACAAAGAAAATAAAACAACACAGATGTATGGTTGCTCTCTCAAAGTAACGCATTGCTATTGAGAATCCTTAGATCCTTCAGGGCCAGGCAGTAAACATTAAAATAACAACTGTTTATATCTATGAGTATAGTATAGCCACAAAACTTAAATATTATAAATGTTAGCATACAAAATTCAATATTACAGCTTAATTTTCATGATACTATAAACATTGCTTATCCTAGTAAATTGCCACCCACAGATATTACGTTAGTGAATAATTCATTAATTTCTCACAAAAATGATTTAGACATCTTTACATCTCAAATAATAAAAATTTTTTATGGATGAATTAATGTAAATGCACTGACAAGTTACAAATTTTGGATGACAGCAGTGTTTGCTTTAATTGTAAGTGCCTTACTCTATGGCCCCGTCCACACGTTTGCATTATTGTAAGGGTAGGTTTAGGGTTGGGGTAGGTGTAGGCGTAGGCGTTAATAAAAACAAAAAATTTATTTATTGTTATTTTATTGTGAGATTTTGCCTCACTTCCTACATCGTTTTGAGTCGGTTTCAGTGGTTTCGTGTGTATGCAGATACTTCTTGAAACGAGGGAAAAAAAGATTGGATAGGGAAAGCTCTGGCTTTGTGTGGATGTCACATGTATTTTCTGTTTTCATTCAGTTTTCATTGTTGTGTTTCTAGTTAGCTTCTAAGTTGTTAATTAGTCCTGTCATCCTCTGTCCCCTGTCAGTGTGTCACCATGGTTTCTAATTGTTTTGTGTTAGTTTTGTTCAGGTGTGTCTTGTTAATTAGATCCTCAGTTCCTGAGCCCTGTGTTTAGTCCTGTTCAGTGGTCTGTCATCATTACTATTTACTATACTGGTTGTTCTGTTCATGTTTTTGAATTTCTGTTAGCTTGATTTTGTTTTCAATAAAGACTGCTGCACTAGATCCAGTTTCATCTCTGCTGCAACCAACCAGTGACAGAACGACAGACCACTTAAAATGGATTTAGCAGCAGTGAGAACAATTCCTGCTCCAAGGATTACAGCATTGCCGATTCCAATGGTCACAAAGCTTCCAGTGAGTGATCTTCCTGAGTCCGCTCCAGTGAGTAATGTTCCAGAGTCCATTTCTGAGTGTGAAATTCCTGAGTCTGTTCCAGTGAGAGAAGTTCCTGAGTCCGTTCCAGTGAAACAAATTCCCGAGTCTTTTCCAGTGAGGGAGATTCCAGAGCCCAACCCAGAGAGCATTGCACGGTCCATAAAGGCTCTAACATTTATGTGTGTATGGGCCACACACAGATCCACACCAGCCAGAGCCCAGCCTAGAGACTGCTACGCTGACCATGATGACCACGATACCAATCATTCCCAGAGCTGCCCGCTCTTCCAGACATGGCCATGAAGGCTGTCCCAGAAACGGCCAAGGAGGCTGTCCCAGAACCTCCTGCTCTCCCAGACACGATCAAGGAGGCTGTCCCTGAGCTGCCGGCCCATCCCTGGCCTTCCAGGAGGGTGGGTGTAATTTCATGTGTATGTTTGGTTTTCATTTTCATTGTTTCTAGTTAGCTTCTAAGTTCTTAATTAGTCCTGTCATCTTCTGTCCCCTGTCAGTTCATCACCATGGTTTCTAATTGATTGTGTTAGTTCTGTTCAGGTGTCATCCTTGCTGCAACCAGCCTGTGACACTCTAACCATATTTTTGCATTTTAAAATATAAAATGAGTAAAATATTTTCTAACAGACATTATGTAACAAATTCTGTTAATAGAGCTTAGCTTGTAGACAAAGCACAGAAACTTCAAGGATGTAAATTAAAGATAAAAAGCTGATTTCAGAACTTTGTTATTTTGTCAGTGTCATTGGAACTACTACACTCTTATTGTGAGCTAAAAGCTTTCATCAAATTAGTCAAAATAATTAATGAGGAAGTGATGAAGGACATGTAGAATTTTGCAGAAATCAGCAGAGCTTGCAATAACATTTTCACCTCTACTTTACATGTTCCCCATGATGTAAACATCTGATAACTCCAAGCATGAAAATTCCAACTGATGCTGGAGGGGAAAAAAATATCTTTGCAAATTGCAATCTCCTAAACGTCTGAACTTGACTTAAGCAGTTGGGGTTTAGGGAATCTTTCTCATCTAGTGCAGATAATGAGCAATAATTTCAGTGTATACTCATGCTGGATAAGTGCATGTTCTTTTGGCCGGGGCAGCCGGGTACAATTCGGATCAACAAGGACTGCTGGGTAGCAGACTTTTGAGCAGATGATGGCCTGGAAAGGAGATGATTAGCTCTCTGCGGGGTGCTGAGAAGCTTGGGAGATAAGAACATAACTTTCTTGCCAATTATGCTACACCTGTTCACAGGTGGTCCGGAATAAATGATCCCAGTGCTTGGATGAACTGCCTGTCTCTCTAGAAAGCTCTTACTTCAGACGTGGGCCGTTTTGTTTTTCTTATCGTCTCTTACATAGTGTGCAATAATAAGCAATAACCAATTTGCAAGTTGGGTTTCTTGTTTTAAGCATAAACCTCACTAAATGTTATTTTTATGAAAACACTGAAAAATAAACAAATAAATAAATAAATGTCTAGTTCAGTCATGAAAATCTAGAGGGCTAGATCTGCAAGCAATTCAACATTACCACATGGCACAAGCTGACTGGCCTCTGCTGATCCTGCAGCCAATGAGATTGCTTGCTCAACATTTACACTTAACATTCTGTTTCACTGTTTGCTGTAAGGTAGTCCTGCAACAAGTTATCAGAGTTCCTCTTAAACCCTTCTGCTCCCTAGCTCCACCTGTCTAGTCTGCTACGGAATTTATGTATGTCCATTCAAGCAGCAGCTGCAGCAGCATATCTTACATGCTCACAGCAGCGTGTCTGTGTATCTATTAGCAGTAGCAAGTCCATACTTGTTCTGCAGCAACAGCGTAGCAGATCTAGTCCGCCAAGACCAAATACATATCGGCATATTCAATAAAATGCTAAAACTATTCAGAGAGTTGCCATGATTGAAATAAAACAAAGCAATCTGCCAGTGTGGTAAGAAAAACTTAATTCAAGATATTTCTACTTATTATAATACACAGTTTTGCTTCTCAAGAAAATATATATTGTTTTAAGGATGCTTTAAGGAAGATTTCACTGGAAACCAAGACAAAAATAATGAAAAAATTACTTTTTTGCATGGCAATTTTCATGTGCTTGTGACTCCTATTGCCAGCTAATGAACAAGGGAGGTTTTCAGCGCACTGATGCTTACCCTAAGCACACATTGTGCTCTTAATAAGGGAAAATATGTGAAATGTGCCAGAAAATTCTTTGTGTCCCAGGAAAAAGGAAGCAGTAAATGCAATTACCACACAGCATGACAGCTCCTGAACCCGGGCGGTATAACAGTACAGTTATTTACTCACGGGCTCAGGGACTTCGCAGCTCTCTCGAACTCCAAAACTCACTCTTTTTTTTCCATTCTCTTCCATTTTCTGCTGTCTTTCAATCTCCACTGGTCATACTGACACATGCCGAGTAGATACTTGAATCTGTACAGCACTTTAAGTCTTCAACTCGCCTCAACTCACAGTTTCCATGGTTACGGGCTGGGAGGAATTGAAGACTGAAAATGACATACAGGTGACTGGTTCTCCTCCGACAGTCAAAACTAGTTTCTCCAAGTCTTCATCTCCGGTCTTATCACAAGCAATTGTTTGGAGCAGAAGCTTAAACCCATACAGAAGAGATATTACAAAACTTGTTTACATGTACACAAGTTATAACCATAAAATGTGCATCTTGTATCAGTTTGATCATATAAGAAGTGCTTTTTTAAATTAAAAGTTTCTTTGAAAACTTTACTCTGATACAATCCTAGAGCATTGGAAGATTATATTCACTCGAATGGTTTGTGCATTCTTCCAAAGACTAGCCTAGTTTCATTGTTTTGTCCAGCCATAAACTAGAAGGAAAATACAAATGGAATACAAACCAGCCATCAAAGCTGCATGGGATTTACAGGAGAATGCACACTGTAAAATATGATCCAAAGATGAAGTAAATAACACTAAAAACAACAACAACAAAAACAACCAATGATTTACTTTATTATTGTAGTTTTTTGGTTTCAGGAAAAGCAAGTAATGCACCTCAAAGCAGCTTCTCTGACAAACTTAATAGGCTAGTTGGATTAATGCATTATTAGCTCAAAAAAAAAAAGGTTTTGTGATTCAATCTCATTTTTCTCTCTTTCCAGCATTCAATGGAGCTGGAATAATCAATATGGCTGCATTGTTTGGCCCTTTGCCAAATTAATTCCGATTATTGTTTTTGTTTCATCATGTGTAGTAACTTGAAATTATCAGCCAGTTATATCATGCATGTTCATGAGCATCTATATGCTTTTTCAATAATTTAAGCCAAACACTTTGCTCTCCACAACATGTACTTAAAGAAATAAACAGTACATAAGAACATAATACTGAACAATTTAAAACCATGTGAATAAAAGGAAAAGACTGCACAGAACTCTTTGCAAGCTGACCCTTTTCAAACTGATTCACCCAAACATGAAAATTTAGTCATAATTTACTCTCATGCCGTTCCAAACCTGTATGATTTGCTTTCTTCTGTGCAACTCAAAAGAAGATATTTTGAAGAATTTTGGTAATAAAACAGACTTCCATTGCATGGACCAAAAACACTAAGCTATTTCTCAAAATATCTTAATTTATGTTCCATAAAGAAATAAAGTCATACATGTTTGTAAGGACACAAGAGTAAATAAATGACAATTTTCATTTTGGGGTGAACTATCCATTAAAGAAATCTCAATATATAAACTCAGTTTGTGGAAACTTGACATTTTAAGTTCATTCAGTACATTTTCATAAAATAAGTAGATCATTTCAAATAATAAAAAACTTCAGTTTTTGCTCTCAAGTACAACTCATTTTTTACAGTGCAGAGTAAGAGAGGAAAAGATTGAGCAGAAAGAGAGATATTATAGGTTATTACAAACAAACAAAAAAACTGAATACTTGTTCAGTTTCTTTGTCATCTTCTTGTCCCCAGTGATAAACCAAACCTGAAAACTATTTTAATATTACTGCTTAATGAAATATTCAAATGGTACAGTTTAAATCATATGGTCTTTGTATGACAGCCTTGTAATTTTTCAATACATAACCTATAAAAGGTTATAATTTAATCTATAATGACTTGACTAGAGGAAATAAGTGGACTTTTTATGTTTATGGAGCTAGTTTAACTTAAGCAACCCAGACATACAATTTTCATTTTACAAATTTCTTTTCATTTGTTTCAGCCCACATGTTTTGGACAAAAATAAGTTCCCATGCAAAACACAGTTGCTATATTTCAAATTCAAAAGCAGTTTGGACTTACTTGTCCAAAAATGAGTTTAACTAATTAGTTTGTGTGATCTGTGCTGTTAAATACACATACTAAAATGATGTGTTGATCATGTGCTTTTGGGAATTACACCCCAACTGAAAACCTTATGAAATATTACAGACCTCAAGTGATCCTGCTGACAGTGGGTTATTTTAAAGAAAAACTATTAGTCTAAATATAGCAAAGAATAGCATGCAAAAAACTCAGTAGCAACAAAAGCATACCGTGAGTTAAGTCATGCTTCGCATTAATTTCAATGCATTGGCTTACAAAATAGCAACTAAATGAATGATGCAAACAAATGATGTTAAAACTTTTCTCAAAACTGACATTACTTTTCTTAAGGCCATTCAGACCAAGGAAGATTAATGATGAAGATATAGTTCCAAAAATCATTCTAAATACAAAAGATCACTTGGAATCACTTTTCCAGCTGATGAACGATAAAAACATTGACAGCCAATCAGAATCCAATCCAGCAGCATTATTCAATGTGTTGACGTAATTTCCACTGAAACTGGAAGACAGGGCGGGACATATGGGACATATATCCTCGCCTTTTTTAAAATAACTGTTTCTGCCATATTGCTTTAAAATATAGCATTCTGTGCAGAATACAAATGTGTCCGACATGTTTTCTGCTATGCGACGACTCATGCAAATGATCTGCTCTGTGATACCGTGTCTCTGGACTGGAGCTAACTGTTTGCGCACTGCAGCGGGTCACGTGACACTAACGTGAAACCAGACTTCATTCGCCTCAATGGAAAGCATACACTATATAGTGCACTTTGTGCCATTCACCATGTAGAAAATAGTAAATGTGTAAACAAGTGATCTATCTTAGCTGGAGCTTCAGTGTCTATTTGGGGGCGGGGCGCTGTAGATTCTAGAGAGCATTTGATTGGACAGAAAATCTGAAGCGCAGGGCGATGTCATCAAAATCACTGATCCATATTGGCGAAAGTGAGAAACTGTAAGTTTTAAATGCTTATATCTTCTAAATGCGAATTTTGTCATTGTTTTGGAGCACACTAGCTTATAGATAACAGTAAGACTAACATATTCATACTAAAAGCCAAAAAACTTCATGATTTCATGGGGACTTTAAAGAGCTTGAGCATTTAAAGCAGCAGACGACAAACCTACAGAGTGCACTTAGAATGAACAGAGTGTCATTGTTCGTTGGTGTGGATGCTACTTTAGTTATCATTATCATCATCTTTATAGTTATCGTTCTTGGTGTGAATGGGTATTTAGTCATTTTTGAAGATTAGCATTAAAAATTACTGAAGGTAATTTTTAGCTTAACACAATTAAATTTTTAGCATTAAAGTTCTGCATTCATCCATTATTAAGTGACTTTAGCGTTCAAATACTTATAGTATGTGCTAAACTTGGATGCAATTAAAAAATATAACATCTAACAAAAATAGCAGCCATACACATGGGCTTAGTAGCTTTTCTGTTACCCACCTGTTTGTTCATGAAGATGTAGATGATGGGGTTTATGACGGTGCTGCTCTTGGCTAACAGAGAAGGAACAATGCTGGCTGCTGGTGTGACCAGGCCAGGCCGCCCAAACGTGGCTAGCAGGGCCATGACTCCGTAGGGCAGCCAACACAGAAGGTAACACACCACCATGGTGACCACCATGAAGAGTACACGCTGCTCCCGTTTACGACTCACCACCGTATTGATCCGGCTCACCTTTGTCAGTGCAATGAGGGAAGAGGAATAAGAGGGGAAAGGAGACAAAGAAAAATAAAAGAGATGTGAGGAACATTACATTACACTAAGCAGCTGTGTCATTGCTTCTAGGGCAAAGTGATAAAACTGTACATGCAGACATTTCCAGAGTAGATGAACGTTAGCTTATAGCTTTAGGCCAGCTGGGCAGGAATGGATACAGTCATGAATCGATCACTCTGGTCTGTAATAGACCCTTAAACATAACAATGGGTGAGCAGAAGGCCCATTACACATTGTAGAATTGCCTACTGAGCTTGACGCACAATTTTCTCAGTGTTGTAGCACTTTGTCTGACAGCTGCTAAGTGCTCTTTTGGTGTAGGTGCCCAAGAGCTGAGAGTTGCTACTTTGGTTGAACTTTAGTCCCTTTAGTTTGGTGCAGTGGCGCTCTGCAGTGCTATTCGCTCTCAGAACGCAAAGTGGATGTGGACTACAGTGATTTTCTTTAGCAGTGCTTTTGTCTTTTCTTCCAGTAAAATAAACCGTCCCCCAGATACATTTACTTACATTAATACTTTTATTCAGCAAGGACACACTAAATTGCTCAAAAGTGAAAAAGACATTAATGATGTTACAAAAGATTTCTATTTTAAATAAATAAGTTATTTTAAACTTTCTATTCATCAAAGAATCCTAAAAAACAGTATCCACAAAAATATTAAGCAGCAAATGTTTTCATCAGTGATAATATATATATTTTTTTTCTTAAAATTCTAGCATATTAGAATAATTTCTGAAGGATCATGTGACTGAAGACTGAATTACATTTTAAAATATATTACAATATAAAGATTGTAGATTGTAGTAATATTTCAAAATATTGTATTTGTATTGTATTTTTGATTAAGTAAATGCAGTCTTTTTGAATATAAGAGACTTCTTAAAAAAACATTTTAAAAAATCCTACCAACCCCAAATTTCTGAACAGCAGTGTATGTAAATTATAAACGTGTAGTCATATATGTGATTAACTTTGGTCATGGGATCTTCAAACAACAAATGCCACAGGTTGAGGACAAACATTTAAAGTTTCTCCTAAATACAAATTTATTGCATATTTAAATCAACAAATTATTTTAAATGAAAGTACTTTTTTTCTTTATACATGATAACTGTTTTACATACAGTTAGTTCCCATATGTAAAATGACATAGCATGTTGTTTTCTTGTTTTAAGATTACATTTAATTAAATTTTGTTAGATTTATGCTTTAAACTGAAAAAAAAATTGATTACAGAAAAGAAACTTTAATTCAAGATATGTTCAGGCTGGAAAAAACTAGCAAATGCCAGGCTGTCTGATTGAGGAACGATTACTCCTTGAGGGGACAAAGGACACTTTCTGGAAATTAGCATCACCAGACACAAGTCTCACTTCAGTATCTCTATTGACCCCCTCTTCCCCCACTCTTACTCTCTCTCATGCTAAGATCACCTGAAATTTACCCAAAATCTACATGGGTTAACGTGAACAAGTACTATACAGTATTACATGTTTGGTGTCATTTGAAATGTCTCAGTGCAACTGGTACAAAGGTCTCATTCTCACAGAAGTAAAAAAGGTAACAAAGGTTTTAGATATTTTGCTTATTGGGATGGGTGTGTCTTTACCTCCTGTCGTCAATACAGGTCTATAGGACTTGATTAATGCTAATTCCCATTGTGAACTCATGTTTACATTTGAAAGAGTTTTGTATCTTGGTCTGGTATTTAAGGAGATGTTTCAGAAGGGTCAGGGCGCGGACCTTTACATCGGTCAGCCCGTAACGCTGTGTCTCCTAGATACTCAGCGTTATGTAATTTTCAGAAGTCAGGTATGCGTTTTCTTACTCTTTATTTCAAGAGCATTTTATGTATGTATCGATTATCTTTGAATTATGTAATTGGCATGATACATTTACCTGACTAATAATAAATTGTTACATTTGATTTTATTCTGACTTACTCTGAAATGAATGATTTTAGTGCATTATAATGAATCCTTTGTTACCGCAAATCTGCGATCAGGGTTAAGTACATACTAGATCTCGGATAGTATGGAGCATGGGGCACATCTGGCGAGATTCTAGATTTATGACTAACTGCGAGACTTTAACTAAGTTGTTATGCAGTCACATTATAGGGGGCCAGATAAAATACTATTGAGATAATACGGCATTACTTTATAGTACTGGCCATAACCTCTGGTTACGGTTTCAGCTTTAACTAAGTTGTTATATAGGTGACTGCAGCAGGCTACATGGGTACTTTTTAACAATAGTGAGCATGGGCAACATTGTTAAATCGCTTTAGCCATAACCTCTGGTTAATGATCGGACTGACGAGTTTGTGATCGTGGGCCCGCATAACTGCCGGTGAGGGGACCCTGTGCGACTCTGAGAACCAAATGAATTATTTAAATGACCTAATAATCAATTGGCATTCCAACCTAAATTCAAGGTCATGATCAAATGGAGTCAGATAAAGGTAAATTGAAATTAAATTACTTTGCCCCGCTGAAAAGACCGAACCCGCAAGAAACCTTCACCCACCAATCGTAAGCCTTCATTGGGACGATTGGGCGGGCCTTACATCTCTAAAACCAATCTTAATATCTTACACAATTGCACTTTTATTGTGTAAGTAAGTAACTAAGTAATTTTATTTAGATTTAGGATGTTTACAAGAATTTTCTTTTACTTGAAAATACTCAAAACTTGCATTCTTCCTGCATTCATGTCAAGTCGCCAAACCCAAATATAACTATTCAAGTAAAATTAATAAAGCTGGTGGGAAAAAGAGAGAAAGCATCCATTGGAAAGTAGCCCTGTTAAAATGTGAAGAATTCACCTCCACTTTAAGCTACATTTCCTCCAACACAACTTAATGATCAGAGTCATACAGCACTGTGAATTATATGCTATATTTAAATTACAACATGGACACATTTCTTCCTAATGGGCCTGTACTTCTGGAATGTAATGTAATGGCCAGAGCCCTGAGTAACATAATTGGGCTTTGACTAAGAGCTAATTAAGAGCATTGGAGTGGAACGTGTGCAGCCTTTTCCTCACTAGACATCCTCGATTCCACCGACCAACTTGAGCAGAAGCCGCAACTTGACAAATTATTACTTAGGAGAATGTCAGATCAATGTCAAGTTGCTAATAGGCTCCCCAATGAGTTGCGCCACAGTTTTGGTTTTTTTTTTAGTGGTTACATTAAAAAAGTCCTATATGCACAGAAGGGCACCACGCAGGGGTTCAGGCTGTGAATAACACGGCCTGCGAGGTGTGAAGGCACACGAGGGTGTGAAGTCATGGTGAAGAACATCACTGGAGGCCACAGCCAGTGGCACATCTGCGGCCGCTTTACCAATTAAGAGAGAAGACGTGATGGCTGTCCTAGGTGGGTGGACAAAAAAAAGGGCAGTTTGTACATGGCAAGTCATCCACAACTTCAACCCAATTGGAGTTCGATTAGCAGGTGGAAATTTAATGTTCACATTAAACACAGGATGCCGAGCAGACTAAAGACGGACAACTTCAGATGTGAATCACAATAGGAGACAGCGAGTTTGTCATGTGTCTGTGTAGGTGTGTATTCACTTTCCGCAATTCTCAGATGAATTCCAGTAATTACAGCACAACTCCTGATGAAACATTATTGCTGGGGAAAAGCAATTATAAGCAGTTATTTAAAAGTGCCGAAATGCTAAATGGATTAAACAAATAAACTGTGAAACAGGGAAAATTTGTCTAAGTAGGACAGAAAATAGGCTTTGGGAACATTACAATAATCACACGGCAATGGCTCTATCAACGCTCAAGCCCTTATTAGCATAAATAAATTTTCTTTAGCTCTCAAAAACAAGACATTGAGATTGAATAGATTAAAAACTAACAAACACCAAAATCTGATGACATCCAGAGCTGTCAAACTTCTAAAATTTGCCTGGAGAGACAAACTGCAACCGTGCACAAAGTTGCATCATTAGAGCAGGCGAGTATATGTAAATCCAGGTGTGCGTTACACACCTAACCCCGATGTTGTGGTGGTGTTGTGGTAATGAGGCTCTCCCTTCAGGGTGCGTGTGAGCCCTGCAGTCAGAAGGTGGCAAACCCAGCAGGACCCTGCTAATGTGAGTGGCAGATCCTGTGCCTGTCAGAGAGTGTTTGGTCAGGGAGGTTCCCTCGGGTATGTGGGTAGGTGGACTTAAACATTACCCAGATAGCAGACCAACACTGAATCAACATTGAATCAATGTCACATTGCTATCTGGGTATGTTGCCAAGAGGATTCTGGATTCTGAATGCTGTGTGGCTGTGATCACAGCTGAGATCTACAAAATAAACTTGGTTGCTGGAGATCTCACTGTGGTGTTCTCTGATCCTGCTAATGCAACAGTTTGCCTTAGAAAAATAGATGTCTCTCAGCAGTCTGGGGAACATGGGAACTAAATCTTTCAGTTCTCCAGTGAACCTGATATTTTGCTGATCTGGTGGCTTAAATTCTAAAGGCTTAAGCAAGATGGTGATGTTTTTTTTTTCCTATGCTCCTGAAGCTTTAGCATCAACGAGTAGTTGGTTTGTGGTGTCGAATCATTTCCATCCTGACCAACACAATCTACCAAGAGCAGAGCAAATTAATGTCTGGTTTAAATAATGGCACAAATACCAGTTAATTGATGAGCGTAAACCTTAGTAAATCATCTTGTGTGCTTCATTTAAATTCTCCCATAAATTTTGCGTCTGAAAGGGAAACTCCTACAAATGCAATATGCAATAAGGTCAGCCGCAAAAATATGAGAAATGTCCACACCTTTTCAGCGCATATTTTTCACTGGGTGCTTCTCAATTCTTATTTGTGCATCCTCGTTTCCTTTCCTCGCCTCCTTTCCTCGCATCTTAGCTTCACCCCTTCAGGATGCGAGAGAAGGACGCAAGGAAAAGACGTGAAGACGGAGGAATTTAATCAAGTGAAATGATATATCCTCGCTCCCTTTAGCGTCTCTTCAAAGCGTTGTCAATTAATGATGACTCTACACCGCTGGATTTAGCTTCAACATTAGAGATAACTTTATTGAAATAGTTTCAACCTCCACAAAATACCATTTGTCCATATTTTATTTAATATTACCAGTTATTATTAACAATGAATTATTCCCAGTTATTAACTGCTTTTTATTTGTTGTATAGTATTACAGTTTGTTTAACTTTCTTTCATTTTCTTGTGCTTTGATATAATTCTGCAACTGTCCTACAGTTGTTATTTGACATACGTTTGTGTCTTGTACATGTAAACATAATAATATAATTAATAAACTGTGGCAAGATGTGAAGGGGGAGGAGAATTAATACGTGCGTCATGTTTAGTCGATAAAACACTTCCGCAAAGCATACACCTGTGTATCCTCGCTCATGACTCCTCAGGAAACCTCCTCACTACTCGATCCTCGCGGTGCAATTAGAGAGTTGAGATGTCCTACAAGATGGTTGAGCTCGATCGGTTTCCGGGTCATAGGATGGAGGATGGAGGAGCGAGGATCACACACTAGACTTTCAGGTTATTTCGATCACAAACTCACACAGAAACATGTGTCTCATTGCTAGGAGACACTGGACGAATGAAAACAAAATCAGCTCAAATTATCAAAAATGCTTGATACCCTCAGACTGGATGGAATAATGTGAAGTCCAAAAAAAATCAGTCTGTGTGAAGTCCATCAACTCTTAGTCTCAGCCTCAGACGTCACGCCCACGGACCGTTGGCTGAACGTCTGATGCATATGGCGCACTTAACTGGGAACACTTCAGTAGTTTCGAAGTCTTTGTCACAGTCACGTTTAGTTTCAGTTTGATTGGACTTTCAGTTTGTTTGTATCTCTCACATGTTCCTTTGTTCTGTTTCCCGCCACTCGTCTGTCTCTCCAGTTGCCATCATTATTAGTTCATCTGTGTCAGCTGTGTGTCATCATTATCCTCATTATGTTCACTATATAAGGCCCCGCCCACACGGAGACGCGTTTAGCTGTATATGTAAAAATGTTGTATCGTATCAGCGTTTCGTCCACACGGATCCAGCGTTTTAGGAGCACAGCCAATGGTGTACAGGTGTACAGCCAATTCGTATATTTTGTGAAATGGTGATGTCATCACACCACGTCCCGCGTGGTAAAGACTATACCACGTGCCCGTAGGAATACAGCTACGGGCACTGGGCATGCGCACATCAGTATTGCGTCATTTAATTACTGTATTTGCATTATTGTAAGGGTAGGTTTAGGGTTGGGTAGGTGTAGGCATTGATAAAACACAATCTGCTAAGTAGCAAATGTATTTATTGTAATTTTATTTTGAGATTTTGCCTCACTTCCTATCATTGCTTTACTCCTTCTAGCCACAACTCTTCTTCTCCGTGTTTAGTGTATTTCTGTGGCAGAATTACAGCGCCACATACTGGCCTGGCATGTAAACTACATCGCTTTGAGTTTTGGTTTCAGTGGTTTCGTGTGTACGCAGATATTTCTTGAGATGAGGGGAAAAAATATTGTATAGGGAAAGCTCTGGCTTCGTGTGGATGTGGCCTAAGTTCCACCAGTCCGATCTCAGTTATGTTTTAGTGTGTTGTGCTGTTGCCCGTCTTCTGCCGTCAGTCTGAAAGTCTGGCTACGCGAGACTATAGTCAACTCTGCAGACTGGCTCTTGGCAACTAGTGTTGACTCCTCTAAATTGATATTATAATTTATAACTGAAATATGCCCAAATGAATCGGAATCAAATCACAATCAAACTGAGCACTTCTGAATCAAAATCATATTGAATCAAGAAATCTGTAGCTGTAAATCTGTATATCCAGCCCTATATCATGAATCCTGTTCTCTCTCACACACACAATATTAATTTAACTTGCTACTAGTCTTAGAAATAACAGTTAAAAGTTGATATAAGTCTGAATGTTTCCATGAAGTTCATGAAAACAGATACAGAGGATAGTTTCTTATCATTAAATCATTTCTCTGAGCATGCTATTGTAGTGAAATAACAGTAACTGTCTCCATATATCAATTATGAAAAGAGGCACATCTGTTTGATGACACAAATGTATGTAATCATTAAATAAAAAGAACAATAATTTGGTGATATAACAGTTGTAATCAGCGGGCCCACACACAATCTGCACTCGCAGAAGATTTCCACATAACTGGAACACTCTTTGTTCACCAAGTTCATCCCCCAGCCCTTTCATGCTAGATAATTAAATATTAAATTTCTTTACGTTTTCAGCTACCAATGCTCTCAGCTCAGATTAACATATTTTTCTATAGACATTTTTCTAAAAACACCAAAATAATTCAACATAAAAAAGGAACTAAAAAATCTCTTTCCCTCTCTCTCTCTCTCACACAAGTGAGAGAAAACAAGTAGAGAAAGAGAGTTGATAGTTGAAAGATGGATGGCTGGAGTGACAGTGAGTGAGAAGCACAGAGCAAAAACAGGTCAAAAACAGCCCTTTCATGCTAGATAATTAAATATTAAATTTCTTTACGTTTTCAGCTACCAATGCTCTCAGCTCAGATTAACATATTTTTCCCTTGCTTAAATCCATTCTGCATATTTCCCCACAAATAAACAGAAAATAATCACTAGATTCCCTCTGGGCCTCTTAATCATTAAAGCCATTTGTCAATAAAATTCTGACATTTATAACATCAGCATCACTCCATTACGAATATTGTCCTGTGCATTCCCAGCTATACATTTTACACCATTAAAAAGAATAGAGATGTGCAATTACCAAAGTTTTGTTTTTAAAAGAAATAATTTATTTAGGAAAGACTGGTAACACTTTACAGTAAGGTCTCATTTGTTAACATTAGTTTATGCATTAACTTACATAATAGTGAGCAATGTTTTTTTTTTTTTTAGCATTTATTATAACTTTTGTTAATGTTAGTTAATAAAGATTTTCATATTCATGTTAGTTCACACTGGGTTAACTATTGTTAACAGATACAATGTTTGCTTTAATAATGTGTAAGTAAATTTTGAGGTTAACATTATTTTATGTAACTAATGTAAACTAATGTTAACAAATAAAAACTTATTGTACAGTGTTACTAAAACACTTGTTTGTACGTGTACAAAAGTCTGAGAACAATGAAAAATGCTTCTATTTAGATTTTTTCTCTTAATTTTAATTTATTTTATCCATAACAAATTGTCAGTATAACAGTGAATGAATAAATAGATAAGTTGGAAAAATATTAATAAATAAAGAAAAATGGCTGGATGGGGTCTCAGAAAGTGCCTGTATATAAGTGCTAGTTCTAATTAAAATAATTATTCTCGAGTAATAGACATTTTTCTAAAAACACCAAAATAATTCAACATAAAAAAGGAACTAAAAAATCTCTTTCCCTCTCTCTCTCTCTCACACAAGTGAGAGAAAACAAGTAGAGAAAGAGAGTTGATAGTTGAAAGATGGATGGCTGGAGTGACAGTGAGTGAGAAGCACAGAGCAAAAACAGGTCAAAAACAGACTTAAAGAAAGTAGCAGCCAGAGAGAGAAAAAAGATAACTGCACAGTATATGGATGAGAAGTAGAAGTAGAGTGACAAGGAAGAAGGAAGAATAAAACATTCTAGACCAACCCATTTCAGTAAAATAGGTCCTGATGATCCTCTCCTGATTGATTTGGGGCATAACCTGATCCGTCACCGCCCACACTAAACAAATACAGTGGACTAGGTCATTAAATCTTCTGTCTGACAGGTGGGGAGAACAGTTCTGAGTACAGCTGCTTAAAAAGCTCCCAGGAGAGTGTATTGCTCTGTGCCTCTCTTTCTTTATCACTCTTGGACTCCTTCTATTCTCTTAAGCAGCTAGTTGCTTGTAGTGCATACATAAATCAATGCCTTTATGTAACGGGCTGTATTTCTAACAAGTTAGTTTGTCACTTTTATGGACTAATTAAGAAATCAGAAGATCACGGTGTTCGACTACGGAGGTGGAGGGTAGGGGTGGGCGATATAGCCTCAAAATTATATCACGGTATTTCAAGAATATTTGCGAGAACGATATTTATGACGATATAGAGAAAAAAAAAATATGGAACAAAGTTTTATTGGTGATTGCAGCTGGAAGGCAGCAGCATTTATTAGTGCAATCAATTACACTGAGCACTGTAATCGGTTTAAAATTCCATTTACCTCAGTAAGAATAAAAATGCCCAAACCAAATAAAATTGTAATCGGTTTGAAAGGGCCGGGATAAACATTTCCATGAACCGATCAAACGAAAAATTCCACCATGTCAACGACCTGATCCAACTACTTTGAGTGTACGTCCTTCTGTGATGTGATATACAGCGCGCGCCTCCACCAAAGTTAATTTTTCTGAAGTGTTAAACTTTTTATTTCGTAACAAGTTATTAAGATAATGTTGGAATAATGACACAGACATAGCCTGGCTACGCCATCTCATCTGACAGCGTTTGTCCCAGGCACTTTTTACTTCAACTGCGCCTGACAGAAGAATTTATTTTTCTGAGGTGTTTCTTACAGCAACACCAGATCGGCTTGGATAACGTCCCATGTAAACTGGCCACAGAATCATTCAATCGGAATTATTTTAATCGGAATGACATAAAAGTGTGCATGCAAACGAGTCTATTGAAGCACGCACACACACGTGCACTTCACTGGCATACAGAGAGCAAAGATCGCGCTGCGCATTCAGGAGCACAGAAACTTGTTATCAACGCCGCCCCACGACTTTTAGCAATAAAATAGCTAAGCTACTGGATCACTACATTATATTTCTCAGCAACGATAGGGTTACATCGCTATTTTTAAGTAATAAACGCACATCTGCGCAGACACGAATCTCTCTCTCTTTCTGTCTCTCTCAATAACTAATTCAAATAATGTAATCCATTCATTCAAATAAATGTAATCTTACGCACTACTTTATCTCTGTGTCTGATTCAAAGGAGGCAGAATGCTGGATCTAACGAGCCGTAACTGACGGAAATACCCATCAGTGTTTCCCTTCCGGTCAAATATTGCGCTGCAAACATCAATAACAGCTTTAAGTTGTCAATGTTTTGTCAGTTGTCAAGAGGGCTGACCTCTTGTAACCAAGTAGCTCCCTTTTTAGGTACTAAATCGTCATCGGAGGCTGACATGCTGCTCTTCGCGTATACTCTCAGACAGGTGTTGTTGTGCGTGTCGCTATATCATTGATATCACAATATGACACTTTTTTATCATGTAAAAATTTAGTATGATATGGCACACCCCTAGTAGAGGGTAATTGCTGAGGGATGACAGGAAACCACAACTTAGGTAAGTATGTAGAATTTTTATAAATCTTCTTTTAACTGCAGGCCTTTTTAAAAAAAAGTAACACTTTCAATAAAATAAAATAAATAAATAAACAATTCAAAGTAAATTAAATCAATACAATGAAAATAATTGAAATGGAAAAAAAATAATCATGGTCAGTTTCACACTAAACATACATTTACGATGTAATCCAGTAGACTGAAAAAAGTTAGTTCAAGTTCAACAGTAATCAAATTTTTGAAAAATTTGTGATATCACACACGTTGACGATAGGTTCGATTTTAAATTGTACAATCACTGATATCAGTTCTTTCTTTAGTTATTTCAAACAGTTCTTTGTCCCGTATGGAAAACTCAGTCTCTGTGCAGGAATAGTTTTAACTTGAGCAGGGGGAAAAAATACTCTAGTACAGTGAACTCATTGTCATGTTCAAGAAACCAATTTAAAATGATTCGAGCTTTGTGACATGGTGCATTATCCTGCTGGAAGTAGCCATCAGAGGATGGGTACATGGTAGTCATAAAGGAATGGACATGGTCAGAAACAATGCTCAGGTAGGCCGTGGCATTTAAACGATGCCCAATTGGCACTAAGGGGCCTAAAGTGTGCCAAGAAAACATCCCCCACACCATTACACCACCACCACCAGCCTGCACAGTGGTAACAAGGCATGATGGATCCATGTTCTCATTCTGTTTACGCCAAATTCTGACTCTACCATCTGAATGTCTCAACAGAAATCGAGACTCATCAGACCAGGCAACATTTTCCAGTCTTCAACTGTCCAATTTTAGTGAGTTTGTGCAAATTGTAGCCTCTTTTTCCTATTTGTAGTGGAGATGAGTGGTACCCGGTGGGGTCTTCTGCTGTTGTAGCCCATCCGCCTCAAGGTTGTGCGTGTTGTGGCTTCACAAATGCTTTGCTGCATACCTCGGTTGTAACGAGTGGTTATTTCAGTCAAAGTTGCTCTTCTATCAGCTTGAATCAGTCGGCCCATTCTCCTCTGACCTCTAGCATCAACAAGGCATTTTCGCCCACAGGACTGCCGCATACTGGATGTTTTTCCCTTTTTACACCATTCTTTGTAAACTCTAGAAATGTTTGTGCGTGAAAATCCCAGTAACTGAGCAGATTGTGAAATACTCAGACCGGCCCGTCTGGCACCAACAACCATGCCACGCTCAAAATAGCTTAAATCACCTTTCTTTCCCATTCTGACATTCAGTTTGGAGTTCAGGAGATTGACTTGACCAGGACCACACCCCTAAATGCATTGAAGCAACTGCCATGTGATTGGTTGATTAGATAATTGCATTAATGAGAAATTGAACAGGTGTTCCTAATAATCCTTTAGGTGAGTGTATATATATATATATATATATATATATATATATATATATATATACACACACACACACACATCTCTTTTCAGGCACGTGTACATCACAGCGACATCCACGTGAAGCAAAACGACACCACGTGAGAACAACTGAACTCAACGCTATGAATTCGTACCATAACTTCCAAAAATACAACATAAATCACACATATGACCATAACAAACGAAATCAATTTCAGTTTTTTCTTACAAAAGAAGTGTTGGTTTCTTATTTAAACATTAAACTCAACATAAATACATAAATTAACTCACCACATCCAGATATTCACTTTCCAGCCATACAGGATGTAATAAACCAATCAATCGTCACAAGAGTAAAATGACAACAAAATCCACTCAATATCTTCCTCTTCCAACAGATATGAAGAGATTTAAACAGTACTTTTCAAGGTTTTTTCCCTTGATCTCTATTTTCTTGATCACTAAATCTAGCGAATTTCCCTCCGTCTTCTCTTCTCCCTTCTCCGGTCTCGCGCAATCTGTTGCATCAGTGAGTGGGCGGTCCCTATCAAACGAATTCTGATTTGCTGAAACAATAACTTTTAAATACTACAAATTATTTTTGTTACAATTTATTCTATGAAAATTATTTGTTAACATCTCCAATCTTTGATTATTTTATGAAACTCATTAATAATTTGTATTAATGTATATTATAACACTTATTTAGTCTGGGTTACATTTAAGTAAACAGTCTAGCAAAATTTGTTTATCACATTCACATCTGCACTCTATTCTCTGTCATGTAAACTGTTGAGGAGGTCATGGGTGTGTTCTATAATACAAAAACACTCCTTCCACCACTAATCTCATTTTCTTAGTGTAATTACAGTATATCCCTCTATTTGTCATAACATTTTGATGAAATTCAGTGTCCACTAATTATAGACTGTTATAAAACCCAATCAAATGGCAATGATAAGAGATAAGTTGATAAGAAAAACATGAACGCATTATAAATAAATGAGTCACATTTTATCCTTTTTATTTAAACTGTACAGAATGTTTCAATTGGACAGTGACTTGCTGTCACGGTTAGTGGCTATAATGAAGTGCAAGATGAAGGAGATACTCTAACAGATTTTAATCTAATAATCAACACACCAAACAGGAGAAAATCCAGGAGAATATATAACCACATTACACTTGGACTGAAACTGAGGGCTTAAGTACAAAGGGCAAACAAATGAGCTAACAAGTTAATTAACTAGGCACAGGTGAATAGGATAATAGGAAAACTAGGTCAAAGGAAAACAGCAACTGAACACAATGAAAACGAATGGCGAGTTCACCCTGCCTGATTTTAGCCCCGATTTTGACTCGCCAACAGGTTTTGCGAAATCGCAGACAAATGCCCTAAATCATAGGCAAATCGGTGCTTGTGCACGTGAGTGACAATCACGCAGTATGAATTATCAAAGACGCGATCTGAGAGAATCGCAGATGAGTCAAATTCCTGCTGTGTGAAATGTGTTCTGACTGAAAAATACATCGGCGACGACCTACAGCCAATGAGAGAGCAAGATACAGGGCAGCGGGAGGTTTAAATGATTTATTTACCTCAAATTCTCTTTGCAGAACACACAATCCTTGCTCCCTGTGTCTCCTCAAACATTTCCTCCGCCATAATCTTTTTTCTTCGCTGCAAATCAGCACACAGACAATATGGATCGCAAACTTTCTGCAGTTTATCATTTTTAATAACAATTCCAGTCTCGCACGAGAACTTGTCTGACGCACACGTGAACTTGCGTTGTTTATTTGTTATAACTCACGTGTGTTTGGTTGTGAAACGTAGTTTGCGCATCGGAGAGAGTTGTCAATGATTCTTCCTATTGTAAAGTCATGCAGTGTGAACCTCCTGTTTCAGATCCATCGTGAAATGTGAACACAGCAGCAACTGAATGCTACCCCAGATAGTCATGCAGTGTGAAAAGAGCAGTGATCCGACGAGTTTGAAAATCGTGCAGTCTGAACTCGGCATTAGACAAAACAAAACATAACCCTGACATTACTCCCCCCTCCTGGAAGGCGCAACCTTGCACTAAGCCAGGGAGCCAGGGAGGTGCTGGCTCCTTGCACACACACAAGATAGCTATAGCCATCAAGGACAGTGCTGCCTTCTCTGGACTTAGTTCTGGGGCATGAGAGGCCTCTTGGCTGAGCTCTGGGGTAGGAATGGACTCCGGTGCAGACTCATGGGCTGGAGTGGGCTCCGCTGCAGACTCAGTGGCTGGAGCGGATAAGTGACTGATATCTGGGGCTGGAGTAGGCTCTGGAACGAACTCATGGGCTGGAGTGGTTGTGTGTGTGTGTCCCAGACACATAGCAGCGGCAACATATAGGGAAATGACCACCAGAACAGACACGAAGAGGTGGCTCTGAAACGGCTTTCTCTTTCTCAGACTCAGAATTTCAGTCTCTGGAACAGACTCTGGTATTTCACTTTCTGGAGTGGACTCTAGAATTTCCTCAATAATGAAATCTGAACCATTCAGCCAGAGAACATAGTTCATACACTATATTGCCAAAAGTTTTGAGACGCCTGCCGTTACATGCACATGAACTTTAATGACATCCTATTCTTAATCCGTAGGGTTTAATATGGAGGTGGCACACCCTTTGCAGCTACAACAGCTTCAACTCTTCTGGGAAGGCTTTCCACAAGGTTTAGGAGTGCGTTTATGGGAATTCTTCTATAAGCGCATTTGTGAGGTCAGGCACTGATGTTGGACGAGAAGGCCTGGCTCGCAGTCTCCGCTCTAATTCATCCCAAAGGTGTTCTATCGGGTTGAGGTCAGGACTCCACACCAAACTTGCTCATCCATGTCTTTATGGACCTTGCTTTTTGCACTGGTGCGCAGTCATGTTGGAACAGGAATGGGCCATCCTCAAACTGTTCCCAAAAAGTTGGGAGCATGAAATTGTCCAAAATGTCTTGGTATGCTGAAGCATTAAGAGTTCCGCCAAACCCAGACTCGTCCATCGGATTGCCAGACAGAGAAGCGTGATTCGTCACTCCAGAGAACACGTCTCCACTGCTCTACAGTCCAGTGGCAGCATGCTTTACACCACTGCATCTGACGCTTTGCATTGCACTTGGTGATGTAAGGCTTGGATGCAGCTGCTCGGCCATGGAAACCCATTCCATGAAGCTCTCTAAGCACTGTTCTTGAGCTAATCTAAAGGCCACACAAAATGTGGAGGTCTGTAGCTATTGACTTTGTAGAAAGTTGGCGACTTCTGCGCACTGTGCGCCTCAGCATGCGCTGATCCCTCTCTGTGATTTTACGTGGTCTACCACTTTGTGGCTGTTGTTCCCAATTGCTTCCACTTTGTTATAATACCACTAACAGTTGACCGTGGAATATTTAGTAAGGAGGAAATTTCACAAATGGACTTATTGCACAGGTGGCAACCTATCACAGTTCCACGCTTGAATTCACTGAGCTCATTCTTTCACAAATGTTTGTAGAAGCAGTCTGCATGCCTAGGTGCTTTATTTTATACACCTTTGACCATGGAAGTGATTGGAATGATTTGGAGGGGTGTCCCAATTCTTTTGGCAATATAGTGTATATTCCTGCAATGATTAACTAAATCTACTGGAAGACAGGAAATGATACAGTTCGTCATCGAGTCGACGAAGGAGATACTTGAATAAACTTTAATCTAATAATCAACACACCAAACAGGAGAAAATTCAGGAAAATATACAATCACATTACACGTACACCATAAACAATACAGGACGAAGAACAGACTGAAACTAAATTTTTTATCATCGGGTGGCTACATCCAAGACCACCTACAAAATGTCATAGTATACGTGCATGTTTGAGCAGAAAGAACACCATATTAGATACCAAAATAAGCAGGTCATCCGGGTACTTTTTTTACTGTGTATACTGTGTACTGTTTTTAACCTACTATAGTACGTGACTTCGGATACAGGCAAAGACATTCTCAAAAAGAGCGTCTAAGAAGTGCACCATCTGGCGCCATACTTCTTTTGTTTAATGGCGACTTAAATTCTTAATGCATATCGCCACCTACAGGGCAGTTGTGCAATAATTTTTTTATCTTATCTTTTTATCTATTATCTTTAATCAATTATATGTGAATACCTCTGAAGTAAACTAACCTGCTCCGGAGCAGATTATGTTCAGAGAGAAAGTTGATATGGCTACTTACATAACCTGAAAGTTACCTCAAGTTATCCGCTTACTGAGTAAATTTACCCAGGTAAGTCAGTAAATTCTGAATTAGTTTTGCAGAAGTCCCTCCCCTTTAACATACATTCCTGAATGACTAAGAATTCATTCCACCTGTCCACATTAGAACTGCTGAGACATTTGCCCAAACACAACAAAAACAAACACTGCTCTAAACAGTACAAGCCAGAATATGACAGCGCAGCACATTTTCAGGATCGTCTCATAACTTTCTCTTTCAGGAGCGCAGAGTAGCATTTCAGCAGTGGATATAATAAGGACATGTGACAACAGAGTTTTGGTGAATTTTCTGACATCCTGAGGGCTGTCTGTTCTGTCTGAAACGAAACAGGAAATGTGGAAAGCCTGGAAGAGAGATGGCTAGCAACGAGCAGGGGTGTCCAATCCTGCTCCTGAGGGGGGAAATTTGTCCTGCAGAGTTTAGCTTTAACCCACCTCAACAAACTTGCAAGTTTCCAGGTTTCTTAAAGACTTTTATTAGTTGGTTCCAGTGGTATTTTAGTAAATTAGATACTGCTATAGATTTTTAAAAATAGTTTGAAGTATATTTTCCATTTTTGATAGTTTTAGTAATTTTGTTATTTATTTTATTTTTATTCTTTTGGTAACACTTTACAATAAGGTCCATTTGTTAACATTAGTGAATGCATTAACTAACATTAAGAAACAAACAATGAACAGTACATTTGTTACAGAATTTTTGTTCATTTTTGTTAACGTTAGTTTAAAATCAAGTTACACTGAATGAAAATGAGAAATATTTCCTTGGCAACTAGCTAAAAATAAAATAAGTTTACATGCTAACTGAAATAAAATATTTTTTTGAAGCTAACTCTGCAGGATAGTGACCCTTCAGGACACCCCTGGCTAATATCGACCAACTAGTGCTGTGAATATCAAGCTATTATTGGTCCTTGAAGTCCATGACAGTACACCTTGAAAATTGTCATCCTTTACTCACCCTCATGCCATTTTACATGTGACTTTCTTTCTTGTGTTTTTTTTTCTGTAGAAGACAAATAATATTTTGAAAAATCTCAATGCTTTTTTGCCCATACAATGACAGTCAATGGGGTCCAACATTGTTTACCTCTGATGTTCATTCTAACAGTTGAAATGCTGTTCTGCTGAATAAAGAAAGCCAGAGTAAATGACAGAATTTAAATTTTTAGGTGAACCATCCCCTTTAAAGAAATGCATTTTGAGAAGAAAGCACTGACAGCAAGCAGTAAACCCTGACAAAAACCATTTAACGCCAGCCTTCAAATCCAAACCTATCGAATTAACTCAAACTGATTCATCTGCAAAATGTCTTTCTTGAAACCTCACTTGAGGTCAAAACTTTTCAGAGCTGGCAACGTGACGTGCAGCAGATGTGAACTTCCTTTCTCTCTCTCATTCTGTCTACCCAGCCGACCTCTCTGTGCGAATGGACAGTTCTATCTGGAAGGATGGCGAAAACGAGCGTGGCAAATCCGCTGGGCTTTTCTCCCTACATTTCCCCCAGTGTGCTCATTTCCACCCGCAGTGTGAGTTTACAGAAATAGACAGGCCGTGTCCGAGCAAATGAGGCTGTTCTTTGTGATGGCGGTCGGCCCCCTACCAGGTGACATTTTGGATGGGTTAGTCAACGGCTGAGTGGAGCGACAGGAGCTGGGAGGGTAACGGTGTGTGCTCTATGCACAGTGAATATGCAACTGTCACATCTTCATTCACACTTATATAACAATGTGACACTTTCTGGGGGACGAATGGACAAAGCCTTTAGGTCTACTTACTGTAGGTGACATTCAGACTGTCAATATCCACCCAACACTCTTAAAAATAAAGTTTCCAGAAAGGGGTTTTCACAGCAATGCCATAGAAAAAACATTTTAGGTTACCCGACGAACCTTTTAGTGAACAGTTCTTAAAAAAAAACATTTTTTCTTAGTTTGAAGAACATTTTCTACTACAAAAGAACGTTTTGTAAGGTTCCATGGATGTTTAAGGTTCTTCATGGAACCATAGACGGCAATAAAGAATTTAAAACACAGAAGTTGGGATAGTCTTTTCTTCCTTGTTGCAACGTATATTCAAGTTAAACGACTTCTTGAACAAGTATAGGGCGGGTATCCATTTTGTCCATAGGGAATTGATTGGATCTTTGTGGTTTGCTATTGCTGTGATCTCATGTGAGTGACAGGCTGTTCCGCCCTTGTGCCAGTAAATATGTCAACAGAGAAGAGAAATCGCTGTAAGGGGAATTTATTCTGATGAAAGATTACGAGGACTTTAAAAAAAAAACATATTGTGCAGGGATAAATCATTTATAATAAATGCTGCCACATTTCATATAGAAAAATAGGAATTGTCAACTTTAATTTCATGGTGATTTTAAGAGTGTAGCATGTTGCAGTGTGTTATCATTTTGTTCTAGTTTACTCAACGAAAGCCTGAAAGGTGGTCTTATTGATCGTGAATGTACATGAATCATTATCCAATTGATTGCGTGTGATGCATGCAATTAAAAAGAGCCTTTAGCTTAATCAAAGAGCCGGTTAATATGTGTAATAAAACATCATGTGGCTTTTTTTAATCACCCCTTTGAGATTTATCAGAGTGGAGGGTGAATATTTGACACCTGTCCCCCTAAGACTCCACTGCATCGAACCATCAGAGTCGCATCTTGAATAAACACACAGGGTGCTAATTGTCTAAAAGACTCTGAGCTTATCAGCATTCCGCCTCTGCGCCTTTGGATCAATACCATCGGTGAGGAACTACAATCACTCTTATACAGTGGAGACGACACTCTAGTTATCTGATCTCACGCTACGATTGGCCTATAATTGGCTTGCATTAAATGACATCTAAACAAATTGAAGGCAGCGGATTAGGAAAAATGCCTTTGATCAAATTCAATGATTTTATCATCTTCAGGACACTATTATGCAAATGATTTTGTGTGAGGTGTCATAATGCATGCTCTCTAAGCATCTATATGAATCATAGTATGTGTTATGAAGGCAATGACGTTACTAATGGTCTATTTATAGGCCTAAATAACCCTCAAAATCTTGAATGGTGGTATAAAGTTTAATGCCATGTAGAGGCGACTCCAAAACTGCAAATCTTGAGCACTTAAGCACTTAACCCTGGGTTGCTGCAAAGGGACTAATGGTGCAATTGAATCCCTGGGGCAGGTTGCATAAACATAGCTGACAAACTAGCAGTTAGTTAGGGCTAATCAGTCTTTTTGTATTCAAATTAGACCAATCTACCTCTTCATGTAACTGACTTAAAATAGTTATGAATGGTCTTAAAGGGGACATCGGATGAAATGTTCGCTTGTTTTTTGCATTTAGTTAGGTTTCTGGCTTGTCTGCCAGTTCGGAAAAGCTGAAAAGAAAACACGCAGCCAGTTTGTTATGGGCTGTCTTGAGTCTGTGTCATCCAGCGAGCTGTTTCAATTTGCAGCCGGTTTCTACGTAGGTAGCTAGTTATTTGAATAAGACCACCCACATGACCTCTTGATGCTAGAGGTCAGAGGAGAATGGGCCGACTGATTCAAGCTGATAGAAGAGCAACTTTGACTGAAATAACCACTCGTTACAATCGAGGTATGCAGCAAAGCATTTGTGAAGCCACAACAAGCACAACCTTGAGGCGGATGGGCTACAACAGCAGAAGACCCCACCGGGTACCACTCATCTCCACTACAAATAGGAAAAAGAGGCTACAATTTGCACGAGCTCACCAAAATTGGACAGTTGAAGACTGGAAAAATGTTGCCTGGTCGGATGAGTCTCGATTTCTGTTGAGACATTCAGATGGTAGAGTCAGAATTTGGCGTAAACAGAATGAGAACATGGATCCATCATGCCTTGTTACCACTGTGCAGGCTGGTGGTGGTGGTGTAATGGTGTGGGGGATGTTTTCTTGGCACACTTTAGGCCCTTTAGTGCCAATTGGGCATCGTTTAAATGCCACGGCCTACCTGAGCATTGTTTCTGACCATGTCCATCCCTTTATGACCACCATGTACCCATCCTCTGATGGCTACTTCCAGCAGGATAATGCACCATGTCACAAAGCTCGAATCATTTCAAATTGGTTTCTTGAACATGACAATGAGTTCACTGTACTAAAATGGCCCCCACAGTCACCAGATCTCAACCCAATAGAGCATCTTTGGGATGTGGTGGAACGGGAGCTTCGTGCCCTGGATGTGCATCCCACAAATCTCCATCAACTGCAAGATGCTATCCTATCAATATGGGCCAACATTTCTAAAGAATGTTTTCAGCACCTTGTTGAATCAATGCCACGTAGAATTAAGGCAGTTCTGAAGGCGAAAGGGGGTCAAACACAGTATTAGTATGGTGTTCCTAATAATCCTTTAGGTGAGTGTATATAGGAAGGGGGTGGGCTCCTTGTATGAGCTGTGATTGGTCCGTCCTTCGGACAGACGTGGTGTAATTGGTGCTTCCATAGTCTATCACGCCTGGGAGCGTTCCCATATGCGAGATACCTCGCTCTGTTCTCAGAGAACCGGGGTTACGCAAGTAACCTAACGTTCATGCTCATATACTGAGAATCATGCAGATTTTGGCTACATGCTCTGAGTAGTACTGTACATTAAGAAAGTTATTTCCCTTACCCCAGGAATTAACATTTCTTAGAATTAATAATGAATTAATACTGAGTGTTTGCTGGGCGAACATTGCTGATTGTGGTTATTGTGGTATTAATTCTGCTACATCAAGTTAATTCTATTAACTGATCCAAATATTTATAATTAATTATAACGAGTTATAATTAATTATTCATATTTCCCTTGAGCTAATTTTCTACAATAATAATGATTAGAAATTGAATGTACTTCATATTCTGAGACAGGCCAAATAAAAGGAGGCCGCAAGGTCATAAGCCCTGTGAGGAGCCCATTCTAAAGGTTCGTTTTCCTCTCTGGCCTTTTGAGATAGTAACTCGTTAATTGGAAATGATTTCTGCTCAGGCTTAAGGAGAGACCTCCCTTTGTTCCTGTATCTATCAACACAAGCCCAGGCTCAAAGTTATCTGTTTGCACAAGAATGTATCTGTCAGAGAAGCAAAGTCTTTTCACCACTGAGGTTAGATCACACCACTGATGTCTAACGATAAGTCTTAACCTAAATACAGTACTGTGATGCAACACATACAGTATAACTGTGGCTTCAAATACATTGCGGATGACACTGTGCATGAATCTACAGAAGACATTCGGACAAAAATGAGATTCAGCAGGGTTTTCGCACCGCAAAACAACCTTTATGGAGAAAGTGCTTATGTTAATGCAACGACACAGGCTGAGCGCTTTGAGTTGCTGCTGAATGAAGTGAAACGAAAAGGTGACGCTTCCAGCTCTGAAATCATCCATGGCCCATTTTAGACAGGGCTAATTTCCATAAACATGGAACTCTCTGTACATCACAGTATATTAAAAGTGCTGAAAAATCTATTCCATACATTGTACTCCATTAAGATGTCATTGTTGCTATTGAAAGTAATTCAGTTGCAAATCAAATCGCTTTGTTGTGTCAGTGCATTTGATGTAAGCAGTTGGTGGCCTCTGTTAACTTACCCACTCGGCGAGGAGCGGGAGGAAGGAAAAGAATTATTGGAGCTTTGAGAGCGTTTGTTTTGTGTTTACTTCAGAAAATTGGGCCACTGGGGATTCAAATAAAAACTATTTCTCAATTGAAATGTTATTTTCATCCCATCTGCATGCAAATTCTGACACGATTTGCTTTGTGCCTGACGGTATAGGTGCTTAATTTGCATTCAAGACGTTTCACGCAAAAAACACTGAGAATAATTGTCAATTGTTCCTGACTGCCAGTGCTGATCATCGGACAACACGGGTTATTTCCCGCCGAGCAGTCGAAAAATGCTTCCTCTGGTAAATTAGAACTGATAGAGGAACACAGACAGGAAACTGCTGTGAGCTGAAATATTCAAACTGTTTTTAATTTAAACTACACGTTGAGAGGACTGCTGAGTGGTTTTGTCAATTAATGGTGCAAAAAGGTCATTGTGAAAACTAATAATTTATGAATATTACGCTAATTTAAATTGAAGTTAGGTAACTGTTTCTCTAGTCTAATGTTGCATACATCATTTGCTGCATTTTCTGTTACAATATTGAGCTGCAATGTAATGTAAAGTTTTCTCACACAAGATCATGGAGAGCAATTGTATTAAACATACATTTTAATACAGTATGATGTACAATTTCATGATAAAATATGAAAGCAGATGCCTTAATCTACACTTTTGTTGCGGAAATTCACAAACAACTAAATTGTTTATTTGCACACGCTGTTTGCATTAACCCTCATCCCAAATCCTTCCCTCATGACAAATCCTTCCCTCGTTTTTTTTTTGTTATTTTATTTACCTTTAAATTACTAGATTTTATAAATAAATAATAATTTTAACACATTCTTTTTAACTTAAATTCAAAATAATTCACAATTTCATGCATAAACCTTTTAATTCAGCTCAAAATATCTTACATTGGGTGTCTTTGCCAACCTCTTGTGGAAAAAAAATAACATGATATTTCATAACTCTTGCCGCTAGATGGCTTTATAGCTCTATATGGAGCAAATGAGCTGTTCTGCTGGGTCCCAAAGTCAGTTTCTCTTCAGTATGCATTCTGATACACATGTAGACATTATAAAATAATTTTTTTGGTAAAGTTTTAGAATTTTAAGCTTAAATTTTTAGCATTTTTAGGTTTTTCTATGTGTACTGATGCATTCCTCGCATTCCATTTATTCCTAAGGGGGTCAAATTGACCTGTGAGGGAAGGATTTATTACTTTTTTTTTATTTTAACCACAAAACTCCTTGAATCCATTTTTTTGTGTGTATTTGTGGTTCAAGTACGACAAAAGTCCTCGGGTCTTGGACCACTCCGATGAACACTCGAATAAAAAATAAAAACTCAAATAAAAATACAATTTTTTTTGGGTCAAAATGACCCGAGGGAAGGATGAGATCAAATTATTCACTAAATGAATTATCTAAATTATGTAACAGTGCAAAAACGCTCTAAAAAATTAGTGCTGAATGCAATTAAAAAAAAAAAATAATGGTCTGAAAACAATGATGCAGCATTACTCAAACAGTTACTTGTAAGAAAAGCACTTAATTCATAATTTAACTAATCAGTTAACGTCACTGAGCCTGGCCAATTTGCAACCGGTAACGCATCCAAGCCAAGTCTCTATACAAATCACATAATGGTCTGTAGCATTAGGCATAAAGCTTCTTTGAAATCAATAACTCATCAGTTGTAGTAGACGTAATGGTTTTGACACCTACCTGTGTGATAGCCTGGAGGAGTTTGCCATAGCTGTAGACAATCACAATAAAAGGGAGAATAAGGCAGAAGATAAACAGACAGATAATGTAAGACGCGTTGTTGACCGTCCTGGCGGCCCAGTTGACACTGCAGGTGGTGCCGGGACCCTCTGGACCATAGCAGCTCCATCCAAACAGTGGCGGAAGAGTCCAAACCATGGAATATATCCAGGAGAAGGCAATACCCATGGCCACCTTTCTGTAATTGGTAGAGTCGGCTTGCGTGGCCCCCATCATGGTGCAGTAGCGCTCGTAAGAGAGCACTGCCAGGGAGATTAGCGACACGATGCCTGTGCAAACAGAAGAGAGATACAGACAAAAAAAAAAACACACTGTTATGAGTAATAGCTGCGGTCCTGGGTTGCTTACAGTTCCTTATTGTCTTTGAGGGTTTGTTTACATCAAGTAAAAGGCCAAATCTGTAGATTTATCGCATACACTGCAAACATACATCAATCTCAGTGCTGTGGGTTTACCTTGCTTAACAGGAAAAAATTAGAATATAGATGCAGAAAATACTGTCAGTCTTTTATTTCAAAATTGCGTTAATTGGTTTCTTTGCGAAATTTACTACAATTGTTTTTAAAGTAAATCTTACAACAAAGTTTTGCATCAATAATTTCACTGTAAAAAAAAAACTATTGTAATTTTAACAGTAAATGGCTGTAAAAATGCTACGTAAAGTTCCCTTATTTTATACAGGGAAAACTGAAATAGATCTAATGGGACATTTTACAGTAAAATACTGTATATAGTTGTGTCACTATAATGTTTTTGGAAGTGAAAAATAACAAGTTATCTTAAAACAGCAGTGAAAAAACATACACTGACATTCCCAGAATTCTTTGTGACACTTCACATTTGAAATAAATGTTTTTTCTTATCATTTATGTACATTAGGCTAAATCGTATGTTGTAAAATTAATGTTTGTTGTATCATTTTAGTATTGTGCATTAACATGATGGTGTTTTGTATTTGTGTGTATTACACTGTGCACCTCTATATACAGTATTAGTAGTATTTACCTCAGCTTATGGAAAAGTTACTTGTATTGGACTTTGATTCATCGGGTGGCTTTTTCTTCACCACTTGTCCTTTTAAGGTGGTTGTCAGTTTATCTCAAAGGTAAAAAGGTAATTTCAGTAATTTGATATCCTATAAACATTATTTCAGGTAATGAAATATATATTTTTTTACTGTTCATTTAAGTTAAATTGGTAAAACTTTAAGTGTTGGAACCATATTTTTTACGGTAAAGGTCTGGCAACCACAGCTGCCTTTTTTTATTGTAAATTTCTTTCTTTCTTTTTTTTTTTTTTTTACAGTGCCATACGTAATAAGAACCAGACTTTCTATACTACAAAGTGTTATTTATCTTATCGAGTTCCTCTTCAGAAAACCTGCTTTAGTGTTGTTGTTGTTGTTGTTAGAGTTACATTGGTGATTTATAGTCTTATAAAAACTGAACAAGGCAAGCATCCTTATCAGTGCACCACACAATACACATGCAGACAGCTTTTGGTGCATCTGGTAAGGGACACTTCTGTTTTATTGTGCACTCCTCCTCTGTCATTGTACAGTGTACTGTCATTTGTGCTGGCAAAACCAAAAAAACTCTAAAAATATCTCACCTGAAACTGAAGGCAGCTATCATGTCCCTGCCATTTTAACTGTGAAGAGCAGGTGTTCACACTCATTTGAGATGTGACTAACTGCAAAGTCTCGTGGTAAGGCACAATGGAGTGTGTATTATTACAATCAAGCAAAATGTATTGCGAAATAGTGCCAAGTAAGGGTTTCAAATTTCCTGATACTAAGTTGATACTGCAATAAACAATAACAAAACAGTACTGCTATTAGTACTGAGTACAGACTCAATTCAGTGCATGATTTCTGAATTCTAGAAACTACTTTAATTTGTAGCAAACAAATACAAGATTATAATAACATAAATGTGTCAGAAGTTGCAATCCTACCATATTTTATTTTCGAATTTAAGGGTCTCATTAGGCTTAAATGAGCAAAGAAACAAGGACTCCACAATACACACTACTTTTTTTTTTTTTTAATTAAGCCAACTTTCCAATTATGGAAACTTTATGGGTCTTTTCAACAGTACACTGTAAGAATGTTTTCATCATCTTTGTTTCCAATTTATGAGTTTTTAACTTATTTAATAGTTCCAACTCCATTTTCTTAAATGAATTAAAACGGTTAGTTGACTTTTTTACAGTGTACTTTCGAGCATTTCTTTTTGGTGTCTTTTTTGTTTACATCCTTACGCGCCACCACGTTATGGTATCAGATAGTAATACTTTCATGTCCTTTTGGAATAGCACATCATGCAAAGAATATCCTAGTATTACTGTGGTACATTTCCAGAAATATGGTACTACCAGTGCCATATTTATTATTCAAATTTAAAGGGGTCATGAATTAAGAAATCAACTTTCCCTTGAGCTTTTGATATATAAAAGGTCATGGTAATATAAGAATTGAAAACTTCCTTGTTAGTCAAAGAAAAGCTTTTATTGACACCAGGCCCAGCAAGCGATCAATCTCAGAATATGCCACATCTTGACGTCAGAGTGTGGTGAAACACTGCCTCAACAGAAAAAGAACAACGCCTGCTTCTGCAGCCCTGCCCACAGACTCGTGCCTGAGATGATATAGGCCTACATAGAGCTAAACCGGATCGAACTTCTAAGCAATAAACATACCGCATAAGCTTCATTCGGATTCCAAAATTATGAATGCATGGATGAACTTTATTTTTAATGAAGATCCAGCTCACGTGGGTAAAACATTGCACGTTTGTTCCTTCATTTCACCACAGATTCGTTTGTAAACAAGAGACTGGATTTGCAGACAGGATGAGATTATATTAATGAATGAAGCAACACACTTATGTGAGTAAAAAATGTCTTTTTAAATGTGATAGTATTGCATTGTTACAGATCGTTTGATATCTATTTATGTGTACGTGTCTAACAGAACATACCTTAGTACGCTGTTAAAGGCTGAAGAATCCTTTATTTGTGGTGTTGCTGGTTCATTGCGATCCGGGATCAGACTCTGACTTTTATGGGCCAGGGCTCGCAAAGGCCACCAAAACGTAAGCCCGCCCTGCCAACAGGCTATCTTAAATAGTGAAATAACATTTCTTTCTTGATGTGCGTCGTTCATTGTCTGGCTATCACCAGACCAAGCTCAATTTAAGATTGAACACTGGTCTGGGGAGTCTGCTATGTATTTTCTACTGCACAAGAGGCGTGATAAACGAGCATAATTCAAATGACTCTGTACGCAATTGGATAGTCCTTCAACCAATCAGACCACAAGAGGCGTGATCAACAAGCAACGGCCCATCGCTTCTCTATCGTCATCGTGTTAAACCCGCCAATAGCGCGCCAGGTGGATAAGCCAGTCTGTGATTGGTTCCCGCAAAAGTGTAACAGAAGCAGTAGAAATGAATGTACAGGTTTCCAGACTGAGTCGCGAAATCAAATCGCCGGCAGATCAGACGTCAGCCGTCGTTCACTCTCTTGACTTGATATTTGAAGGGCTTGTGCGCGCGCTCGTGTGTGTGTGTGTGTGTACGGTTCGCGGCTATATCCACCGATCGGGCGGGCCAAATAATAAAAAAATAACATTCCAATCAATCGCGGGCGGATGAGAGATAAATCTTGTTTGTTTGATAAAGATATTTTGCGAGCCCTGTGAGCGATTAATTCCAGTTGCTGTTTCCCCACACGCTTTCAAAACAATTCCTACATGTACTGACAGGGGAGCTGAAGCTAATTTAATATGCAAAGCTTATCCAATCCTAGCCGTGGGCGTTTACTTCCAAGTGTTCACTGCGGCATGCCTATAAAAACCTAGCGTTTCTTGAGAGAACCTCAAAACCAGGGTAGAAAATAGCCTATTACTTATTCATTATGATGTTTTTAAATGTAAAAACCATGCGAACGTCTTAAGTTGACCTCAGACAACAGTATAAAAAAATAAAAAAGCCAGTTCATGACCCCTTTAAGGGTCTCATTGGGCTTAATTGAGCAAAGAAACAAGGACTCCACAATACTTTCAAGCCAAGAGGTCAATTTGTGATGTTTAGGTTTTTTTGCTGTGTGAATTCGCAGATCAGAGTTCACCAAACTTTGTTAAGCACTGAAAGACAAAACTTTTTCACATGCGCTTGTGTTTCCAGTCTCTTGCAGAAACTCTTTGGGAGATCATTTCATGAAAATGATCTCCCAAAATCCTGCCATCTTAACCATAAAGAAAGCTTCTTAGAAAGACTGCTCAAAAATTGTACAAATAGACTATAAGCTTGAATATTTAAACTCTAAGCCTGAAAAAATATATATCAAGAACATTTTGAATGTTAATAGTCATATTTCCCTGCCTGATATGTGTGTGTATATAAAACCTACACTGTGTAACATCTGGATGAAGCTATGTCTTCATGAGCCTGACAATGTGTTTGCTTTACTGATGATTCAAAGAATAAAGGCTGAAATTTATTAGCATTGTTAGCACTTTTATCAGTGTAATTTATTCAAGGGAAATAATCTGTGAAACAAGTGTATAGTCCAATGCTTACAATTAACATCATTATGGCATTAGACATTGTGAACGAGTCAAGAAACTTATATCATATGCATGGCGGTTCCTGATGAAAGCTAATCAGGAAGGGGAGTAATGAGCCTTTTCGAAGCAATGAGAGGCATTTGTCATCAGGCTTTCAAGGAGTGGAACTGATTACAGAGCTTTTCTCCATAAAAGCACACTTAGTTCTCCCATAAGCGTTGTTTTATCGATTCATTCTGCTTTGTTTAGCCGAGGTCCCTGGCCAGTCATTTAAGTTTTGACAATTACAATGTTGGCAACATTCTTTAATTGCTTGCACTTCGTTTATAAGCACTGATGTAAAAATCTGTTGTCATATAATACAGACCAATTTGATCTTAAGGGCTGCTGGCACCAGAAAAGTGACAGCTGTTAATTAACAACAAAGCAAAACAGCTATTGACTGGAAATACTACTCTCATCATCTCTGCCCCATCAGAGCCTGTGTTATGGGTCAAGTACAGGACAGCACACATCTCTTTTCCCTGAATACAGTTCTCCACGCCTTCAGGTCAAGTGCTAAACCCCAATCAGGAAAAATGTCTGCCCTCATGGTGTGTTTATCTAACATCTTTCCAATTATGGAGACTTATGGGTCTTTTCAACTGTACACTGTAAGAATGTTTTCATCATCGTTGTTTCCAATTTATGAGTTTTTAACTCATTTAATATTTTTTACTTCATTTTCTTCATTAGTAAATAAATAAAAATTGGTTAGTTGACTTTTTTACAGTGTACTTTTCGAGCATTTCTTTTTGGTGTCTTTTTTGTTTACATCCCTACAAAAATGTACTACGCCACCATGTTATGGTATCAGATGGTAATACTTCCACGTACTTTGGAATAGCACTTCATGCAAAGAATGTGTAGGCCTATTACTGTGGTACATTTCCAGAAACATGGTACTACCATGGTAGCCACACTTTTTTGTGTTAGTGCAATAGGTGCACAACATATGTTACATAAACTATAGCACATAACCAGTACAAAGAGTTTAATCGGTCTACAAGAAAACATCATTTTAAACTGATTGCCATCTATGGGCAGAGGGGAGTTACATCCTGCTTTCCTATTATGTGTAAACATATAGAATATGTTGGATTAAGCGGATATGATGTTTATATTACAGGTGCATTCATTTTTGGATTCTGTGCTGTACAGAAAAAAATCTAGAAACTACACGTAAAACAAATAAAACATAAAAGGATAGAATCACAAAAAATGTCAAGTGTTTAAGAAAACTTTTTCATAAAGAATATGTCGATTTCAATATGATATATTTTTAATACAAAAATAAAAAACATACCAAACAACGTTGGTGGGACGTTGTATTGTAACTGTTAGTTATATTTGGGTCTTTTCCTGGCATAAGCTTTCCGTTGACAATTTAACTGCAAACATTTAACTTAAATAAGTTGCAATTATTCATATTATTTCAACTTTTGGAATGGAAACGGCGTAGAGTATCTGCCTGGCGGAAAAAAAACATTCTACAGCAGCCCGAGTCTGACGTGTCTGAAGTAAGACGCTTTACCTCACGAGAAATAATACCAATAATTTGAATAAAACGACGTAAATAACACGATCATTTTTTGATGACATTGAAGTGTATCGGTTACCTAAAGGTATGGGGGATTTTTTAAGAAAATACGACTATATGTCGGTTATTCAAATTGTCATAGTCATGACAAGTTCAAAACGATAAGTTAGCATGAAGAAATATAAAAATAGACTTCTACATTTCCTTCTCTCTTTCTCACACTGTTCTGTTACTGGTAGAATTTTACTTCGAAAGACGTTGAAAGGCGAGGTTCCTAAAGCGTTCCAAATGGAACGTGCTAAAAAACATTTCTGCAACGTTGTGGAAATACACATTTAGAATGTTAAACATCTGTCGTATTAAGTAGCCTATCTAACACACAAGAGTTATCATCATAACACTTTCACGATTAAAATGCGTTTTACAATGCAGCCTGGCTTGCGATGTGTGATTCAAAAGTACCAAACTATGGCAAATGCATGCAAATCCAACTTTAATCGACTGACACCGCTGTAATACACAGACTTACCCAGGCATGAATTGATGAAGCCATACCACACGCATCCCGCGCGTCCGATGAGCCACCGTCCCTGCATACTGGCGGCGAAGCTGAACGGAGTGCCGAGGACGCACACCAGCAGATCACTGACTGCGATGCTCACCAGAAGACAGTTCATGGGCGAGCGCAGCACTTTGTAGCGACAGAACAGAATGAGAACGAGCGTGTTGTTGAGAAACCCGAAAGTTCCAATGAATCCAAGGCACACCGCGACCACCAAGTGTCCCGTCGGGCTCAGAGTGTGTGCTGAGTGATTCTCATTCAAATGCGCGCTGGTCCCGTCACCTCCTCCAGCGCACCACGCGCAACTCCGACTCACGTTGGACTCAATCATTGCACCATTAATTATGGCTTATGTAAAGGATTTAGTCAGTTTGGTTTTCAAACGAGAGTCTGTGCTTTGTAAAGTGGGTGGATGGTTCTAACCCATTATTTCAGTGGGACTGGAGTTCACCAAACGCTACATGCAGAAGTACATTATTGCCACAGATAGAGGTTTCGAATTGTGGTCAAGCCAATTATGCCCCTCCTTGGGATGAATGGGAGTTTTTATTACCCCCCGCCTAGCTGACGTCTACGTCTCAAGCCACCGATCATATGCCAATATGTTCCTCTTTCGTTTTTCACCCTTAAAGCCATTATATTGTACATACATTATATTGTAGTCTGTGCTGCAACGTGGAAACTTGCTTTATAAAATACTATAAGCAGGTGAACTAAGTCTGTTGAATGCTCACACAAATCGCATAGCTAAAGCACAATACAGATTTATTAGCAAATTTCTGTAGTTTTAAGATTTTTTTTCTCTTTTTAATATGGTTGTGTTACCTTTCTCTTTCTCCAGTGAGGTATACATTTTAAATATGACGCATGTGGTAAAATATAAATTATAATATTATATAAATTATAATTAAATATAAATATAAATTAACTGCTTTTATGCACGTCAAAATCTGCATAAATCCATTAGATTGCAACATAAAAATGACTTTCAAGGGTCAGAGGTAACAAAAAAAAACCTTCACTGTACTTTTTACCAATTTGTTGTTGTTAATTTTCACAATATTACAATAGTTTACATTGTTAAAAACAATTATATTAATTACAGTAATTATATTATAATTAAAGCAGTTAAGAGATTTTAATTCTACTCCAAGATAAACTCTGAAAGAGCTTTGAAACCCATAGTAAAAAAGAAAACTAAATGATGCTGTTTTAATATAATGAAATCTTTAGTAATCACATCAATTATTGTATTAAGATTGTGATACATTTTTCTAAGTAGCAGCATACATCAGCTGTCACCTGAAAAAAAGATATTAAGTTTTTTATAATTTACTTAATTTATGTTGCATAATTTAAAAAACAAATTTGATTTCTAATATTCCAATTTTGTCTTTGCTGAACACTGACACCTGTGGGGGAAAATAACAATCTTTTAAAAATGAGACCAGAATAAGATCAAATTTTGTGGTCAATAAAACTTCAGTGTTTCCATATATTTACCTCTTAAAGGGATTCTTTTAAGAGGTGAGAGGTCAGGAAAAGCAGTTTTCTCTCCCTATTTATCCATCTTTTTCCACAAGGGGCATCAGTGAATTGCTCCGCAATCAATTCTATTGACGTGGGATTTCATTGTGTTTTGTACCAATGATGAGGTCCAAATCTAAGTGAAGGTTTCAATAAAAGTAGAACATCTAAGTGGAGTGGACTGTGCAACAGGTTCATTTTCAGCATGAATCCAAAGAGATCCATTCTCTGTATCCTGCATTAATTAATCCCATATGATACACTTGAACCCGTTTGAAGCTCAAAATTGAATCTTAAAAAAATTATTTGAGCAAAGTCAGGTTTCTTGCCATCATAAAATTGAAAAGACTTTTATTCGGGAATTCATGAAACTTTTCTATAAAAAGTCCCCATAAAACATGGAAACCCAACATGTGTATATAAATCACCAGAAGATGGTCTTTAAAAAGTAAGATCCCCATAAACTGCATAGGTACCCCACAGCAATATTAAACATAAACTGTGCAATAAGATTCCAGGTTAGGTTAAAAGTTAAATCAACACTGAGATAATTATTTAGCTTACTGAAAAATCACACTTTTGCTGATCAGCACTATGAAATGTCATGCAGCGCAATCTAAACTCAGCAAAAAAAGAAACGTCCTCTGACTTTCAACTGTTTTTACTTTCAGTAAACTTAATGTGTGTAAATATTTGTATGAACACTAAAAGAGTCAACACCATAAGACATAAACTAAAAATGTTTCACAGACATGTGACTAACAGAAATAGAATAATGTGTCCCTGAATGAAGGGAGGCTCAAAATCAAATGTACCAGTCAGTATCTGGTGTGGCCACCAGCTGCTTGAAGTACTGCAGTGCATCTCCTCCTCATGGACTGGACCAAATTTGTCAGTTCTTGCTGTGAGATGTTACCCCACTCTTCCACCAAGGCACTTGCAAGTTCCTGGACATTTCTGGGGGGAATGGCACTAGCCCTCACCCTGCGATCCAACAGGTCCCAGACGTGCTCAATGGGATTGAGATCCGGGCTCTTCACTGGCCATGGCAGAACACTGACATTGCTGTCATGCAGAAACTCACGCACAGAACGAGCAGTATGGCTGGTGGCATTGTCTTGCTGGAGGATCATGTCCGGATGAGCATGCATAAAGGGTACCACATGAGGGAGGAGGATGTCTTCCCTGTACCGCAAGGCATTGAGATTGCCTGCAATGACAACAAGCTCAGTCCGATGGTGATGTGATATACCGCCCCAGACCATGACGGACCCCCCACCTCCAAATCGATCCCGCTCCAGGGTACAGGCCTCGGTGTAACGCTCATTCCTTCGACGATAAACACAAATCCGTCCATCACCCCTGGTGAGACAAAACCGTGACTCATCAGTGAAGAGCACTTTTTGCCACTCCTGTCTGGTCCAGCGAAGGTGGGTTTGTGCCCATAGGTGGTGTTGTTGCTGGTGATGTCTGGTAAGGCCCTGCTTTACAACAGGCCTACAAGCCCTCAGTCCAGCCTCTCTCAGCCTATTGCGGACAGTCTGAGCACTGATGGAGGGATTGTGTGTTCCTGGTGTGACTCGGGCAGTTGTTGTGGCCATCCTGTACCTGTCACGCAGGTTTGATATTCGGATGTACCGATCCTGTGCAGGTGTTGTTACACGTGGTCTTCCACTGCGAGGATGATCAGCTGTCCTTCCTGTCTCACTGTAGCGCTGTCTTAGGCGTCTCACAGTGCGGACATGGCAATTTATTGCCCTAGCCACATCAGCAGTCCTCATGCCTCCCTGCAGCATGCCTAATGCACGTTCACGCAGATGAGCAGGGACCCTGGGCATCTTTCTTTGGGTGTTTTTCACAGTCGGTAGACAAGTCTCTTTAGTGTCCTGGGTTTTTAGAACTGTGACCTTAAATGCCTACTCTCTGTAAGCTGTTAAGGTCTTAACGACCATTCCACAGGTGCATGTTAATTAATTAATTATGGTTAATTGAACATGCATGGAAATACAGTCCTGAAAAAGGGACGTTTCTTTTTTTGCTGAGTTTATCTTTCCCTCAGAAAACTAAAAAAAGGAAAAGCCATAAAAAAGCCAGCTGAGTGCAACGCAAGGGACATTTTTGAGCCCTGAACATTTCTCCTAATCAAACATTCTTTTATCTTCCACCAGAGGAGCTAGATATCTGTATAGTCTATCCCTATACCTATTAATCACAGAAAACTTTCAGCATTTTTACATTTTCAAAAAACATTGTTTATGATACAAGCGGTTTTCCTCAAAACGTGTCCCAATGACACGATCAAAAATGACTGGTATTACTATCTTTGTGGGAACATTTGGTCCCCATAAGTATACCAGAACCCCATGGAACATTAAATAGACATAACAGGACACCTACCCATCACAGGAAACTTTCTGCATTTGTATATTTTCAAAAAACATCACTTAGTATGATTTATAAAATGTCCCCACAAGGACAAGGATTTCGGATATTGCCATCTTTGTAGTATACTTTGTAGTATAATGGGTATACCAGGACAACACACACACACACACACAATTTCCACAATAATATTAAGCACCACAGCTGTTTTCAACATTGATAATAATAAGAAATGATTCTTGAGAACCAAATCAGCATTATAATGATTTCTAAAGGATCATGTGACACTGAAGACTGGAGTAATGGCTGCCAAAAATTCAGCTCTCAAATTTTTTTCAGTAAAATATCCAAAAACCATTAGGCCAGTGTTATATATTTTTATATACTTTACTCTTACTGTAGTGTGCAACAAGTGTCATAGCAGCCGCCGAGCAAACGCACAGAGTAACGTCATAACATCATTTTCAACACATTCAAATGTATCTAATATGATAAACAGAGCTGCGTTACCTCATACTCATGACCGGAAAAGCAGAAATGGCGCCGGCGACTGTGGCATAATAAAAGTCCCGCTGCTCACGAGGCGTGTGTTGCGTTCATCTTATTAACAATCGCTCCAGCGGCCTTGCTCAGCTCCCACAACACTCGGTCCTGCTCTGCTTCAACTACAGTAATGTTAATAATCGCATCCATGAACATGATTTCTGCCCGAGTCCTATCCCGATTCTTTTCCACCGGATGTGAGGTAAAGACCACATGTCCCAAGATTCTGCGCTCAAACTTGGAGTCATCAAACTACGCCTTTGTTTTGAATACGCAACCTCTAGCGGACGGAAAAGTTACATAGTGCACCTTTAATTTAGATAATATTTATTAAATAATTAATAATATTTCACAATATTACTGTTTTTACTATATTTTTTATCAAATAAATGGCACCTTGGTGAACATAAGAGACTACTAAAACAAAATGTTAAACATTTGAACGCTAATATGTGAGCGGTCCCTTTAATAACTCTCAAAACACATAACTAAACATCTAAGCCTGATAAAAATCTAAAGTGAGTTTGAATAAAACAATGACACGGTAGGGTTGAAAAGAAGCTAGGGTACTCATTGACTTTTGATCTTTTGTCCATACCTGTCATCTCTGAAAATAAACAACAAATCTCCTTGCCAAAACATTTTCTCTAATAATGTTGGGATGGCAAGGCAACACCATTACAAAATAAATCCCTCCCTCCAGTGTGCTATCAGCTGGGAGGCTGCAGTTTATTGAATTTGCTCTGTGTGCGGTGCTCAAGGTCATAATTATGAAGTCTGATTAGTTCATATGGGTGGACATGAGTGAGGTGAAGAGGATTTTTTTTTTATATAGTCTTGCTTAGCTTCTTCTCTCACATTAACCACAGGCATGAACAGACATTCATTCAAACACAGTCACACCCACATGAGCATCATAGATTCAATTTGATTATATTTACCACCACACCACACCATAGACTTTCTGAATCGTTTGTCACGTATTCAAAACAAAGGCGTATCTTGATGACACCTTGTTTTATCATATGAGACATATTTGAGTGTGTTGAAAGTTATGTTATAATGCTACTCTGTGCGTTCACTCTGTGGCTGCTATGAGGCACTTGTAGCACACTGCAGTAGCTAAATCGATATTAGGCATGGTAAAACATAGTATTTGTGGTAAATCAAGAAAACAAGATTTAAACAAGACTAACTGTGTTGAGCTATATAACAATGATTAGTTTTCTGTCAATGAATGTATCCAAACAGTTGCTCGCCTGTCTAATAAAACACACAATATATTAAAGCGTCTCTGGTGTTTCCATGGTTTCTACAAAATAAAACAAAAATGGAAATCGAGGGTAACGCGGGTATATTGTCATTGATAAGCAACGCACGGACACAGTCCGCATGGTTAAAATTGCTTATTTTTCTGGATTTAAACATTCTTGGAAACATTTGGGATAATGCAAGTACACAAGTCAACAAAATATTGTTTCAGTGGTTTTTGGATATTTTAATCCAAAAATCTTACATATTCTTCCCATTCTATCAAAGTGGATCCTGAACAGTAAACTATCCTAAACTATGTTCCAGTGTGCCATCCCATGAGTATTTGCAACAAACCAACAAGCCATGTCTCCCTTTTTTAAGTGAATCGTATGTGTGAATAGCGACTGTCGCAACAAATTTCCATCAACACTGCTTTATGTCTCAAGATGGTCTCTTTCAATAGTCCCACAGTGAATCATGACAGGGTTACAAAGTACACTAAAACGTCCCTTTGCACGCACAGGGTCGGAATAACAGGAGAGAAAATGCTGCTTTGTTCAGGAAAGCAAGCCTTCTACAGTACAGCCATGAGAAGAGAGAAAAAAGGCAGACGGAAATCAGCTGAAGAGATTACCTATAACGAATCAAACAGGAGTTGATGGGATTTAGTTATGTTAGGGTTTCAACTAGATATCAAGCAAAAAAATAATTCAGCAAAGCCAACAGTGTTGGTGGTGATAGCACCAGAGACTTATTCATGATTGCACACCAGCCAAAAGCAATAAAGTTCAGTGAAGTAAGAGAAGCTCTGCAAACAAACACATGAACAAGGCTTTGATACAGTCAATAAACGATCTAAAGCTCTGGGGTTTCCAGTACATTGAAGCTATAACTGGTATTTTCAGACAAACGCTCTGTACACACACATGGAATGGGTGTGATTTACATTCTAAATACACTATTCATGCTTGGTCTTATTGTCTTAATTGGTGCACATCTTTTATAGAAAATATCAACTTTCCTCACCTCTGAAAAGTCACCTCTAAAACGACTTTACATCAAGCCCTTTTATTTTTCAACCAAAATATAGAGACCAATTCCAAATGAATAAAGTCAGCCCTAGATTTAGTTTGTTGATTATACTGTCTGAAGCTTGAGTTCTTGAATCTTGAAAACTTGAATCTTGCTCTTTCATATGCATCACATTTTATGAGTACATGCTCTACTGATTCTGCTAGACCACATTTGTCACACTTTCCAGTTTCATGTTTCCCCATTCTATGAAGAAACTGATTTAATGAACAAATGTCCAATACGCATTCTTGAGATTAAAACATCTTCTTTCCTGTTGCCAAATGTTTTTCTTTCTAGACCTACTTTTCTTTGAATGTGATAAAAGTGTCTACCTTTTGTTACTTGTTTCTGCTTCTTCTTCACCTGTGTTTTGATCCGGAATTTCTGTACTTCTTCAGAAGATATGTAATAACTGTATAACAGTGAAAACATGGATAGCTGGAAAATTCAGTCAATGGCAGGAAAAGAAGTGGAAGTTCCTATGTACACTACCAGTGGATTAGCCTACACAAAAATTCAGATTCTCAGAATTAGGAACATATCCGTTTTCTTTATAAATCAATATTTTCAAACAATGTAAGTTTGTAAGACAGTATGTAGCCTAAAACTGTGTGGAGGAAAAAGTATTTAATAGGCTTCTCAATCAAAAGAGTAAACACAACTAAAAGCCAAGTATACTTAGAATACTTAATTACACTTTTAAGAATATCTCAAAGATTGGGTACAAGTATAGGCCAAATATACGTAGAACTTTCTGTCAGTATAAGTCATGTATACTTAAGTGCAATTTTAAGTATATTTCTGTACATAAAGTATATTTCTGAGAAGTACATAATAAGTAGACTGAAAGTATACTTTCTTTCTTTTTTTGATGAAAATAAGTATACTAATAGCACACTTGAATAAACTTTTTCATAAGGGTAATGTGTGTGCACTAACTTAGATGAGTAAAATGCAAAGGACAAATTCAGAGTATGGGTTACCATACTTGGCCTTCACATGTCAAAAAAGTGGTCTAAATATTAAAACATATACATATATATTCTGTGGAAGATATATAAAGCAAAAAATGTTCGTCCAATCATTGCATTCGTTTCGATATTAGAATGATTTTTGAAGAATCATGTACACTGAAGTCTGGAGTAATGGCGAATATTTAGAAATGAGGCACTTCTGAAAGCCAGATCGCTGAAAAAGTCAGCAAACATCTGTTGTCATATTGCTTGTCATGGTTTTGCAGTGAGATTTTTGTTCTCAGTTCCAAAATTTTCCACAGACCCCTTGGCTATTTAAGACATACCACAGGCTTGAGAAATGTATAAGAGAAGCGAAACTAACCGTTCATGTCAAATAAAAAACAGAGGGACACGTTCCCACCTCACACTGTTTGATTTGAACCAAAACCTCTCACTTTCGCATCACGCCGGGACTGTTCCGTCTAACGTGACATGAAATCCATCCCTCCAGTGTGCTATCAGCTGGGAGCCTGCAGTATATTGAGTTTCCTCAGCGTGGAGTGTGCCGACCAAGGTCATAATAATGATGTCTGATTAGATCATATGGGTGGACATGAGTGAGGTGAAGAAGCCTCAGGATCAGAGAAGGATTTGTTTTATATAGTCCTGATTAGCTTCCTCCCTCTCTCATTACCCCCGAACACATGCACAGATGACAAGAGAGCATTACGAAAGCTTCAGATAGCCTATGCATTGTATTTACCCTCACACATAAACACACTTCCTAGAAGTTCCTACAATTGAATAAATATAAAGGCCAAGTGTTTCAGCAAATGCAAAAGCTCTATTCACAAGTCTGCTGCTATTATTAAAGACATCTACAGACATAACTAAAAAATAAGGCTGTCTGAATAAAGAAAAAAACATTAAAATACACAGTTATAACTGAAAACATGTAAGTGGTTTGCTTATTTAGTGGCATGAAAAAAAGCAAATGAGGTTCATACGTGACATCCAGAAGGCCAAGAACCCAGCCACTTCATATTGGTGACACAAAGCCCACGTACACACTTAAGTTAAATATGGTTGTCACTCCTCTTCTGAGTGTTTAATGCTGGTCTGTACAAAGAGTTAATTTACTTAGGAGAACGAC